>JAGPOW010000797.1:19353515-19371399 GCA_030014935.1 Caiman crocodilus | reverse complement strand
GACCTGCCCCTAATGAACCCATGCTGGTTGCCCCTGAGCATAACCTCCCCTGCTGGCCCTTCCTGGACATGTGCCAGGATAATTCTTTTGAAAAGCTTCCCCACGACTGAGGTAAGACTCACAGCCTATAGTTTCCTGGGTCCTCCTTCCTCCCTTTTTTGAAGATGGGGACCACACTGGCCCTTTTCCAGTCCTCCGGCACATCGCCCAAGCACCATCAGTGCTTGTAGAGCTGTGCCAGAGGTCCTGCAATGACCCCTGCTAGTTCCTTCAGCACTCTGGGATGGAGATCATCAGGACCTACGGATTCCTAGTGTGTCCTGCAGAGGCCCCACATTACCTGGCACCTTCTTTTGCCCCCCTAAGTATTTGAAAAAAGACTTCTTGTTGTCCTTGATCTGGGTTACTAGTCCCAGCTCCATTTCCACCTTGGTCTTCCTGACTGCCCCCCTACATTTCCAAGCTATAGCCCTCTCTTGTGATGGTCCTTCCCTTCCAATGGGTGTATGCCTCGTTTTTTGTTTGGAGACGGTCCCGGATACTTTTGGTGAGCCATGTGGGCCTTTGCGCCCCCTTGCCCCCTTTGATTCGTGTAGGGATTACTTCCCTTTGAGCTTGGAGGATGGTCTCCTCAAGGAACGACTACTCCTCCAAGACACTCAACTCCCTCCTGCTCTGGGACCTCAGTGCTTCCCCCACTAGTTTTCTCACCTCGTTAAAGTCTGCCTTCCTGAAGTCAAGGGCTGCTGCCTTGCTGGAGGCTTTTGCCACCTTGCGCTAGATGGTGAATTCCAGCAGATGATGATCGCTATCGCCCCGGTAGTCAAGTACCCACAGACCCCATACCAGGTCATTGCCCGTGGCCAGGACCAGATCCAATAAAGTATCTCCCCTGGTGGGGCTGTGTACCTCCTGGGTTAGATGAAGGTCCTGTATGTCAGTTAAGAACCTGCATGAGTGGACAAACCTGGCTGTCTGCTCCTCCCAGCAGATGTCTGGAAAGTTTAGGTCACCCATGATGACCACATCCTTGGACCTAACTATCTCCATGAGCTGACTTAAGAATTCCTGGTCTCAATCTTCTCCTTGGTTGGGTGGTCTGTAGTAGACCCCCACCGTTAAGTCCCTTTCTCCTTGACCCCTTTGTATTCTAACCCAGAGTGCTTCTGTTTGCTCCTCCTCTGACCCAGTGTTACTCTCTGTGGATGTGTGTTGCTCCTTGACAAAGAGCACCAAACCCCCACCCTTTCTGCCTGTCCTATCTTTCCTGTAGAGCCTGTAGCCCTTGATATTCACTGCCCAGTCATGTGTTGGGTCCCACCACATTTCGGTAAGCCCCACTATGTCTGGGTTGGTGCAGGGTAGCAGGAGGACTAGTTCCTCCTGCTTATTCCCCATGCTGAGAGCATTAGTTGAAACAGGGTGTCAATTTATAAACATTGTAAGTGTGAAACGTTGTAACTCAACACATTGTAAGTCGAGGACTGCCTGTACTTTGTTTGTATGTGATCCTATCTCCTGCAATGACAAATAGCTGATGGCTATTTGTCACAACACAAAGCTTTGGGTTTTAGATCCTAGGTTTGCTCTTCATGGTGCCTGTAGGTATGCAGCCCTAGTTTCTTATTTGAGATAAGGACAATATTTTTCATTAGGACTGAACACCTTGCTTTAATTCAGAGCTGATGCATAACTGTATATCCAGATTCTGGGAAACTTGATGTCCCCATTTGCATAGACCAAGCTGTATGTAAAACTGGCAGGAAAGGATTTTTTTTTCCTTTCAAATTTTTCCAAGGTAAACAAAATTTCATTTACATTGCCATTCTTCCATGTACAATTTTCTGTTTTGAGAAAAACCCAAACTTCAGAACCTAGTTCATGGGAGCTATTTGGGCAAAACACCCAAATGGAACACTTTTAGCTTTTCCCAGACAAGTATTGAAAAAGGCTTTTCTTTGCTAAAAATATATTTTTATGAAAAAATCCAAACTTTTTTATGAAAATTAAAAAGTTATCTAGCAATAAGAATTATCTGGAAATAATTGGGCTGGTACTTCAAGCCCAAAATCACATCAACCACTGATAACAGAGACTTGGACCTTCCCTAAAGTGGAGACTGCTAATCAGATGATGGTTTGATCATAAGGAAAAACATC
The DNA here is from genome assembly GCA_030014935.1 of Caiman crocodilus. Taxonomy (NCBI): domain Eukaryota; kingdom Metazoa; phylum Chordata; order Crocodylia; family Alligatoridae; genus Caiman; species Caiman crocodilus. The sequence goes on along the minus strand of JAGPOW010000797.1, from coordinate 19,369,240 downwards.
TAGGCAGTAACTAACTCATTTTACTTGTCATTGCAGATACACATTTTAACTCATGGGAAAGTAAAATAGCTAAGACTATGCATTTCAGTTTACAGAAATTCGAATAACCTAAACCCCGGGATTAAGATAAACCAGTACACAGATATGTTTTTCATCTGTCCAAGTGTAGCAAAACCCCCAATTTTTCTTTTTTTTCTTTTTTTTAATTATTTTAACATTCCGCCGTTCTCCATCTATTTCTGTCTTTTTCTCTCCCTCTCTATTCCTTATAGATAAGTATGCGTAAGCTAAGACAGAGGATAAGCTTTAGCATTTTTGTAGCAAGTTTTTTTCTTCTCTCTCCTCCTTTGATCCACTCTTTTACATTGTATAATTATTATGTTTATAATGATTGTTACTGTGTGATTACTGTTTCACTGATTTTTACTGTTTTTTTTAAATTGATAATACATGTAGGCCTACATCATATAGAAGTTAGCATAAGCAATGTCAAGTTTCCATTTTGAATGTCAAGCCTCCATCTTGAGTCCTCTGCCCAGGTTTAATCTATGACTTGTGTCTAACCAGTCTCATGTAAATTGGTTCCTGAATGAATGGCGATGAATGAGGGTGCTTGAAATACAATGGTAGCAGACCTCTACTGAATAATCAACTCAATGACCAGACTATTGCCTTACATTGACTCACCAAGGAACCACGGCCCTCACCCAGGAACAGAACAGAAACCCAGCATTTGAAAGACAAAGACCCTACAGAAACCAGCAACCCCACCATTGTGTCCTACCAGACAATGAGGACACCTGGATCTTCATGTAGGCATCTGAGCAGGACTGTCCTTGTTTAGACATGTCCCTCCCATAGGAGACACAGGTAGCTCACCCTTTTATAGAGTGTGACCTCCTTGGAAGGCCCTCTCCATCTGGACCAGCACTAAGCTACACCACCTATCCACCCAGAGGCCCTGCCGGTGATCCCCTCTGGACAACACCTTGTTGGAGAAGACCCTGACCAGCCATCAAGGATCAACTCACAGCCCAGGGTAGGTAGCTATCACCCACCTTCCTTCCCCAAGCAAAGGATCTGGACTCTGCCCCTATACACCTTGACTTCAATCCCTCCACCAAGCCTTTTTCTCTCCTGCTACCATTGTGTGGGTGTGTATGTGAGTGCTTGTGTATGAATGTAGGAACCAATAACTTTGTGGGGTTGCGTAGTGTGTTGTCTGCTTAATAAACCTGTTATTTAGAAATGCCGAGTTGGGTTTTTGTCTTATTGACCTCTCAACCCTCCTCCTTCATTTCTCAGCTATCTCCCAGCTTTCTGCCCCTCTGTTTCCTGGCTGTTTCCTCCTTGCCACCACTTATCTACCCCCTGATCTCCCAGCTTTCTACCAGTTTTCAGCCCCCACCTCCTAGCTTTCTGCCTCCGTTTTCTGGACGTCTCCTCCTTGCCCCCAGACTTTTTCCCTTGCTTCCACCCCAGCACCAGGTTTCCCCAAGTAACCTCGGGGCACATTAACCCTAAGTAACCACAAGCCCTAGGTACCTCAAGTAACCCCTGGGCCACTTGACCTTAAGTAACCCCAAGCACCAAGTTACCCCAAATGCCCCCTAGGGTTAATACACAGCCATGAAAGTGTTTGTATATGTGCATTGGGTGCATGGGTATTGACAACTGTTTTTTATCTAATTTTTAGTGTGTATAATGTGTATGTGCTTGAATTGGCAATAGCTTTGCATGTGCTTAGACTGGTAATCTTGGATGTGTGTGTGCCTGAGTTGGTACTGTGTACATATGCGCCTACTGTGTGTGTGTCCGCCTAACTGATTTTTCTCTGTGTATATGTGCAATTGCATCACACCCTCCCATTTATCAGTACAATTTTGAGATCCTGAGAGTTGGCCTGGCCCTGCAGGACAACACAAGTAGCAAGAGAGCAGATCTTTTAGATACCCACAATCCAGTCACAGGAATGCAGGAAGAGCCAAATGTATGGTATTTCAGCTACACAAGTGGTAATAAACATGATCCTGGAAACTATAAAAATATAAGCTTACATTTTCAAAGTGACTACTGCTTTGGTATACGTTCTTTTCTGGATGCCTGACTTAAGAGATCCTGAGAGGGCCTGATCTTTAGAGAGAGGGTGCTCAGAGCTTTCTACAAGTCAGGCCCCTCGGATGGACACCTAGCTGCTGAAGTAAGCAAAAGGTAGGACAAAGATTAGACCCCTGGTAGAAGTAGAAGCAGAACACCTGCCAGCTGTTCCCTTTTACAAGAGACATTTGACTTTATACATCACTAACATTAGAAATGAGTGAGCATGGAATAAAGGGCAAAGAATCAGATATGCTCCAAAAAGCAAACTCTACAGTATTTAAATTACAGCGGCCACATTTAAAAAATCTTCTGATTTTGGCAAACTTTGGGTTTCTTGCCTAGCATTTTATCTGAATTGTCCACCTTTCTCTGTTAAACAAGATATGGCTGAGGAGAAAGGCAACAGCTTCTTTATGAGATGTCTGTGCCTTTCTACATTCATTTGAGCTGAAAATACCACAAGAACAACTTTCAAATGACATTTTGGTACCTCAGTTTCCAGGGCTGGCAGGAAACTACTTCTAATGCCATGAGACAACCTTTGTATTATTTTTTTTAAAACCACAAAAAAACACTTTCCTCACTTACTTTCCTCCTCTCCCCCGCCCCCCAAAAAAGCTCTTTTTCCTGTTAATTTCTGGGCAATTAAAATTTTTGGTTTTCCTATGCTTTTCTGTGGAGCCCTTCTTTCTGTATCGTTGTTTTACCTAACCATTTTCCTATTTATAGTTTTCAAACATTGGCAACTATGACCTTGAACTGCAGAAGAAGCAAGATCCAAAGGTTCCAAACAATGCACTCACCCCAAGTAACGGATCGAGTCCCATCCTATACCCTAACAAACAAGGGATCCACGGCCATTTGCAAAGAGGACAAATAACACTTTTTTCTTATTCCTTGACTCCCTTCCACTCCTCCCCTACCCCCAACATCCAACCCCCATGCTCAAATGCTTCACAAAAAACTTACAAAAAAAGAAATGCAGTAGAAAAATAAAAGAAGCAATAGCATAACTCACACAGGGAGGGACAGGTAAAAGCAGAGGAGAGGTTAAGTCCATGTAAAAGCATCTGTTCCTGATGGAGCATTTCAGAGAGCTGTAGTGCTCTGTTTTTTATCCCTTCAGGACCCCAAAGCAGCAGAACTGAATGTTCTCAAAAGGCATCTTCAGCCAGAAAATCTGTAAACAATAAATCATTACTGTGCAAAGTGAGAAATATTACTGAAATTACCATCAATTTAGTACAATTTAGAGGACAACCTTGTCCAAGGAGACGATTAATCATTTCTCAGAACAAAAGGGAGGTAAACAGACTGAACAATAGATTCCCAATGCATGCAAGAATTCTAATTCTTCCTTTTTACTACTAGTATAGTAATATTTTCATAAAAAATGGTTGCTTGAAAAAAGAAAGAAAAGTTTTGCCCGCTCTGATGGATGTTCTGGTTACTCTTCTGGTAGCAGGACAAATGTTTTCATTGAGGGAATTAGGCACATACTATGCACTAATTTCTATAATGAGAGTTAGAGGTTCCTAAATACCTTTGATGATCTGGGCCTTAATGATTTCCATGAGACAAACCCTCAGAGAGCCTTTCAACAGAAGGGTGGTGTCTAGAATGAATCATGGGAAACTGCCAACAGCTCATGATTCCCAGAAAAAAACTTACTGTCTGAAGGCTCAAAAATTCTATACATTCCCTGTGGCCCAAGTTTTACAGATTGTTCTCGTGTTGTTATAACATCTGAGGCTGCTCCTATCTACAGACAGAGTATCAAAAGAACTGTAAATTTTTCTCAGCTAGGAACTGACCTTTCCTATGCTTTTGTACAACATGGATGCATCTACATGTGCACTTCACTGCAGAATTGACTAATTAGTTCTTCAGTAATGCATCAATGTCAACACGTGCACCGGTATTAGGGTGCAGTGAATTCCTCTGTAACATGGTACTGTTGGAGGTGCCACTATCTTATAGGGGAGTTATTTACTGTGCAGAAATACACATGTGGATGGTGAATGGGACTGCAGCTGTTTGAGCCAGGGGGATTGGGGGTGCAGGGGTCAGAGCCACATGGCTCAGCAGCTTAAGCACTGTCATGCCCCTGCCAGCCCTGACACTGCCACCTGGAGCTCAGGGATGACCCTTCCCACCCCAGCAAACCTACTGTCAGCCCAGGGCTGGTCTGCCTGGCTCAAATTGCTACAGTCCCAAGAGCACATGAAGACACTGTGCCCAGGAACAGCTAACTCAGGCATGAATTGCACCAGTGTTTATTGAGCCACATTAATAGCTCATGTAGATACACCCCATTTAGCACAATTGGACCCCAACCCTAATTAAAGCCTCAGAGTACAACTACAGTACAAATAATCAGTCATCTTCATAAGTTTTTTTTTAAAACCGTTCTCAGTGTTGGAAGATGACAGAACAATGATCAACAGTCTCAAGTTGCAGCAAGGGAAGTTTAAGTTAAAATACTAGGAGGGTAGTAAGATACTGGAACAGGTTATCCAGAGAGGTGGTGGAAGCTCCATCCTTGGGTGTTTTCAAAACCTGGCTAGACAAAGCTTTGGTTGGATGATCTAGTTGGGGATGGTCCTGCTTTGAGCAGGGGGTTCGACTAAATGTCCTCCTAAGGTCCCTTCCAACCCAAACCTCCTATGATTCTATGATTTGTTTAACTTTTAAACTGAGAAGTGTGATCTAGTGATTTAAGCATGGGACTTGCAACTGCAATTTCCCAAGTTTTAATCATGACCATGATAATTGACTTGTTTTGCTTTCAAACAAAATACTTCAGCTCTCTTCCTGACCTTCCCCATCTGCAAAAATAGGGATACCCTCACTTAGAGCTAGTCTTCACACAGTTGTGTACTGACAGATCCATCTTGGTTTAGGAGCTAATATAATGAAGGCAGTGCAATCCCACAGAGCAGATATACTTATGCTGCTATAAAAAGGTACTTCTACTTGTATTTTGACACAATTCCAAAAATTTTGGTACTGCTAAATCACTGCACAAACTGTGTTTAGATCAGCCCTCCCCCAAAAGACTGCAACAGCCATTAGCTAATAGTGACATGGAGCTGAGAAGTGCTACCTGTGCAAGGGCTAAACAGAATAATAAAAAGGTGACTATTGAATGGGTTTGTGAATGAGAGACAAATTCAGCATGCCATTATGTATAGGGTCAGCCAGGCACTGAGTCATTTGCAAGCATTTAAAAAGCAGTTAGTATACTAAAATTTCACAGATGTAGCATAGTCGGTTCATCTGAAAACAAGTATATGAATCACCTCCTTCATTATTTGCTATGTATCATTCATACTATCATGTCATGCTTAATAACTGTAGTTATCTAATCACAAAGCAGAAACTCTACCATGTGACATGGGAGAGGGGACTGTTACATAGCATAAAAGCAGACAGTCAAAATGAGCCTGAACACGCTACTTCTTGAATAAGTTTGAAGACAATTCAACAAGAATGTCATGTGTGGACAGAGTAAGGAGCACTCACAAATTCCTTTGTCATGTCAAGAGGAAGCCTTTCCCATCTCTTTGGAGAGCTGAATGATGTGGGGATATCCTGTCATTTGGTTGACTGAAATAGCAATCCCAATATAATGCGTTCTCAGTATGTTGCAGGACACAACATTGTCAAAGATGCTTCACCACAGCTGTTTGCTTCTGCATTGCCTGCATTGGGTCTTCTTCCAGGATTTTTAGAATGCACCAAGAAACCAACTCTCCATTATAGTGCCCTCAATGGCCCTCTGGTGGGGTGAATTCAATAGTTCCTGGGAGACACTTACTTTTTTTTTAATTCAAGAAATTTGTCAGCCACCTTGCACATGGTAACTCTCCTCTTTGCCTAAACTGTGGCATAATAGGGACAAAGAGGAATGTGCAAAGGAAAATTTTCTATTGCACCAGACATGGCGTCCATGTCAGCAATGATAAGATGTACTTTTCCCACAATTTTGGAAGCCTATTTCCATCTTCTGTTCACATTCTGAGGTTCCTTTTGAGATGGCAAGATTTCTAGCATAGGTCCCTTGAAACAAAGCTAGGTATTTGAATGGCTGTGCTGCTTTGAGGTAGTGGGGATGGTAGGGCAGATAGGTGATATTTAGTGTGCTGGCTTAGAAGTTGCTGGCTTTGGGACAGGTGGAGAGTAACAGTGACCAGGCTAGCAGTTTCCTGTAAACCCCCGCTGCTTGTCCTGGCTTCAGAGGTTGCAATTGGTAGGTCACCAGGAGAAAAATGGGTCTTGTTCAAAAAAGACAATGGGCAAACCAGAAAGATATGCAGCCCTTTTATGAGGCCCTCCAGTTGGCATAGTAATGGAAGCAAAATTAACTTTATGAATAGTCCTGAGAGAGCTGCTTTGCCTTGCAATGTGTGTGCCAAAAATAGAGAATTATTATTGCCTTAAATTCGTTTTATGACATCTACATGTCAGCAGTAATTAACAGAATTCTGCAGAGACTATTCCAAGACAAATCTCTATGCATTTCAAAATGTATCTGTAGCCTATGGGCAATTTACCTCATGAAATCCCAGTTTCACAAAGCTGAGTGCATGAACCTGAGAGCCAATGTACCACTTCTAGTGATTTTTCTCCTACCATATCTGTTCCTGCAATAAACATGATTGCTAATCAGTGCATTTGATTCTTTTAACCCCAATGGTGCCAACATAAGTAAGGATAAAAAGAACTGTGGTGAGTGGATACGAGGAACAGACGCCAACAGGAAGCGGATCTTAAGGGGGCTTACAGAGGTCATTAGTGTGGTCTGTGATTGTGGGATTTGATGCTGCAGGGAACTAAACCTTTAAGTCAATGGTTTTCAACCTGTGGTCTGTGCACCTCTGGGGGCCCACAGACTATGTCTAAGGGGTCCATAAAACTGACTATGGTCAATCAAAAGTATGCAAATACCCACACTTACAATTCAAAGGGATCCCCACCTCCATTTGAAATATTTAGGGGTCCGCAAATGAAAAAAGGTTGAAAACCACTACTGTAAGTGGTGGGCACAGATATGATTTTGAGCATTTTGGAGGCTGGAGAGATTTAAGTGTTGAGCAGACAAAGAGATACCTAGCACTTGCCAATATGGTGGCAAATAGCTGCTCATGTATGGCAAAACACTCAAAGATTACTGCAAGACCCAGAATTAACTCTCGCTAAAGTAATTAGAATGTGTCCCTTAAAGAAGTCAGCTAATCTAGAATGAGGCTCATGGAGGGGGACAGAGCTTTATAATGGTAAACGCTAAAATGAAGGGCTCACGGTGCTATGGTAACGCCCACTAAGCGAGCACAGATAAATAAGGAAGTGGAAGAAGCATAATTTAAAACAAAATTGGGAGGAGAGGGGGAAAACCTTTTTTCATTTGCAGACCCCTAAATATTTCAAATGGAGGTGGGGATCCCTTTGAATTGTAAGTGTGGGCATTCACATACTCTTGATTGAGGGGGAAAGAGTACTTCATCCAGTTAAAAAAAAATGCATCAAGCCATGTGTCTTATCAAAAATGTGGATCCATTGACAAAGCAGGGGATAAAAAGCTGAGCAAGAATCTGAAGACATCCTTTCAATAGAAAAAAGAAATGCAGAACAGAGTGCAAAACAGGTGAAAGAGCCTGGAAGTCTCACAGCTGACTCCTCCAGATAATTTCCTCTTGCCCTATGACAAAGTTAACACAGCGAGGTGTACAGGTACAGAACTAAAGTGGAGGCCATCACCAACCTGTCGGCCCAGAAGACACGCAAGAGATACAAAGATTCCTTGAAATAGTGATTGGTATGGGGGAATTTCTTCCTAATCCAGCTGACCACAAGAGCAACCTGAAAGCACTACAATCCAGAGATGCCTAATGGACATGGGAAACAAATCTTCATGGTTTCAGAGCCTAAAGGAAGTAAAGTTACCCCAGTTATGGGGTACCATGATGGAAGTATAAAACTCAGTTACTGAGGGACAGCTCCAGGGAAGGTACCAGTGTCATCCTCTTAAAACAACATAACCAAAACTGGAAACTAATGGCTTATTCATAATGGATGCTAACCAAATGTAAATGAAAATCCTTTCAAATCAAAAAGGAAGGTTTGACCTTAGTCCCTAGATGTAAAATGTTTCATGTGTTGATTTAGGGGGCATAGTCTTGGCTGAAACTGACCATAAATTTCCTGGCCAAAATGGGCCAGGCCAAGAGCTGATGACATACAAACTGGATAGAAAAGATGATGGGTGCAGACACAGACTCTCAAGCATTTTATAAAATTACAGTGGATCAAAGTCCACAGATAATTTATGTACACGCCAAACTGGGGAGAAAAAGGAGCATACAGTCTGATCAAAGGTCAAACAGACTGATTGTCAGAGTTAGGGATGAAGATGAAATCAGAAGGTCCATGGGGCAACAAAGGGCTCCTGATAGGCTCTAAATACCGCTAATTAGTTTGGTTATTATATTGGTTGGAAGATTTGAAATTCTGTATTATCTTACTACTGTTTGTTAGTTGTGATTTTTTACAGTTGTTTGGTAAGGGAGATGTAGGAAACCAGACCATTAAGAGGCTCTAGAATAAGCTTTTCAGAACCAGCTGTTCTGTTATGAAGTGTTGTTTGGGTAGGGCTCAGGCATCTTATCACACTTGTTGCCACTAGATAATTAAATACAACACTCAATGAGGGGGAGGGGGCATTTAGTACCAGCTGTGGCAATGGTTTCTGCAAGTGGGATCTGTTCCCTGAGAACTGGATGAAAAGACCCGCAGGCAAACAGGTGCTGTGTGGTAGCAGAGAGCCTTCCATCAATCCCAATTTAAACTGCCTCTCTGGTTTATTCATTACCAGCTTACCAAATCATCCCATCTCCCAGCCTCCTTTGGTATCAGCCAAGGATTATTCTGTGCTGTGCCTCGCTGAAATAGTCCAGACTCCTTCCATTTTCTACTTGCCTACAGAGAGAAAACAACCCTTTGCTATAATTGATGGACACAATTCACAGCAATTAGTATTTCAGCAGCAGGTAGTTAACCCTCAGGGCAAAGTGTGATTGTCTCTATTTAGCTTGCCTTGTATGGCCATGAATTTAGAGTAGGTACTTTAGCGCAGCATTCTCCCTCTCAGCCATCATAACACACAGCCTGCTCTGCTCCTCCACACAACAGAGAAAGCTGCTTGACAGGCACGAGGAGATGCTCCAAGGAGCTCTCCACAGCTGCAGGTGCCACTGGTTCCAGAGCCCCTGCCACTGGAAAGTGCTCCGCTGTAATTCAACACCTTGTACAACAGGGACCTGTGGGGTTGCATCCACTGTACTATTCCTGACTCTGCTATGCAAGAGAGACAAATCATAAGCACCAGGCACTAACATGAGATGCCCTCATAGCCCTAGTCTGCCTACAGCATTAGAGCTTGATCTTTAGAAAAAAAACAACAATGCTTCTTCTTTAAATTCTCAAAAGCTATATTTATTTTCCATGCCACTGCTGAGAAAACATACTTGCAAGCGGGAGAGCCGGCAACCGGACAGGTATAATTATTACATTCCAGCTAGAACTCACTTACAACAAGGGCTTTTCATTCAAAAAAGCACAGCCATGAGCTACAGACTTTTCCCTGTCTCTACTGGACCTGAGCCAGCTTGCAGGCTTGATGGTGTCTGTAGCATAAGGCTTCAAGATCTTTAAGAACCACTCCAAGGACTCTTGTTATAACTATTATAGGGATTCTCACCTCCACCAGGACTCCCAGGGGTATTTTAAAGAGCAGAGGGATTTCTAATGGAGTTGTATCTACTACAAGGAATATTGTAAGGGAAGCTAATGCAGGGGTTAAGGACGGCGAGGGGTTTTGTAGGGATTATAAATACCGGAGGGACTCCGACAGAATTTGCAATAGTCATAGAAACAGCTGAAGAGCTCATTAAACTCCACAGGGTTTGCTACAAAATTGCAGTATATGCAACTGGAGAAGGACTGCTATTCTGGAGCATCGGGTCCACTTCCCAACTCCAGCATATGCTTCCTGTGCGACTTCTGGAAAGTCTACGTGACATTCTGATGAAAATATTCTGACATTTTTCTGACAGAAAAATTGTCAGAAAAGATTCTGACATTCTGATGAAAATATTACCTTTCTGTGCTGTCAACAGGGTATGCACCAAAAAGATTAAGAACTGGCTTTCTCATACCTCTCAGAGTGTAGTTGCCAGTGGGGAATCAACATCAAATAGCATGTTTCTAGTGAAGAATGGTACCAGACCCAATGCTAGTCAAGAGTTTCATCAGTGACCTAGAAAGTAATATATAATCACTGCTGCTAAAACTTGCATGACACAAAGTTTGGCGCCAGACCTAGGCCCACTCCTCCCTTCCCCCGCCACTGCAGCAGGGAGGGGGAAACAGACCCAGACCGCAAGCAGCACAAGGGAAGGGGCTCCATCCCCATCCCCATCATTCTTGACGGGCAATTGGCTAGCATTAAAACATATATATATCCAATTTAAGGTCCAAGTCCAGAGCCTTGTCTCATCACTGGGCCAAAAGGATTCAAATGCCACCCAAACAGCCCATTTTATTTCAGCCAAAAGGCTGACTGAACTACGAACAAGAAATGGAGACCATACCAACAATATCGGGTATCCCAGGAAGCAGTTTAAAAATGAGTTAAGGCTCATAGAGGAAAAAGAACTGAACCTAAGCTTCCAGTACAAGCCTATGGCACAAAGGCTTATTGTACCTCTTGCCTGCATCGGAAGGAGAGTAGCGAGGAGGAACAAGCAGGTGATTTGTCCATACATAGCACTGCAGAAACCAGCATGTAGTTGTGCTGTCCACAGTTTTAAAAAGAAGCTGAAAAATTGCACAAAAAGCATAAAAGAAGTCCAGACATGATATAAAGGCCGGAGATAAACAAGGTCTTAGTATGTGAAATATAAAAAGCATGCTCTGTTTAGCTGGCCAGAAAGACAGTTGAGTGGATTTGATTGCAATGCATAAGTACCTTCACAATGAGAAAATACTGGGTGCTAAGAGGTTCTTCAGCCTGCAGGCACAAGAACCAATGCCCAGAAGCCAAAGCCAAACAGAAATGAGATATCAGATGTTAACAAAAAGACTGGTCAACCACTGAGAGAAACCCCCAAGAGAAGTATTGCATTTTTCACCTTTCAATACCTTCAAATGAAAACCAAATGCCTTTCAGGAAAATATGCTTTAGTCTAGCACCAGTCATGATGCTTAATACAGGAGCAACTGGGTTAAATATAATGGCCTATGATATGGAGGAGATGCAACTAGACAATTTAGGACCTTAACTTCAATGACTCTATGAAAAATCATTTGTTTTCTCTGAACCTCAGTTCTCCATCTGTAAAATGGGCCTAACAACTCACAATCCTTTTAAAATGACAACTATATTAAAGATGATGAAGTATTTAGATCCTTGCCCATCCTATGCCTATATTCCCAAGACACATTTGTTGTATAAACCTTATCTTTTAGCAGATCTCCAGTGTCCACATGCACCCATTCTGATATCCCTTGCTGAATACCTTGTTCTGTGAATTACACTTGTGCTTCAAAGCAAACACATCAGCTCCAATTTCTCCTCTGTTTCAGCCTGTATTAGCCAGCTGTTCCAAGCAGAAACACTGCCACCACCTCTCGCCTGTCATATACAACAGCTCTAATTCTGCCTATTCCATATTTCCCCTATAGTGAATAAACCATGATAGCCTCACAACTGTCCTTCTGTGACTCTTCTTGGAACTAACATTAGCTGCCATTCAAGTACTATGAATCAAATTGTCAAATAAAAATCAAGGAGAGCAAGAAAAACATTAAGTTTTCTACATCTGTCATTTGTTTCTACAGAGCAGAAAGACCAATCACACTCTGTTTGCCATAGAAGGTCCAGATGTACATCCACAGAACAGACTTCCAGCATAATTCTTTCTCTGGCCAAGCAACAATCTTAGTTTGTCAGCCTCCAATGTATATGTAAGCCAGGGTCTTCCTTACTGGATGTAGAAGAAATGGAAGTAAGTGAAGAGGATCACACAAGGGTATTCCTGAGTACAGGCATCTATTCTGATTGCCCCTTTACATCTCTTCAGACCTATATTTTGCATTATTCTCACTAAAACCATTCCATATCATCATTAGACAATGTTCCTTGCACTGGAGTATGGGATAGGGTTAAAGGTGAATTTCCAGACTTTCATATTTTTATTTTAATGCTTGAAATGTTCAAAGTCCACAGCACTTTTTTCAAACAATACTTGTTCTAATAAGTCCATCCTTACAATTTTAAGGTAGTGTTAGAGTTATGCTGTAGCCCTCATGATCCAGAAATTATGAGAAGCAAGGATTTTGGGGGGTTGATATCCACCAAATATATGGTTGGAATTAAGTTAGATGAGTTGCAAATAGAAGACATTTTTCATCATTCTTTTAACTCCTAATAAAACATTTTGTCTGGAAATAATAATGCATGTTTTCAACAACCAATTTTTAACAATATAATCAGATTATAATATGCTTCAACAGCTGCCTTAAATCTTGTCTACTTCTGAAGGGATGAGAGAAGATCTGGGGCTCAAAATATTGCCAACTAGACTGAGCAAGGCACATCTGCATATGCAGGAGAAAATATGAACAGGGCAAAGGGCATACAAAAATCAGCTAACAGGTTTGATCCAACCAGCAGGACAGAAATATGGGCCATGTACCTAGGAAATGATCCACCTGCTGGAAATGAGTACACCTGAGGTATAGGTGTTACTAAATATGAACAACAGAAGCAGGCTAGCATGGAACCAAGGTCTAGACCAGGGATACATAAGCCTCAGCCCACAGGTCAGATCCAGCCTTTGTTGCCACGTCACCTAGCCTGTGAGGCTCTCAGTAAGTCTGGAAATTGGGCAGTGGGGGAGCAGTGGCACTGATCCTGGCCAGCAGGGGCAACATCTGTCCCAACAGGGCCCAATCCAACCCACGCCACTTATCTAGCCTGCAGGGCCAAAAGTTTGAGAAACACTGGAGTGGCTTATATAGGCTCAGGCTGAGACAATTCAAGAGCAGAGGAAATTTAAGGTTGACCTCAAACACCAGGACAGCAGAAAAGAGGATCCGAGCATAAAGCATACTAATTAATCTGTAAACCAAAGAAACGGGAAGCACAAGCAGAGGACACCTTCACAGAAGTGACATTGACATGCATTTGAATGAGGTCATAGTTAAACATGACACTTCACGCAGGCTAACTGCATTTACAATGCTAGCATCTGAGCGGTCAAGCAGACAGGTATGTGCTAAGTGCTATTGCAGTGTAGTAAAGTCAGGCCTTTTCTGCAAAGGAATAACTCCAGATCATATTACCTAACATGGGTTGAGCCAATATCAGTCTGCCTCATGGAAGTAATACAATCAGGAGACTCAAGGCTCTAAGTGCAGTACAGGTGCTAGGGCTCCCATGCTGTACTGGTCTTGCTCCCAGCCCCCGTACCACACCAGAGTCTTGAACTGGCTCTGGTGCAGTGCAGGAGCTGGGTGCTGGTGTCACTCCAAGTTTCTGCACCAGCTCAGATGCAATCCCTAGAACCAGCTCTGTGGGATCCCAGGCAGGAGAGTTTCAGCCCTGGGATCACAGTGGAGCCAAGGCTCTTTAGTATAGTACAACAATCTGTATTTGGACAGTAGTAAGCATTAACCTGTGACTGCTGAGAAAACTTTCTAAGTTGTATTAATGCTTCCTACTGTCTAAACATAACATGTGCTAAGTTTAATGTATAATAAGTCCCTTACAACAATGCCCAGAATGGACAACCAACTCTCACTTGGTTGCTGTTTGTAATAAGGACTCTTACACTGCCTTACTGGTAGGTGGCAGGAAAGTCTCCTTGCACTTAGCTAATGGTTACCTCAGACCCATGGACTAATGTAATTTGCAGCCATGTATATTTATGCCTGATTCTCAGAGTCAACTTTAGCCCGGAATGGAGTGGCTAGTAGCTCAATAGAGCTACAAGTCTAGTGTCCCCTCATTGTTTCCACCAATGTGAATGTCCCAATGGAACAGAGGAGATTTCTGTGTCTGGCAGCTTCAGTGCACGATCCCCTATATATTCACTAAACAGTCTTGCCTCAGCAGACCTTACAGTGTCCCCTAAGCTTTCATTTCCTTGGTAATGCAGAGAGCCCGCACCAATATGTCTTAAGACAGTCTATATCATGCATTCTTATTCACAAGTAGGCCTGTCTGGTAAAATGACCCCAAGAAAACTGACAGCCACTGCCACCTTCCCACATACACTTTTTCTATAGCAGTCTGAATTGTCACACAAAAGAGGCTGTCATTGCTGGGAAACCATAATTGTGCTATTATCTGATTCCATTTCACAACCCCTTCCCTGCACAATACATGGAGCAACAGAATGCTCTTGGCTCCAACATGTCATTCAGATTGCATCTTATTGTTGTTACCCCTCTCTTATCTTTCCCTTTTTTCTGCATATGTTTTCAGCTATTCAGCCTTTTGCCTTCTCCTGTTCTCCAACCTCTGCATCATGCAAACCTGGAGATAACTGAATTTCACTGATCTGCCCTCACTTCTCTCCCCCAGCTATGAATTCTGTGCTCTCTTCCATCTTGTATCCCAGACCTGCCAACTCTGACTGCTTCCCTGGCAAATTAGTTGTTGTTCATGTCCAAAAGCTCAGGCATAAGGTCGCCCATCTGGCTGCTTGTAGTAACCCAAGAAAATCCCTTCCATTCTCCTGACTGCAATGTTAGAATAATACTTGGCATTTCTGCAGCATTTCACAGCCTCAGTGCAACATACACATATTAACATCCCCTCACAACACCCCTGGGAGGTGGTTGGATGGAGAATATGATCCCTGTTTGACAGAAAGTAGAAGCTACTTCTTTGAGGCCAGTCGGTGTGTCTGTAGCTGACTCAGGATTAGAACTCAGGAACTCCTAACTCAACCCCATGCTCTTTCCAAATCATGTTGCCTTCCCAAACAAAGACAGCCACCGCAAATGAAAGGGTCAGGACACAGCAGTGCTGTTTATCCAGTTCAAGGAGCCCCCTAACCAGGAGCGGATATGTTCAAAGAAAGCTGCACTTCTTTCGCCTAATACCATCAACATATCTGTTAAGAGACCCCAGTGCCCTTGGGTCATCCCTGGTACCGTTCAGCAGTGTTAGTAAAAGGAACTGAACAAGATGCTTCTGGATAAAGACACAAGTTTCAGCTGCTAGATGCGTGATGAAGATGCAGGATTCAGAGGAGATGCTTGTTGTCACTTCAGGATACGGGCGCTTACAGGCCCCATGGGAAGAGCACAACAAGTCTCACAACCCTCACAACTAAACAATGCATTTAAGTCGGCAGGCCTGGATGAGCTCCATCCGAGGGTACTGAAGGCACTGGCTGACATCATTGTGCAGTCACTGACGGGAATATTTGAACACTCATGGTGCACGGGCCAGATCCCGGAGGACTGGAAAAGGGCCAATGTGGTCCCCATTTTCAAGAAGGGGAGGAAGGAGGACCCGGGCAACTATAGGCCAGTCAGTCTCACCTCCATCC
>JAGPOW010000797.1:19322194-19353415 GCA_030014935.1 Caiman crocodilus | reverse complement strand
TCAGCAGATGCATGACAAACAGATCCAAGGAGGTGATACTTCCCCTCTATCGGGCGCTGGTCAGACCGCAGTTGGAGTACTGCGTGCAGTTTTGGGCGCTGCACTTCAAGAGGGATGCGGATAACCTGGAGAGGGTCCAGAGAAGGGCCACTCGTATGGTAAAGGGCTTGCAGGCCAAGTCCTATGAGGAGAGACTGGGGCACCTGGATCTCTTCAGCCTCCGCAAGAGAAGGTTGAGAGGTGACCTTGTGGCTGCCTACAAATTTATCATGGGGGCACAGAAGGGAATTGGTGAGGGTTTACTCAACAAGGCACCACTGGGGGTTACAAGAAATAATGGCCACAAGCTAGGAGAGAGCAGATTTAGACTAGACATTAGGAAGAACTTCACAGTTAGAGTGGCCAAGGTCTGGAACAGGCTCCCAAGGGAGGTGGTGCTCTGCCCTACCCTGGGGGTCTTCAAGAGGAGGTTAGATAGGCATCTAGCTGGGGTCATTTAGAGCCAGCACTCTTTCCTGACTAAGGGGGTCAGACTTGGTGATCTATTGAGGTCCCTTCTGACCCTAACATCTATGAATCTATGAATCCTGTGAACCCTAATTTGTTCTGCTAGCCAGCTCTTGGAGAAGCCTGTGCTCTCTTGAGACACAGAGGTATATTTCTTATTTCCCCTTACTGAAGAATCAATGCCACTTCCTTATCCAAAGGGAGCAAAAGGATGGGCCCCAACCTAAAGGAGCAAGGGTGAGCAGGGGCAAGGAGCATTTAGATAACTACAACAGGCCCTTGGAAAACACAGCAGAGTTAAGTGCTTGGCTTGCCAGACAGCAAAAGGGCTGCAGGTGTATTTTGGACCTTGCCATATCCTGCTGTTGTGGTCCCATCACAGGCATGGGAAAACAATATGTTTTACCAGTGTCATCAGCATTACAGCAGTGTGGTAAAATGAAAGGCTGATCATGTAAACCCTTGAATTGGAAGAATGTTGCCCTACCTGATATAGGACTGCACCCAAAAGAATCAGGGGTAAAACTCCCCAAATGTAAGTTACCACAATTTAAGTATTTGTATCCATCTCCATCCCCAAGTAGCCATTTATGAAAGGCAAATGAGCTACTGCCTGTTCCCCAGCCATTTACAGTGCATACACACATCCATCACACCTGGTCTACAATCAGCCACATAACTGTAGAGTGGGAGTGGCACGTAAAGGCATTTGCCAGTATCAGGAGTCATGTAGTGCATATAATTCAAGGTGAGGGGCCTAATATGTCCATGGTGGAGTTGGTGGGTCCATGGGGGGAGGGAGATCTGGAGGGCTAAAAATAGCCAGGACAGAATCAGGGGGGTAGGAAGAACACAGCCCCAGGGCTGGGACAAGCAGATAGGCTTTCCCAGTCTGGGGCTGCACTCCGAACACAAGGAAACATGCGCTGGGTTAACTTGTTCCAGAACCAAGTTAGATCACTTACACCTGCCCCCACCACACTTACCTGGAATCAGCTAGGCCTGTGGTTCTCAACCTTCTTCAACTCAAGGCACCCCTTCATATCTTTCCTAAATTTAGATTCTAGCCTAGCGAGTCTCAACTGGAGTGCCACAAAACTCTGAAAAGTTATAGAGGAGTGAGTGCCTCGAGGCAAAAAAGGTTGAAAAGCACTGGCTTATGACATGTGCTTGAACCAGGTCTCTGATCCAGATTTAATTTACCTTAGTGTACCAGACTGATGTAAATTACCCCAGGGTATGTGATTGTCAGTCTAAGCACATAGTACCACAGCTCTAAACAGCAAATTAACTGATTTTTCCATGCGCTGGCCAGACTGACAAAACAGAAATAAATACTACTTTGGAGCCAACTTAAAATGATTTGGTTTTGGTTTGTTTTCCTTCCAAAAAAGGTTTGTTTGATTTCATGTTCAGAGAAGGTTACCCTTTAACATTTAAAATTTAACTTTATTTCAAAAAAAAATGTCATTTCAGAAGGAAAAACAAAATACTCGGACTTTTTCAATAATTTTTAATGGCTAAAAAAGTTGGAAACATTAGTGAATATTTTTGATTTACCAGAACCTGTACTTTTCAACTAACATAACACTTGACAAAATGTTTTGTCCTGCTCTAGCAGTATCATGTGGGCATCTCACTACATGCCTATGAGGGGAAAGGAGGGTTAGCAAAACTTCTGTAGTCTAGACACTGAAAGAAGAACACTAAGACAAACTTAGCAGGGGAACCTTTAAATCAGTAGTTCTCAACCAGAGTGCTGTGGCAACCTGGAGCGCTTTGAGATCCTTTAAAAGTGTGTCACAGGGTGCTGTGCAATATTAACACTGTCAGGCGTGCAAATACCTACATATGATTCATAAGATAAAACCAGAGACTTCAAACAGAAATCCATAGACCTGCTGTTTGTGGTTCAAAGACATGTGATCTTTGAGTTCTTTGCACCAGTTTTACTCTATTAATTTCCTTATTAAAAAAAAAATAATAAAAACTAAGGGTTTTTTTCATTTTCCAAGGGGTGCCTTGAGTCCAAGAAGGGGAAAAGCCACTGCTCTAAGGGCACTTATACGCTTGAGGGAGGGAAGTGCTCACAAGCTCAGGGGCTGCTTGGCCCACTAGCAGCTTGCACACCTGCTGAAGGCAGAAGTGGCAAGGGGCCCAACCCTTTTTTTCCCAGCAGAGCCTCCCCACCTTTCCCACAGCCAGGGGGCAAGCTGACAGCTGCATCATTACAGTTTGAAAAGTTGCAAACTAAAGTACATCTAGATGTAGGTTAGTCTGCTAAAATGCAAAGACATTTAAAACCCCTAAAAGTTTTGCATGTGTACACTGTGATGTCATTAAGCCACACAAAGTGACATTTTCATCACATATACATGTTAATGGCACCATGTGTACAACTGCCCTAAGGTTGTACAAGAAGTCTGCTGTACGATCTTTTCAGCTCCAGGTACAACAGCTTTCAGAAGTAGATCAAACATACCAAAGAGCTCTCATCTTGAGGCCCGGCACCAAAATACATAAAAGACCACTGAGGAATAGAGGTAAGCCCAAGGTAAGCCATCGAGTAAAAATGCACAGGAAGTGAAGTGGATAGCAAATTCCAGAAGGAAAATTAAATTACCTTGAGGTGTGACAAAACTGTAATTGGTACCTGAAAGGAGATTTACCTTCACCCTTGGGAGAGAAAGAAACTGAACAATTAATAAATGAAAATAAAATAATGAGCTATTTAGAGACATTGTCAGTGCCATAACGCAAGCTACAGGTGGGCAGCTTGGGGAGGTCAAGCAGCTTGCCCCTTGCTTGTGCCTGCCCCCTGCCATCTTTGCCCCCCTGCAGCCTCCAGTCCCACTTTCTCCCCCAGCCTCTGCTCTCCCCCACTCCCACTTCAGGGAAGAGTGTAAGGTGTTAAAAAAGAAGGGAGGTGGCAGTGGCGGGTATCCGAATTCAGATGAGAGTGGATCTGAGTTTCTAGGTAGCTCCTTCTATATAAATATTTCTTACTGGAGGGATGGGAAACTCAGATGAAGGACCAACAGTGACAGATTCTACCAGAGCCTTCACCTGAAGCTCATCTCTAGGAGCAACTGAAGGCTGTCTGGTGTTTCCCTAAATAGAATGAACACAGTCCAGTTCCTGGCTGGTGTTGCCTTCGTAACAGGGACCTTGCTCACAGTCTCCACAGAGTAGCTAGAGACTGAAAGAAGGAGAGGAAATGAGCCATCCTCATTGCATCAGATTTCCTAGGTAAGATCTGAGGCACTCTAGTAGGGCAGCAGGAGGCAGCCTGCAGGGCAGAGGTTTAAGCGGAAGTACCTTATGGACAGTCTTGAGCTGCAGAGGGCAATGAAAATGTTTGGGGGCTGGAGCACATGACTTCTGAGGAGAGGCTGAGGGAACTGGGATTATTTACTCTGAAGAAGAGAAGACTAAGGGGGCAACCACCCTTTAACTACCTGAAAGGTGGTTACAAAGGGGACACAGCTAAACTGTTCTCAGTGGTGGCACATGACAGAACAAGAAACAATGGTCTCAAGGGAAGTTTAGGTCAGATATTAGGAAAAACTGTCACACAAGGAGAGTAGTAAAGTACTGGAATGGGCTATCCAGAGAAGTTATGGACTCTCCATCTCTGGAGGTTTTTAATATCCAAATAGACGAAACCTTGGCTAGAGTGATATAGTAGGGAATGGTCCTGCTTTGAGCAGTGAGTTGGACTAGATGACCTCCTGAGGTCCCTTCCAACCTTAACTTTCCCTGATTCTAAGTGTGCTGTAATGCATGGATAGAACTTCATTCCCTTTGAAAGCTCAACAACAACCAACGTTCCTCTCTACCAATCCCATCATTTTCCAATGAGCACATACTGGCTCAGACTTTCCATGGAGTAAAGTTTTCCTACCCAGCCAGACAGACTCCTGGTGACATCAGTGAGATCCCACCACTGACAGTCTCCCAAATCCTAACCTCAGTTGAGTCAGTTCCATTCACTCAAGTTATACCAGGATCTGGTTGCAAGTGCTGAGCATGCATGAATCAAGCAAGAGGATTCATATTGATCCTATGTTTTTAAAGAGTTAACATGATCACCTCCAGCTTATTTGTTTGCATGTCAGCAAAATCCACAGGCATTTGCATTGCTCTGACAGAAGTGTTGCTTCTACACAAGACCTTGCATAGGAGGGGGCCTTGACTCTTGCAGGAAGGAGAATGGAGCATGAAGGAAGGAGGGGTCCAAGAGCCATTGGAAACATTTACATTGTGCAAACCCTTTAGGAATCCTGACCTTGGACTGCACAGGAGGAGCAAAGCAGCAAGCACAATTATGCTCCTCCCAGCTTCCACTCCGTCTCCAAC
Organism: Caiman crocodilus; assembly: GCA_030014935.1. Taxonomy (NCBI): domain Eukaryota; kingdom Metazoa; phylum Chordata; order Crocodylia; family Alligatoridae; genus Caiman; species Caiman crocodilus. The sequence goes on along the minus strand of JAGPOW010000797.1, from coordinate 19,348,549 downwards.
ATGAGAATTTCTGTGCAGCCATCGAGCCTTCAATCTATGCTAGATAAAGCTGCCTTTTAAAATGTAATTTGTTATTCTGTTGCGGTCATTTTCTATATCAATTTTAAATGGCATCAAAAGCCTTTTCATATGTTAAGCTCTAATTCATATGCTAATATCCAATTTACAGCAAGGTAATTATTTTTTGTTGAATTTATTATTAGGCATTTGTTGAGGAAGGGAGACGTTGGCAGCAGGTTAATTTCTGTATGCTGTAGCATGGATGAATACGCATGAGCCAGCACAGATCCTCCTATTGCTTTGATGTAAACCAGAACAGGTCTAAGTCAGCTACGCTGCCAAGTAATACACCAGGACATGAGCAGGTCTGCAGCTGCCTATTCAGTTGCCTATCCTGTCATATTTCATTGAAGTGGACCCCTATTTCTGACATAGGCATCCATCCCCATGTGGTTTATTTCTTAATTGGGAAGGTCTGTGATCTCTCAAAAACAAGCTCTCATCCTCAAGCCATATTCTGACATTCAACATATAGAGGCACATGCATGTCCACTGTGGATGCATTTAACAGCTTGGATGTGGCCCATGCATGAATGGGCATACCCATCCAATGGGCATACACTGCTTTGCACTCATATATTAGCTATTGCAAGCATGGTCATCCATTTCTGTAAGCTGCTGTGGTCCATGCAAAAATGGAAGCACTCAATTTTTACCTGTCCAAATAAACAATTATTGCTGCAAATTTGCACTTATATAAATTAGTGCTTTTAATCCTATCCCTTGATACTTCTAGATGCTGCTTTCTCAAAGAGATATATGGGACTAGGAATTTTTCTGATCACCCAGAAACCAGGATGGATATGTACATTAAGTGTAACATTGCTATTAGAAAATATGTTGCCATTATTGCCTCTCACTTTTGGCCATTTGTTTTGTGGCATGCTCCATATACTTTATGCTGGAACTGGTTTTCAAAAGGTAGCAAATTGCCAGATAAAATAATGCTGAAATAAGATCAAAACACAAAATTATACACCAATAATTTTGCCCAGCAACACAAATTTTGCCCAGCTCAGGGTCACAGAAGTAACTTGCCAGAGCTGACTCCAGTTTGTATAAAACAGATCAGTCTGCAGCTGGTGTCTTTAAGAGACAGAGGAGAATGATCCAATGGTGCCACTTGGCCCAGGATTAGATAGCATGGTACACACTGGGATGGCAGGCAGTTCAGGCTGCAGCTCTGCATCACAATATGGAGATTCAGTTCAGAATTTAGGCCATTTTCTGCCAGCCAGCTGGCACGGACTAGCCCTACTTTGTGGCATTATGTGAAAGGCACCTAAAACCAGGCTCCTTGCCGGTTCCTATTTTACCTCAGATTCATTCTTATTTCATTTCCAAACAGCTTATGAAACACAAGGCAGACACAAGCCAACAAGCAAACATCAGGAGGTCAGCAATGTGATCCTCAGAATGACATGGCAAGGTCTAAATGCATGAAAACAGAAAGCTCGCAGGCTCAGAGGAAGATGACAGAGACCCTGGCTACTGGAATACTTCACACCTTGACCAATTTCTGCTTCCCATTAATAGGACTGGAAGCCCAGCTGAACTACTGGCCACCATGGTGCAGAGGAAATTATTTACCCCAGCTGACCCAGCACCCTCATTCACAGATTAATTTAACAGGGCAAGCTGCATCTGCTTTCTAACCAGGTCAGATTCCCTCATGCTATCCTCAGAGGAAACACAGTGAATGCTGGAGAGAGTCAGAACCATCTTGGAAATCCTAACACCTGCCATGGGAACTGAGCACCATTCAGTCACATGCTTGCAAATCTGGGAGGTTCAAAATGTTCGTCTTACTATTACAGCTGACATATAACTCCGCCTTTCAACAGCCTCGTCCCTCTGAACTCATGTCACCTCCTTGTGCACAACTGTCATCACCATTTTATAGATGAGAAAAGCCCAATGGCTTGCCCAATGAGTAAGAGGCATGGTTGGGAATACAACCTAGAACGCAACTCCCAGACTGATGCTCTAACTATGTGACAATCCTCCTTGCAGTGACATCACAAGAGCTGTGCGCAAACACACAGAGGCAGAATTTGGCAACTTTTATCAGTCAGAGCTTTATTTTACTAGACTTCCTCTGATGGGTTGAGCAGACATTTCCTTCCCAATTACTACCAGTTCCCAGGACTGCAATCAGAATGACCTTCCAAGGAAGCATGAGTGATATTACTCATCTCAAATCATCTTCTGCTGCACTGAGGGTCCTATGACAGATGTGTGAGGAAGAGAGGGGAGGGGGCAGCGGAGCAGGAAGCAAAAGCATATGCTAAACATAAAAACATGATACCAGTTTAGCCTTTACCAGTTTTTTAACAGTCTATTTTCTGCTTGAGGAAGCAGGTACATTTCCTATCCTTGCACCATCAACAGCCGACAGGCTGTCTAAGGTGTGATGGCTCCGGGACAGTTATATTGCCTTGAATTTCACATTCCTGACACATCTGATAATTATGCCAAATGAGCTCACCTCATCTTCAGACTTCTGAGATGCACATATTAAATTAAGTGAAAGCTGTTAGCATCACAATGAAGAAAAGGCAGAGAAAAGCACCAACCATGCTCTTGACATGCAGCAGAGCTAGGCACAGCTCCAGTGGATTGTGCTGACAGGCAGATTGAAGCTCTGGAAGGGAAAAGTTAAAACATCCTAATCTGTCACCTGGGCACCATCTGACCCAGAGCTTCAGGTCATTGAAGGATTGTAATAGGATTGTAATACGTATCATGCCTGTACCTCTATACTAGGAGTGGGCAAAATATGGCCCACCAAGGGATTTTATCTGGCCTGCAGTGGGTCCCTTGGCCCTGCCCAACACAGGAGGAGGGGGCAGCATGGTGGCCAGCAACACAGCGGCCAGATTACCCTTCCCAGCAGCCCCAATGGCAGCAGCACCTAAGAGCTGCTGGTGTTACCACCGCCACTACAGAACCCAGCCCTACTGCGTGAGTACCCCAGCCCATCATCCCTGCACCCACTGCCCAGGACCCACACAGGGAGGACACACTCGGCCGGGCTGCAGGTAGGCAGGGAGCAGCGTCTGAGAGCAGGATGGGTAGACGGGGCCGGGGCTGGGATCATGGGGTGGTGCCAGATAGGCATTGATCCCATGGGCAGAGGTGTGCTGGGAATGCATCATGCCTCTGCCCCAGGTCCCAGCCCCACGCTGTCACCACCCCACAATCCCAGTCTCTGCCCCAGTCCCACCTGCCTGTCCTACTCTCAGACACCTCTGTCCACAGCTTTATCCCATCCACTGGGGCTATCACCAGGCAGTAACATCATGGAGCCGGGCCCTAGGGCAGAGCCACTTGAGGAGTTTGAGTGAGCTGTTGTGGGTGCAAGGGAAGGAGGAGTGCTGACCTAGCACAGCATTGGGGGGGAGAGGGGGAGGAGCTGACCTGGCCCACAACAGCTTACCAAAACTCCCTAAGTGGCTCTCTAGCCCAAATAATTCCCCCCCCCCCCCAGCTCTATACAGTGCCTAAAACTGTGGGACCCTAAGCCCTATCCTTCAGCGCTACTTCACATGACTAAAGCTACCATAATTATGGGACAATTGGGACAACTCTCATGCCCCAGCATGGCATCAGGTAATGCCATATTCAGATACCTCACAGCCTCTAAACTAGCTAGATCTCCTGAACCCAAAATAATTAAGGTGCCTTAATGCAGCACTAGGCATACAATTACTCAGCATTCCTGAGACAGCTCATTGGAACATGCCAAGCATCACACAAAGGCAGCTACACTAAGGTGTTTTCATGAGATCTCTCAATGTGGTGCCTCCCGGCACCTTACCAGGGAGGTCATGTTTGCTCATTGGTGAAACAGAGGTTTTTCCATGACAAAAAATGTTAAACTTGAACAAAATTTTGGCTTTCTAAAGCACTCCAGAATGTGGAAGAAGCTTTTTCCAATGTAAGGTGTGCCCCAACCAAACCAGGCCCTTTGGTAAGTATACATAAGTCACAGCTGTCTCTATGGGGCAGGAAGAAATTTATTACAGATATCCTGAAAACAAAGCTCTGAATCCAAATGCTGGAAAACTTCAAGAGATACTCAGAATAGTTACCTTACTGTAGAAGGTAAGTGTAAGGCACCTTACACTTGAGAAAAAGTGACTTCCTCAAGGTCACATGAAGCTTCGTGGTAGGTAGGGATGGGATTCAATATCCAGGGCTCCTCCTTCTCCCGCTCTCTTCCTCTGACTATTGTGATAGTGATGGCCAGTTATATTTGCATTATTCTATTAATCATGATGGAAACTAAGATCAGGGAGAACCAGTATGAGTATCTAGTTTGATCCCTTGCATAGCACAGGTTGGAGAATTTCACTTCACAATGCCTGCATTACATCCATGACTTCTAACTGAGCTACTACATACCTTTCAGAAAGGTATCTGGTCTTGATATGAAGACTGCATGTGATGAAGAATCCACCACATCCTCATCAGATCAGATCATCTTCCCCATCATAAAACTCTCATCTTGCTAGTCCATTGTACAGGCACCCTTCTCTAAGAAAGGAAGGGCTGTTGAGATGGGACAAGAGAATTTGCCATGGAATAAACTATTTTGAGGTCTTATCTCTTGGGGGTGGGTCCCTTTTTAATTTCATCAGATGATCTAATGGGACAGGTACCAGATTGGGACTCAGAAGATGTTGGTTCTGTTCCTGGTTCTGCTACTAACCTATTTTGTGGCTTGGACAACTTACTTCTGCCTGTGTATCTTTCCCTTCCCACCATTCATCTTGTCTATTTAGATTGTAAGGAATTTGGGGCAAAAATTGTCCCATACTGTACACATATGGCCTCACTCGGTGAGGTCCTGATCTTGGCTGGGGCTTCTTGACACTACTACAATGTAAAGAACTATCTAATTGTTTCTTCCTATCAAAAATGGCAAGTAAGAACTTTGAACTCCTCTCAGTCCTTGTATTTCAGTCTGTCCCTACTGCATGAACTTTACCGGGGTAGCTCCCTCTATACAGAGGGGATACAGAAGAGAGATTCCTTTAGGTCAGGATAGGTGAACTGATATAGAGATGGGAAGAAAGGGAAAAGTTTTCAACTAGCAATAACAACTCCTCAGTTCAACTGCATAGGCTATGACACTGCCACTTGAACTCTGTCCAATACTGTGCCTGACCTGAGCAAAGCTGTTTGTTTCTTACTTTCACAAGCACTGAAGTGCCATACAAGCAGCAACTGTAGTTCCACACAACATGATTTTACAGACCCCAGATGGGTCTAAGACTGTTACCTTGTGATAACAGCAGGGGATAAGGAGCCAGGATGCTAAGGGTTCTATCCCCAGCCCTGCCACTGACTCAAAAGACAGGGTCTTTTGTACCCAAAATGCAAGAGAGACTGTAAAACTGGTCTCCTAATTCTTGTATCCCCAGGAAAGTTACAGTGCTATAGGTATCATCTCCTTCTCTCCATCTCGCTTTCTAGTTAACCCCTTTTCCAAAACACTAAACTGACATCCAAATCATTTTGTTTCCCCCATATACTCTCATCTTATAGATTTTTCTTTCTCTACCTTATTTTCTTTCATCATTTGTTCCAGCAATATTAACCTACTCTACTGGGTAAAATGAAGCAGTAACTCCCTACAGTCACCCTCTGCATTCATTTCATAATTCTTAGATAAAAGCTGAGACACTGCAATATTCATTACCAAGCCAGGCTCTATGAGCAGTCAGGGTAGTAATGGAATGGAGCAGATTTGACACAAGGGATGTTGCTACAGAAATTAGCCTGTCATAAGATTACAGGGACTAAGTGTTATTGGGTGATAAGGTATGATCTGTTAATATTAAATTATCTTGCCAGTTAAAAAGGCACTGGTGAAATCCACATTTATTAAAAGCCCTGAATATGATATTAAATGATCTCAGATAAGCCAGTTTACTTCTGCATTAGAGATCAAATTGAAAGAGTTCTCCAGGAGGGATTTTTTTGGATGAAAGATTACAACAATAAAACAAAAGAGCCTTTCATAAATGTTGCAGAGCTAACAGAGCCTTAGAAATTCCAAACCTAATCTCCCTTGGGGGCGTTAATTAACCCTTTGGTCCATTCCTTATTGCTTCAAAATAAGGATTAGCTAGAAAGGGTTTCAGTAGGAAATAATGCTGCATATAAATAAGATTTTCTCTATATAGAGAGATTAATGCCACCCATCTGTATGACAATGCCAGGTTTTTAACAAAGGTTTCTAACAAAAATATAAACCACAAGCACAAAGCGCGAGTGATTTGTCCAAGTCATCAGGACCACCTAGATAACAGTAGAGCCATATAACATCTACAGTTTCTTAATAAAATTGATTTGTTATAGACAGACAGCTACAAATAATGCTGACACCTAATACACATGTGTTGTGAAACCCAGAGTTTACAATATATCACATACTGTCCATATTAATGCATTCGCCTGCTTCATCCAGCGGAGTGAAAGTAGGAATGGTGGGATGAAATTTAAGCAAAGGGAGAATTAATTAGGGCATTAGGAAATGGTAAGATTTATTAGTGTCAGACAGACACACCCCCCACAAAGGAAGTGGCAGAAGCAAGCATGAAAATATATGGTGTAGAAGAGCCCTGCAGTGGCAAAGAGCTAACATGGATGATCCACACTTCCACTCCATGTCTAATTATATCAGGTCAGAGCTGAAAGATCACGCAGGAGACCACCTCATAGATCTTCCCCACCCCATGTTACAATACTTCCAGAATACTCTACCAGCTAATTTAGACCTCTTTGAGGATCTCTCTGAGGGACGTGTGGCTTGGGTAGAAAGGCAGAACAGGAAAACAGATAGCATCTCCACTCCTGTCACAACCCTGGAAGAAACAAGGAAGCCAATCTTAACATTTCTATTGTCCCATCCATGCTGTGGAAAACCTTAATGATCCAAGGTGAGGCCCAGGATAGATGCCAGCTGGGAATCCCCTAGATGCACAAATCTTATGAAGCCATCCTTTCAGGCAGAATCAGTGGAGAGTTCTGGGTCAGTATGGCACGCAATAACACAGTCCAGACTGCAGCAGCAGGGAGCTGCACTGTTTCCAAAAAAACCGCACAAAATATGGTGAAAAGGAAATGGTGGAGAAAATCATTCATCTGCTCATATGACAACTGTGGAAGATAAATACTGGAAGCTTTAAACAACTTGGTCTGCATCCCATCAGACCAGATGAGTCTGCCGATTAAGAACGTCCAACTCCCCCTGTGGATGCTCTAATAGAATTATTCAGGGCAGTGATTCGAAAATCACCGTGGAAGTTTTATTAGGCAGGGAAACACTCTTGCCAAGTGAACTGATGGACATCTCTGCTTGGGTCACATAAAATATAAAACAGATGTACAATGGGGAAGGGGCCTGCTTTGGCTACAGGGAGATGGACTGGAGTCATCTAAAAGGTCACGTTCTAGCTTTAGGAGTTAGACAGACATGGGAGTGCTTTTTGTCTTGCTGAGTCCTTACTCATATAAGCAGTCTCACTGATGGTCAATCCAACCCAACAATTCCATGAGCAGAGTGCACTGGTGCACATGTCCCTTTGATTCCTGGAGTTTAAAATAAAAATTCCTGGCAGAGGCAACAGCATTTCTATTGAGACAGCAGTGAAAGAGTCAAAATGATTCAATATAATCTACTTGATTACTTCTTGACTTAATGGCTCAATATAGTCTACCTGATTCCTTCTAAACGCTTTATTCCATGAGTGTTAATGACCCTCTTTCTTTTTTAATAGTCTTGACATTCAACTAATCATACTAACCTTTCTCTTGCAATTCTGTTCTGTTAGCTGTGCCTGTTAATGTAACTTCTATTTCACAGTCCTGCAGACTGTTTTTAACACATTCCAATAAATTTATATTTGTTTTGCTTCAATCTTAAACTGGATCGTATAGTGCTAGGCCCCCCCAGCATATTAGTAAAGCTTCTAGTTTATTCTTAATTGGAGAAAAATATGGGCTATTTTATATGCTACGATGCACCTCAGCATTTGCAACCTCTTTACAAAATTCTACATCCACCCATGCACTAGGGCAAGAAACAGCATCAATACTGCAGCAAGTAAAATACTGCATCACTTCCCTAGCAGCTGGTGACGGTGTTACCCACATGCACTCCCAGACCGTGGCTCTTCATTAACCCCGTATACCAATGACAGGGTTGCTCTGGAGGGCAAAGAGAAATGAGAAAGGAACATATTTGTCTACTGGATATACTAGCCAGTGGCAGAAACTGAGCTATTGCCAAAGATGCTACAGGAGTGAGTATCTGTCCTTACTCATATAATGATATAATATGTCATTATGTTTATTAGTTCTGTGTTTTCCCAATCTGAAGCTCTGTTCTTGTTTCTTTTCACAAAATTGGCACATTTTCTACAAATTCAGTTCTTGTAACTGACTAAGTATTATTGGTTAATTGCACCGATGCAAAAAGCATCCAGTTTTTCCCAGATTTCTATCAGGATGTTCAACCCAGTGTCTTGGTTAATTTCTCAGGGAACATCGTGAGAGTTGAAATTTGCTCTTCCTCCTGTCAGCAACGCATGGCAGAAGGGTTACCTACACAGTGGGTGTGTATACACAAGATACTAGTATGCAGTACCTTGTTCCTACTGCACACTAGCATCACTGAATATGAACTGTGATGGAGATGGTACTGCACAGTAGTAACGATCTACTGTGCAATAGTATCTGCAAAAAAAAGCATGCAGGGACAGTACTGGGCAGTAATGCTGATTACTGCACAGTCATTTAATACTTGTTTATGCAAGTACCAAATGACTGCGTAGTAACAACTGCACAGTCTGCCAGTCATGTAGATGCAACCACAATGTTTTTCAGCCCAAGTGCTCCATTTACTTCCAGCTTTCACTGTATCATCTTGGTTACATTACGCAGATTTCCACTGTGCAGTAACAACTCGCTTTACCTTCCCTCAAAACTTCAGCCAATGCTATTAGCCTCTGCTACACCGTCCCTACTCCCAGTTAGCATTTGCCATCTTCTGTACAAATCATAAGCTACTCAGAGAGATCAGGGCAGGAAAGCATTCCATTCTCCTATCCTACCTGCAAGAAAGCTTCTAGATTTCAGGACTAGAGTACCTACTGCACCCAGTCATTCTGGGTGGTCACTGCATTTTGTTTAAAAGATCCAGGGCTTTTTCTCCATACCTAACCCCACCAGTACCCTACATACAAGTTTATTCAGAAACAGAATCTCCATAACAGATCCTGTGGTTTGGCCATACCTTCCTGCCTTCTTCTCAACCCTCAGCCCGCACACCAAATCTGGGCGGCAAAGCCACATTCAGCCTGCAGGGCTGCACATGAGTCAGGATATCTGGTGGCAGAAAAGCAGTGGCAATTAACACTGCCACCCTTGCAAGCCCTGTGGAGCCAGATCAATTTGGGCCATACTGGGCCCAGGCTGTTGTCATGCAGCTGGACTGGGGTCAGGACCCCACTGCACCGACCCCATGCATGCTAGGTGGGGCCCGCTCTATCCCATGGAAGGACTTGGCACCACCCATCCAGCCTGTGAGCAAAAACTTTGGGCACCTTGTTCTAAACAGATAAAGAAAGAACAATATTCCTTGTACAGACCATTGGCACTGGAGTGAATTTCATCAAAAGGCACAAATATTATTCCTGTGATATCATAAATGGTACATGCTATCTATAACCCAACCACTTAAATTATTCAAACCAGCTGTAATACATATCTCATGCCTCTTTGCTCTAATGCACTTACTATGACTTTTACTTTAAGTTAACCACAAGGAAGCAGTATGAAAATGGACTCTTGTGACTTTTAGAATGGCATTTGGCCCAAAGATTACACCACTCAAAAGTGAGCTGCCCTGAAACTGATTTCAAGACAATCCGTTAAGAGTAATAAAGATTTTTTTTTCTCTCCCAGAAAACCAAGTCCGTAATAAAAAAGGTAATCCAGAGACATAATATTTATCCAAGTATTTTTTAGTAAAGGAATTGTTGACTTAACAGAAATATAAAAATACAACTAAGCAAGGCAACATGTATCTTGAGATTTGAGGCGAGCACACTGTTAGTTCCTAACAAATAATAAATAATCATCATTAATTATTGATCACAACATAAGCTATTCTGTTCTTGTGGTTACTGTGATATCAACCTCCTTTGATACTGTCTGTGAATACCTTTGTAATTCTCAGGCTCTCTCAGACACAGAAATGTTACTGAGGCATATGAGTATCCCTTGGGCCTATTCCATTTGAATAAGGACAACACAATTTGTTTTTAGGAGCCTCTCACTCATCTCCTATAACTCTCCTGGGATTCTAGAAAGCTTTTGCCAAAAGTCCCTGCTCCAGGGAGCTATGCTGAGACTTATGGACAGCTTCCAGGCAAAGTGACTGTACTGGCATTGGATAGTCCAAATGTAAATACAGGTTATCACTGTTATCCCACTAGTCCAGCTGCCAACAGTTTAATTCTCTTATGTAGCTGCAGCCTCAAAAAGCTTATGCAGCAGGCTCAGGGGAAAACTGAATGGGTGGAGGGGAGGTATCTGAAGGGTTATGATAGCAAGAGTGGTTGGTCATCCAGCTGGGCACTTCTCCTTCTCCTCTCCTCCTCCTGTCCCCCGGCAGGAATAATCATGTCTCCAAGGGACAAGGGACAATGTCCCAAGGGCATTATAGATCAGAGGAAGATACAAGGGAAGGGCTGGTGGAAAAAATCCTGGTCAGGGAACAATGCGCTGAATACATGCTCAAGACACTATGGAATGGCTCCTGGCAATTCCCCAAAAGTCATCCTCTGAGTCAAGCTGGTATCACTGTCATTTCTAGGGGTCTACCCAACTCAAGGAGAAGGCCAGCCAATTTCAGGCAGACTGTGATGCCCCTCCCCACTATGCCTCTGATTGGCTGAGGGACCATGGTGGCCCTACCACCCACCACTAATTGATAGAGAAGACTGTTCATCATATGGCCCCTCTGTCTCTTAGCCAATCAGTGGCAATCAGCAGGGGCAGCAGCCATCTTTCCTGTTCATCTTTATGCCAGCAGCCCCCTTCATGCCCAGCTGCACAGTCAGGAAGGCGCCCACTGGGGAGCCCGCATTTTATTTTTAGTAAGTTTCAGATTTCACACAGATCACCCAATTTCGCAATTTCCATAAAGTCACAATTCAAGTCAGTCCCCAGTTATCTCTGTCAGTCTTATTAGCATCCGTGAAGTAGTCTTCTGTAAGAACTGCTCAAGATGGGAAATGGTAACAGAGAGAATTTCAAACAGAAGCATGCCAATCTTATTTCACAAGCAATTTGCAGAAGTGGAGTACAAAAGAACTCCATCTTGTGATTCTGACAAGCAATGACTGTCAGCTTCCTCTATGAGGTCATTAAATCTGATTATCAAACACATAAGCCATGATCAATACATCACCAGAATCTCTGGCTGGAGCTGTATACCTGCATAGCCCACAAGCCCATAGTGGCTTATTTATTATTCAGTAGGCATGTTCTGGATTTGTTTGTTTTTCTCACCATTATCTTTGACTTGCCAGGGGATTGTTGTTCTTTCTGAGCATTTTCAGAACGCTAGACCCTCACTCCTCCTTTGTTGCATGTGACCCTATATGGGTAATCAAGAAACAGATCCCTACTTATTATAAACTGTGTCTTTATTATAGCAGTTCCTTTCAGAACTACTGTACTCCCCCAGCCTCTCTAACTCTTATTTTTCCTTTCTCCTCCTCCTCACTTCCCGCTTCTCCTTTGGACTCCTTTCTGCTGCTGCTGGTTTTGCCTCTGAGATCCATATGTATTGTTACATCTTTCCTTTCAACGGTTCAAAACAGATGATTAACTTATTCCCCTAGTTGGGCCAGAGGTTGCTAGCACATAGCCCACCGTGGAGACCGAGCCTTTACTGCTGGTCTGCTGTGTTCGTTAAGGCTTACAGTCATCCGGGTATCTTGGTTGTTGTACCAGCCTCCCACCTCTTGTTTGCTTGATTTTTCTAGGTGCTACGCCTGCTTCTGGTCTGTCTGCGTCTTTGTTTTGCGGGCTGGACTCTGCTTGTGCATCTCCTTCCTTTGTGGAGTCTGTGGTGTCTTTCTCCCCTATCTGAGGCTCACTGGTGACTGACCAGTTGTCAAAGTTGTCTTGGTCCTGATCCTGGAATCTTTTGTTCCCTTGTTTTTCCACTCTGCCAGTGCTGCGCAGCTGCTTCTGGTTACGTCTCAGTCGCTGTCCACTATCTGTGACAACTTCGTAGGATCTATCTCCCACTGCGCCCTCAATGGTAGCCTTTTGCCATTCTTTCACATGGGGACTTACTGGTTGTACCCAGACCTTTTCCCTTCTGCACAGTAGTCCCAGGTCCCTAGCTCCTTTGTTATACTGTGATACTTGCTGAGACTGTTGCTTTTTTAGCTGCTTCCATGTACTGTTGCCCCTTCCTCCCCCCCGCCCCCGCCCCATCAGCAAACAAAGCAACCAGATGATGTGCAAAATGTACTGAATGACAGGCAGTTCGGGGCAGGTTGGTAATGCCTGCCTGAGAAGAACAGAGGGGTCCAACAATACGTATGGATCTCAAAAACAAAACCAGCAGCAGCAGAAAGGAGGAGTTCGAAGGAGGAACAGGAAGTGAGGAGGAGGGGACAGGAAAAACAAGAGTTAGAGAGGCTGGGGGAGAACAGTAGCCCCTGTAACAGCTCTGTAAGAAACCGCTATAATAAAGACACTGTTTATATTAACTAGGGAGCTGTTCCTTTATTACCCATGCAGGGTCACATGAAACATGGTGGCAGCAGAAAGTCTGTGAGGAAGCCCAAGAGAAGAGAGAGACCTGGGCCCCAGCAGTGATTAAAACAGATTGTGAGAAGCATCGGGGGACTGAAGCCCACAGGACATAGATTTCATAGATTTTATAGCCCAAAGGGCAGGAAGTCAGCTGGGGTCATAGGATCCCAGCAAGATAAGCATCCAGTTTGCTCTTGAAGGTGTTCAATGTAGGTGCTTGAACCACCTCGGTGGCAGGCTATTCCAGACCTTGGGGGCTCAGACAGTAAAGAAATTCTTCCTTATGTCCAGTCTGAAATGGTCTTGTAGTAGTTTATGACCATTCGACCTAGTCGTCATCCCTTGGGGCACTCTAGTGAACAAACGTTCCCCCCAGATACTGATGATCACCCCTGATAAACTTATAGGTGGCCATCAGATCACGCCTGAGCCTACGCTTTTCCAGGCTAAAGAGCTCCAGGGATCTCAGCCTGTCATCGTAGGGTCTGCTTTCCTGACCTCTGATCATGCGCGTGGCTCTTCTCTGGACTCTCTCAAGCTTCTTCACATCCTTTTTGAATTGTGGAGCCCAAAACTGGACACAGTACTCCAGCTGCGGCCTCACTAAGGCCAAGTACAAGGGGAGAATGATGTCCCGGAATTTGCTTGAGAAGCATCTATGGAAGCAAGCTAGTGTTTTGGTCACTTTACTAGCTGCAGCATCGCACTGCAGGCTCATGTTCATCTTGTGGTCAATCATGACCCCCAAGTCTCTCTTCCATAGTGCTAGCCAACATAGCACAGCTGAGCCTATAAGGATGCTGTGGGTTTTTCTTCCCAAGGTGGAGAACCTTGCATTTATCAGCATTGAGCACCATCAGATTCTCGTCCATCCACTTGCTGAGCCTGTCCAGGTCAGCCTGGATCACCTGCCTGTCTTCTGGTGTGGATGTTTTGCCCCAAAGTTTGGTGTCATCGGCGAAATTGGCCAGTCTGCTTCTGACTCCAGTGTCCACATCATTAATGAAGATGTTGAACAGTATGGGTCCAAGGACAGAGCCTTGGGGGACCCCACTGGTCATAAGACAACATGATGAGTGACTTCCATCTATTACCACCCCCTGGGTCCGACCAGGGAGCCAATTTTCCAGCCAGGGATCCTGGAGGACCCAAGGCAACAATTGGCCAGTTTCTCCAAGAGGTGATCATGGGAAACCAGATCGAAGGCTTTTTTGAAGTCAAGATATATGACGACAATCTCTTCTCCCTTGTCCAGGTGATAGGTCACCTGGTCATAGAAGGAAATGAGATTGGTCAAGCAAGACCTACCCGCAACAAACCCGTGCTGGCTATTTCTTAAGATGTTGGCGTTGGCCAGTCCATTAAGGATGGCCTCTTTAATAAACTTTTCTAAGATCTTCCCCAAGATAGAAGTCAAGCTAATGGGCCTATAGTTAGCCAGATCCACTTTCCTCCCTTTCTTGAAGACAGGCACCACATTGGCCTTCTTCCAGTCTTCAGGCACTACACCAGAACACCAAGGGTTTTCAAAGATCCATGCTAGAGGCTGGGCTATGATGCTCACCAGCTCCTTGAGTACCCTGGGGTGAAGACTGTCAGGGCTGGCTGACTTGAAGGTATCCAGCTTCTCAAGATGTTCCTTCATGAAGTCAGCATTAATGGAGGGCAGGGGATCACTCTCACCCAGACCTCCCTGCCCCGTAGTGGGCATGAACATCCCATGGGACTGATGAACTGAATGCCAACAAAATACAACTGGTCATCCCCAGTAGCCAGTACCAGGTCGAGCAGTGCTTTGCCTCTCGGGTTAAAAGCCATGGGGAACACGGCACAGGGGACACAATGGACTCTGGAAAGCAGGAACCTGATAGGCCAGCTGCAAATGCCAACAACATGATTCAGTGTGTGTACTGTGGGGAGCTACATGAAAGGCAGAAGGACAAATGCCCAGCCTATAGAAAAGAGTGCAAAAAATGTGGGAAACAGTATCATTTCTGGGGTCAGTGTTGTAGCCACTCAAATAGAAAAAAAACAAAACAAAACAGTCCATGCAGTGATAAGAGATCAGGAGACTACAGATGAGGAGGAAGCACTGTAGCCTGTGAGTCTGTGAATCTGCCAAATTTACACACACATTACAGAAAAAAGCAGGCAACAACTCAGCCATATTTGCAACAATGCTAGAACAAAGACCTATAAGATTCCAAGTGGATTGTGGAGCCACTCGTAATGTCCTTCCTGTAAATCTATTGAGTAGCAGCATCAGAATGGAAAAATATCACCAAGTGCTGTTAATGTTTAACAAAACAACTGTGAGGCCACTGGGAAAGTGCTGGCTGACTATAAGAAATCCATGCAATAAGAAACAGTACCACCTAGAATTTATAGTGATTGACAGGGCAGACACCCATGCTGGGCAGCCAGGCAACACAGGCCATGGATTTAATTACAGTGCAACACCTCCAGGTCACAGAAGAGCAAAAACGGTCATTAAGTTCACTGTCTAACATTCTGTTAAGATATGGAGACATATTCCAGGGCACTGGACTCTTTGAAGGCAAACTGAAGTTAGAAATAGATCCACAGGTGCAACCAGTATGACTATACGGAGTTCCGCTAGCCCTGCTGGAGCTACTGAAGAAAGAACTGACAAACCTGCAGAAAAAAGGCATTATCACACCAGTTGAAAAAAGCACTGACTGGATTAGCAGCCTAGTAGTAGTAAGGAAGCCATCAGGCAAACTGAGAACCTGCATTGATCCAAAGCCACTTAACAGGGCACTCTAAAGAAGCCACTGCCCACAGTCAATGATTGAGGATGTACTACTTGACCTGTCTAGGGCAAAAGTGTTCACAGTTTGTGATGTCAAGAATGGATTTTGGCATGTGGAGCTAAATGAATCATCCAGCCACCTGGCAACCTTTAGTACACTCTTGGGCAGGTATTGCTGGTTAAGGATGCCCATGGGGATCAGCCCAGATCCAGGAATTTTCCAGAAGAAGCTGAACCAAGAGCTGGAAGGTTTTTCAGGTATCAAGATTGTGGCTGATGATATTCTTGTCATAGGAGAGGGCAATGATAAGGAAGAGGTGATCCGTGACCACGATGCCAAACTGCAACAACTCCTTAAAAGATACCGAGAGAGGAACATTAAACTGAATGCCGACAAAATACAACTGAGAAGAACAGAAATACCCTACATTGGACATCTACTGACTTTGGAAGAACTATGGCCAGACCCAGAGAAGGTGAGAGCCATTATAGAGACACCCATGCCACAGGATGTCAAAGGAGTCCAGCACCTTATTGGGATGGTTAACTATCTGCCCAAATTTTATGGACACTTGCCTAATGCTTGTGAGCCACTCAGGTTGCTAACACACAATGATGCAGTCTAGGAATGGACACAGACCCAAGAGGGGTCTGTAAAAAATTCATCAGTGTGGCCCCAACACTGAAGTATTACAACACAGCTGAGCAACTAGTACTACAGTGTGATGTATCAGAAGCGGGTCTGGGAGCAGTACTGATGCAGAACCAATACCCCTACTTCTTGACCATAGTACTTGGGACTTAATAGTATAACTAGGAGTGGGTAAATGGGACACCAGCCTGGGGCAGGTAAGACTAACCACCACCACCATACTTGCTAGCATTCGAAACCCCCTTCCCCACACAAACACACACTTTTACCTTCCAACAGCGCCAGGGCACAAAACTGGTTAGTTGCATCTCTATGGTTAAAAACAAAGTGGTAGAATCAGAACCATTTCTTAGCCTGCCCAGATCAACTGTGTTACAGGACTTTACAATGCAAGACTAGTTTGACGGGCAAAACAAGTCATCAGGGGTTTGCCTCTTGGCATACCAGTGTTTGACCACAATAGGCAGCTGACAGTGTATCTATGAGCTCAAGTGAGATACCCATGTTGCTTCAGAGGCAGCTTGACCAAATAGCTACAAGCAGGAAGTTCTGGGTTCTGTTCTTGGCTCTGTCATTGATCTGCTGTATGACCTTAGACAAGCTGTTTCCCCTTCCATCTTTTGTCTATCTCAAGTAGCTGTTCTGGGAGAAGTGCTGCAGGGAAGCCAGACCATGGCAAGAAGGGGTCCTCCTCCCTGCTTTAGGCTTCTCAGAATGTGGGCTACAAAAGCCCAACTCACAGGATCAAAATAAATTCTAGTTTATTGGACGGGATGTGAAGTTACCAATAAAATAATTTTTGAGTTATGGGTGATACTGGTCATCTTACCACATACACACACACGCACTTACTTATTCAAACCCATGTAGTATAGTGTGCAGTGGCTGCTGTAGTGATTGTGAGCACTGGTGTCAGTATACCTACCTATCCAAGGCCCTGGAGTCTGCTGTTGGTGGTCAGCTTCATTCAAGGCGATGTCTTCTCCAGAAGGGGGTTGCCAGGTTGTCCTTCTGTCTCTGTAGGTCAGGTGCTGGATGAAAGAGCACCACTGAGGGTTATGCTTCACTGCCTTTTATCCCTTTCTGGCAGATTTGTGTGATCACCCAACATCACCTTAGTTACCCAATTTGGAGGTTGCTGTCCCACATGCGTCTTGAGTAGTACCTGACAGCTGTTAGTCACAAGGGTCTCCGCCTGATAATACCTGAAGTTTCGTGAGTCTACCCTTGACTTATTGACTTAATGGATGTATTGTCATGGGTTACAGGAATAGTCCATAGAGTGAGTGCTCAAGTTCCAGGAATCAGTTCTTTAGCTTGATTAGCTTAAAATAGAGTTCCTTTGGCTAGGCTATTGTCTACTGATGATCATCAATCACCTGCATTCACTCAACAGATTTTATCACTTTACAGTTACAATTTCAATGCACTTCTAACAATGGTCTGGGGTGTAACTTCATTCTACAGGAAGTACATTCCTTAAGAGATTAAAAGTATAAAATATAAAACACCAAATGCCATGGTAAAGACAAAACAGGTGAAATATAAAAATGCACTGTGAGGTAGTGAGGATCAAATGCTACTGGGGACAGTAAATGAGTCAGGTTAGCACAGGATATATTTACTAGAGCGGCGTGAAATTTCACCAGCAGTTTCATTTCAATGCTGTTTCGACTCATTTCAAGCTTGAAACAGCGAAATCAAAACAAAACAAAGAGCTTTGAAACAGCCTTGAAATGAAACGAGGCAAGTTGAAATGTTTTGAAATTTTCTAAATGTTTCAAGTTTCAAAGCTCAAGCTGGACTAGCCTGCAGGGAAACAGAAACTAGAGTAAGGAGAGGGAAGGGGAAGAAGGGAAAGGTGGGGAAGGAGTGCTCTCATTATTGACTGTGTAGCTGGCCAGTGACTGTCATCCTTCCTTGAGGTCCAATCTCAGTGCTCTGGGGGAGGGATGGAAAAACTGCATAAAAGGCAGTATTGTTTGAACTGCCCTGCTTTCTGCCTTGGTGTCAGTTAGTGAGCTTGTGTTCTAGCAGCTCAGCATCAGACAACTACGGCTAGCAACACTGATCTTCTAAAGGATTGCCTTCTTGCTAGCAAGAGGGATTTCAGATTCAGAATACCTTTTTATTTGAGGCTCTTTTATTTAATTATATTCATTGATTCATTATTTTGACTGCTATACTTACATTGGATAGGATTGCTGTAGCCCTTTAATTTATATAGGAAGCAAAATACATTTACATTTTATTTCTATACATTTAAAGCTTTGCAGCATACGTTATAGAATTTATATAGAGACAAAGCCATTTTCTATTAGATTTTATACATTTCTTATTTGCACCACACACCTACCTACACATAGAGTCACACAGCACACACAACAGACATGCGCTAGGTGCAACTACTTGAGAGGAAAGAAGGGCCTGAACGTTCTATTTGGCTGCCTTTGATGCTGCTGCTGGTGCTGCTGGTGTTGAGCCAGCTAAGTTATTTTCACCTGCCATCATTTACAGTGGTGGACTGGATCGAGGCTATAGGGAAGGAGGAGGCCTCACTGTGGCACACACCTGAACACACACACAGCGTCACCCACCCACGTCACGAGTTTTGCCTGCCTGCAGTCAGAGGTGCAGGGCCCCAGAACCCCTCTGTACCCATCTCCTTGACAGCGGGCAGGCTTCATGGCCACAACAGGGCCTAGCAGGCCTGCAATAGTTTTTTTTCACCCCGCTGCACCCTAAGAGAGACACAGTTGCACAACCACCCGTGTCACGAGTTTTGCCTGTTAACAGCCAGAGGTGCAGGGCCCCAGAATCCCCCTGCACCCATCTCCTTGACAGCTGGCAGTCTTTGTGGCTGCAGCAGGGCCTAAGAGGCCTGCAGTTTTCACCCCCCTGTGCCCCAAGACAGACACAGTTGCAGTAGGGGCTAGCAGGCCTGTAGAAAACAGTGTCACCCATGACACGAGTTTTGCATGTCAGCAGCTAGGGGTGCAGGACCCCAGACTCCCCATGCACCCATCTCCTTGACAGCTGGCAGGCTTCATGGCTTCAGCAGGGGCTAGCATGCCTGCAGCTTTCACTCTGCTGCGCCTTAACACATACACAGTCACTCATGTCACGAGTTTTGCTTGTCCACAGCTTGAGGTACTGTTTCCCCCAAACTTCTGCACCTATCTCCCTGAAACTTGGCAGGCTTTGTGGCTCCTCAGCAGGAGCTAGCAAACCTGCAGTTTTGATCACTCTGTGGCTTAACACATACATGTGACATGAGTTTTGCTTTCAAGACTTTGAGGTGCAGTTTCCCCAAACTGCCTGCACCTACCTCCTTGAAACCTGGCAAGCATCATGCCCTCAGAAGCGGCTACTGTTTCTACACAGTTCATCCAAATCAGGCTGGAAATGAAAAAGTTATAGTCTATTTCAACCTTCCCTATTATAGCCTGTGGGCAAAACAGCATTGAAATAGCAAAACTGTTTCAATCTCAGAACAACGGTTTTGAGTCAAAACAACATTCAAAATGAAACGCAGTTCTGTCAAAACGTCAAAATGCAAGTCAAAATGGAGCAGTACCATTTCACACAGCCCTAATATTTAGTCTTTGCAATGGCTATTTTAGTTCTTTGTTTTCTTTAGTGACACTGGGCTTAATTGATATGTACACACAGTTTCGAGGTTTTTTCCTACAGAAAGCCACTTGAACTTGCTCTGAGTCTTGCCATACACGTGTAATGAGTGTGCCAATGCTTAGAAGGAAAAGAAATGCACAAAATGGAGGAGGGGGGCAGGCAAGAAGGGACTTCTGTTATATCTATGTCCAGAAGGAAAATGTACAAAGGAGGCTTTCTGCTACAAGAAAACCCTAATGCAGAAGAACCACATAGTCATGCCACAGCACAAGGCACATGGGATACTTTTACCTGGATGCTGCGGCATCCCAAAAGGGTCTTATAGTACCCCAGCTGAGAACCACTATAACCTCTTTAAGACAAGTATTGTCCATCATGGTGCATTTTCAGCATCTAACATTAATTCTCAACTAGAATTAGCTGCGGCACTCAAGGTAACTGTCAGGACGTGTGGAAGAGAGTGTGCAGTTGGCCTCGGGGCCCTTCCTGCCTGGTCCTGACACCCGGCACCTGTCCTTGGTTGTGACAGAAGAATGGGAGACAGGCCATGGTTCCTGTGCATGCACCAAGGCTTGACTCCCTCTCTTTGGAATCAGTCCATGGGGTCAGCTTCGGCTCAGCCTGGGCGCTAGCTACTGTGTATATGCGAGCTCAGGGGTTGCTCACCTTGTCTGCAGGAACCTGGAGCTTGAGCAGGGGACGTGGGTTCTGCACTTATCTCTCCCCTCCTCCCCCCCATCTGGGCATGTTCTGGGGGCTGCTCCTTGCCCCTGGCAGCAGCAGTGCCCAATTTGGCAGGGGCAGGGGGAGCTTCCTGCCCTGCTGTGACTCAGGTCTCTGCTGGACCTGGGCTTTTTCTGCGCTAGGTGGAAAATATTTACACCAAGAGAATATAAAAATATTTTTTATTAGACCAACTCAAACAGTTGGAAAAATTCTTCTTTGCAAACTTTTGGGTACAAACACCCTTTTTCAGGCTGAGGAAGCATCTGTGCTCTTCCTGGATCCCAAAGAACCTGGTCCGCTGATGTGCTTAAACCAACATGGCTACAACCTGTACCCCCGTAAAAAATATGTGCACTCCAGCTTCTCCCCAAAGTGTTGAATTTGTCGCCACCCCCCAGCATTTCAGCTAGCAGCACCTTGACAGGAGGTATTAGCCAGGCTCGCTCCCCAGCCAGCCCTTCCAAGCAGAGCCAGGGGTCAGCACCAGGTCGGGTCCACACCAGAGACGAAAGGGTTAGCTGTTAGCTTCACTTGTGAGCCAGCTTGCTAGCTGGGCTGAAATAATGTAGGTTGTTGATGTGTTGTTTTTTGTTTCATTGGCTTTTGGGGGGTTTTTGAAGGCTGTTTTACATGTAAGCTCTCGCTGGCTTCTCTCCAGCCAGCTGCTGCTCTTTCCACAGAATAACATGAAAGTGGCTATAAGGACCCAGGTCCTGTTCTTCAAAATCTAAATTGACTGCTGGGTATTAGCAGGTTTGGATTGGGGAGTGGGAAGGAGGGGTGCACTGGTCCATCTGCACCCCCTTTGATTCCTATTCTTTCATTCATTGAGAAGTGAGTAGAAGCAAAAGTGTTTATTTTAGTAAAGTGTTTGGTATTATTTCATTGTTGCTTTTATATTGTTTTTATTTTGGATTTTAAACCACATTTCCAGACCTATTTCATTGTCACTTCCTGCAATTTCATTGGTGTCAAAGGTCACGTGACATCGCTTCCTGATGTGATACTGCTTCCTGTGAGGTCTTTGAATATGGCTGGCTGGCCCACTGGGTGATAAAAAGTTCACAAACTGGCCGTACATTCAAAAAGGTTGGACACCTCTGCTCTAGGTAGTACTAAAGTGTTGAACAGCATACTAAATAGCAAACATGCTGCAAGTTGTTTCTTTTGAACCTCTGGGGTATATAGCAAGTTCAGGAAACAAGAAGAAAAGACAGGGGCATGTACTGAAATAAGAGTTAAACAAACATAGCAAACAAATTTTGTCTTATATCCGATTGGCAGGTTTCCTAGAAGCTATATTTCCGAGAGTTTTAATAAGTCTGCAGACAAAAGATAATTCAAATATTTCATCCACATTAAAATTTTCTTCCTGAGACACTCTCACTCCCCAAAAGGCTCTATGAACACTCCTTCAAACAACATCTGTGAATCTGCTCTGTATTCATAGCCTGTCCCATCATTCCGATTCTCTCTTCCTGGAAAAAAAAGTGTTGCCACCTGCAAAGTTCAAACCTCATGTCAACTCCTGAGTCAGAACACCAGCAAGTCATGGGATTTTCTTTTTAAAAAATTCATGAGATTTTTTACTTTAAAAAAAATCAAAGAGAATAACTTATAAGGTTTGTCTTGCCTTCATTTTTCAAGTACCCCCTACCCAAGCCTGACCTGTGTGAGAATACAGGCAGACAATTCAACCTTAAAGCACACAAAAAATACCCCTGCTGTCTGACATCCCCCATCACCAAGATCCCTCTCTGATCTCCCATTACTCTCTTTCTTCTTTCCAGTCCTCCTCTGCATACCTCTTCTTTGCCTTCCCCTTTCTGGCTCCTCTCCCTCCACTCGTCCCCAGCTAAGCAGGCTCCAGCAGCTGCCACTGGCCTCCAGCCTGCAAGAGGAAGAGATGCTCTGAGCATTACTGATCACTACTTCCTCCAGCCTGGTGAGGGGTGACTCCAGATACCAGCCGCAGGAGGTCCGCTTGTAAATGAAAGAAGCATCTTGATACTGCAGTCAGAGCTACAGCCACCAACTGTAGCATAAGCAGCCCCATACTGTCAAAAAGGAACGCTGCAGGCAAGTCAGGTAAAATTCCTGAGCCACAAGTCATTGTTGGCACAACGGATCCCCAGCATGCACCAGCCAAATGAGCCTGAAGCCACAACACTTGAACCAGCACCAATAACTTCAGCACTGTGGAAAACCAAGTTTTGACAGACACTTGCATGAAGTCTCACAACAATGTGTTCAAAACACCATCTTGAAATCCGATTTCCTCTCTCTGATTTACAGAAATGTCAGTCATCCAGTCAGAGGGCAGAAGCAATACCGTGAAATCAACAACACTTCAATCAGTCGCAGGTACAGTCAAAGCAACTAGGTTCTTACAACCACGTCATCTGCTGAAATATCACTAGAGAATGTCACTGGAACCTCTCAGCTACGAGAAAACTTGGATTGTTCTGAATTCATCTGCTGTGAAAATACATCCTATTTTGTAGACCTAATACCACTTGAGAGAAGGACTTTGCCAGGCACTGATCTGGAACAAGTTATTTAAATTCAGTACAAAAAAATCACATTTCAGAGAGTTCACTGGACACAGCCCAAAAACTTAGGGCAAGCCTGGAAAATCCAAGATAGCCAATGGCTTTAGACAAGAAAAAAAAAAATCCCCTTTCCAACTGCAGCAGATAGAGAAAAGCACTTCAGAGACTCAGAGCTTCTTTTGCATGTAGATGTCCTGAACTGCATCATCTTTGACCAAGGATACCTCCAGAGACATTCCTGTAGCTGTCTCTGACTCAGAGGGCAGAGGCAGGGAGCTTTCTCTGTAGGGAATGTATTGGTAGCTACCATGATAATAGCTGCTGTTTTCATCAACGAGTTTAATATTCAAATTATACACTCTCCTGTTTAGTCAACACATTTGCTTCATGGTACTGCTAGTTTGCTCTGTAAAGAACAGAATTAAATACTCTCCTCCCTCACTTAATAAGGAATAGCCCCAATTTCTATGAACTATCCTATTACTTGTCCTCTAAAACATGCCTAAAAATGCAGCTGACTGCCTCATATATCCGATTAGAGAACAATAGACAGACATGCGCGTGCGCACATGCACAGGCTTCTCACAAGTCATGGGGCAAATATACAGTCCACCCTCGTAGATTTACAAATACCAACAAATTAAAGATTGTGTGACACACCATTAACTCCAATTTACTGATCCCAGGCCAATCAGATCTGGAGCTGGCACTTCCAAGGGCTGGTATGCAAAGGGAGATTTATTTCTCAGCCATATAATATTTGAAATAATGAAAGCTATTAAATAAATGATGCAAATAAATAGCCAGCAGGAAACAAAATAGATCTAGGGAAGAAATAATGTATGCATGTGAGAAAGTGTGAGGGGAAAAAAAAACCTGCCAACTTTTAATGCTTCTCTCTAGTACCTCTATGGCCCTTACTACCAGAACAGCATCAACCTGAATAAGAGCAGAATAAGGCTCAGAAGCTAGGTGGCACCTCAGATCCTAAACAAATTACTCTTTGTGTTGCAAACTGCTGTTCCCTCACTAGTCCCACTGCCACACCTGCACGCTCTCTCATTCTCACGCACATCCATTATTATTCAACAAGGTCAGGAGAAAATCTATTGAAAACGTTCCGATTATTTCTTAAGAGGAAGCATAAGCAGCCTCTCAGCCTCTGTGACCTTGTGGGTTTTATCTTGTATCAGATAAGTAATCCCCCTTTGCTGGAGCAATAATTGGGTCTCTGTGTGTGAGAGAGGAAGACTATGTGCATGCAAGGGGAAGAGATCATAATCACTGCCTTAATAGGCAGTACCTGATCCAGCTGCGCTCAGGGTGGGCAGCTACAAGACCCTTTCTACTAAATGACGGTGGTTACTAAAATGCAGCCCTTTGGCTTCTGACACTTCGAAACTTTTATCCCACAATGGCTGCATCTATATGAGGTGCTTTACTGCATAGTAAAGCAAATTACTGCCAAATTACTGCATAGTAAGCATCACCGTCTACATGTGCAGACCCTTCCTGCACAGTAATATTAGCTACTCAGCAGTTAATTTGCTACCTGCAAATGCAAATAGCAGCTTAGCTGCCAAGTAATACTGCATGCAGTAAGGCGTGTGTAAACAACTGACCAGGAGCGAATTTGCTCCCAGTCAACTGGACAGCAAGGGGAAGGAGATTACTCTCTGCCCCTGGAAGCTGCCTGTTGCTGGGGTAGGCTCCACCACTAAAGCCTAGGTGGGGACAATGTCCTCCTGCCCTGGCAACAGGGAACTCCCAGCATTTACTCCACAATTGTTTCTGGCCCCTGCTCCATAATTGTGGAGCTGGGGCAGGGAGTTCCCTGCAGAGGAGAGTTCCCCACCCAGCCTGGAGCTGGCTAGGACCTGCCCCAAATGAGGACAGTTCATGGCCAGTCCCAGGCTGTGCATAGAAATTTGCACATTCAGTCTGGACCTGGCTGGGAACTGTCCCAATCCACCGGTGGACAGCTAGCAGCCCTCACTGCTACCTTCCCCACCAACAGATTTGGGCAGGAGGTTGTCCCCACTCCTCCACAGCTCTTTCCAAGCCCCCTGCCCCTAATCAGCCTAATGAGGCTAGGAGCTCCCTGCTTTTGGGGCAAGGGAACAGCAGGCAGGTCCCAGGAGCAGGAAGCAATCTCCCATCCCCCACCAGGAGATAATTGTCTCCTAGCCCTGTGCTGCCTGCAACCCCTGGGATAGCATCCAGAGGAAACTTAGAGCTCCCCCTGGCCGTTGCTGGAAGCTAGTGCAGGGCCAGAGGGGGAGGGAGCAAACTGCCAGCAGAAGCAGCAAATCTGCTCCCAGAGTAGAGTAAATTACTCTTGAATAAACCCATCCAGCAGCATTTGCACATGTAGACACACCCAGTGAGTCACATTCAACTGTGGAGTAAGTGATTATTGATGTCAATGAACATGTGGGAAGAACGTCCTTGAGAAGGTGGGCACCTATACAACAAGACAGAAAGAGGACCAGTCTCATTGCAACAGGAGATTAGAAGAACCATATTTCCTTAATTATATAAGATAAGGTTTCTCCCCTCACTCAGCATAGGGGGAAAAAAGCCCCTCATCTTATACTCACATATGAAATGGAAGGAGGAGCAGGCAGCTGCTGTGACTGACTCCAGCTCTGAGCTTGAGTCAGGGTAAGAGTCAAACCTACAGCAGCCTCCTGTACCCCTCCTCCACTCCAATCCCACACCACTTCCCCTCTGCAGCTTCTGTCTCCACTCTCTACCCCCTTACCTCTATCTTGCTGTCAGGCACAGTTCAACTCCATTTGGGGCTGGGGTCTCTCCCAGGCAGGGAGTGCATGGAAAATCCTCCCCTGCCAAGCCAATCATTAGCACCAACACTGCTGCATGGCTAAGCAAGGGCTGAGCTTCCATATCCCGTACTCTGTGGCAGAACAAGCCAAGAAGTGTCTGACAGTAAAGGGAGTGGGGAGAAGAAGCAGAGACGGGGGGGGGGGGGAGCGGGGGGGGGGATGCAGGTGGCAGGAATGCGGGGGAGGTCAGACCGCCGGGTCTTCCCCCCCAGTGCCTGGTTTCCCTGCTGTAGGGGGGGAGTGGTGGAGGGGTGTTCGGGT
>JAGPOW010000797.1:19302286-19318067 GCA_030014935.1 Caiman crocodilus | reverse complement strand
CTGAGGGCACAGTAATCCTGGAGTAGTGAAGGCAACATTTTCAGCTTTATGCCAGGCATCTTTGGCCCCGGCTCATGTGGTATGGTATGCCAAGGCCAGCTGTGGACTAAGATATTCCCATGTAGTAGGGTGACCCATCCATGGTGCGTGATGATGGGGTTGGTGTGGCACAGTTCATCAACCCATGGACCTATTCCCAGTGTGTCATTCCATGTGTTAACCAAAGCACACCTATGGATGTGCTGGGGTCTCTTTGGCTCCCTGCAGGACCAGAATTCAAACAGATAGTTTAGAGTGACCTTTGTCTGGTCCCCTCATCAGCTTGAGATTGTCAAGCATGAGATTGTCTCAAGACAGCATTCTGTGCGCACATGTGTGCGCTTACGTGCACATGGGCTCAAATGAAACACAACAGACCAGAGGGAGGAGATTCTTTGCTTATACTGTTTTTCCTGCTACCTTCTTACTCTTTTTACTAACTTTAATATTTTATTAACAAGCATTTTATTGTGCTGCATATAGTACCAGTTGAATGCATAAAAAGAGAAGGTATATATTATGTATAAATAAAAAGAAACAAGGGATAGGTGAGCAGTTACACTTGGGCCAGGGTGCACCCTGTTTCATAGGAAAAAATTACTGCAGACTATATTTGCTCTATTTTTATGTGCCTACAAGAAGGCCTTCCCTGCAATAAAGTGCTCCTTGTTAAGGCTGTAATACAAGGCAGTACATGCATTCTGTAAGCCCTGTTCCCTCATACCAGTCGCAACGCAGGTTGTTTGATTTCTGTTGCTGCCGGCCTTGGTGAAATTTTAATTCTGCTCAAGCTAACATGAATGAACTCTTGCAGTCTGAAAGGCTAGTAGACCTGCTACCAAACCCATACGTTATACTCACTGTCACACTGACTCACAGGTACATGTACATACATATCCATCTGCATACATGCACTTACAGCTTGCAAACAGAACCAAATTCAGCAGGGTTTCTTACTTTTTAGGGCTAGACTGTACCCTCTGTTATACTCAAACAAACAAAACAGTACAGTCTTCACTCTATCCCCTGAATCAGTTTATTGGCACTTCAGTCTCTGTCAGGAACTCTGCACATACAACCCCTTGAAGCAGGCAGCTGAGGATGAGCTAAAGAGGTGGTAGGGAAGGGGAAAAAACATTGTTCTGATTTCCATTTTGTGCTGAGCAGAAGACCTGAATGAGTGTGACAGGAAATGGTCTGTATTCTTTCATTGGCTCACCCTTCCATACCAGGAAAGGGAGGAATCATGACTGAGACATAGCCCCTTCCCAAAGCTGCCCTTTGCAGAGAGAAGATGCTTGACTCAGCGCTGAACCAAAGGGTTCCACTGAGTCCAGAGCAGAACACAAATGCAGTTCTCCCCAGTATTAATTTATGTGCAAGGTGATGAAATTCCCAATATCTGCTAGTAAAATATGATAAATGTAGCAGACATCTCTTTGCCCCAGTGGCAAACACAGCATCACTTTCTCTGAAATGAGATTTATTTGCACAATTTTCATATACTACATTACTCATCGGTGGCAGCTTGAAACCATGGCCAAACCCAGTAAATAAATCTGAATCATCAAGGAAGGTCATGCTACAATTGATTTCCTGTATTCCCTGTCCAAACAGCTACCTAAGCATACTTTGTCAAAAAACAATGATGTGATGATTGCTACCACTGAACCCTGAGAGTGGAAACTTTATAACATTAACAGTGCTATCATCCTAGTGCTGGCCCAGGAATGGGGAAAGAGCCAAGACAGCCCACAGTGGTTCTGATGAACACTCTGCTTGGAGCTCTTCAAAGCAGCTCCCATTCGTACCACACCCACAAAAGAATCTGGATTGGATTGAATCAGGATGCTTCATGAGTTAGGCAAATTGTACCTGATTGACCTCTGGTATTCAATTCTCAAAGGTCAAAGGACTTGCCCTAGTGTTTGAGGGGGAAAGTGAACCCATAGAGCTAGCAAGACTCATCCTACACTCTGTCGATCACAGTTAAAGGTAAGATTTGACCCAGAGTTATCAAAACCAAGACACGCTACACTGAGCTCTACAAAAGTCCTGAAAATTCTGTCAACAGGCCAGAGAAATGTATCTACAAAATACACTCACCATACAGTCCAGAGCTTCCCAGCAGGAACCCATACTTCCTTGCTTCTCTCTCGCAGGTTCAGTTTGGACCTCTGACTTTTCACCTGAAACAAATGGTCCACTGGACACATGGCTGAGAGACAGAAAGAAGAGAGACCTTTTGGAAGTAATTTAGGTAAACATTTTCAAGGGTCTGCTAATTTGAGCTGCTCAGGTGAGGACACTTTGGACCTCATTTTCAGAACTGCTGAAAGCCCAAAGTTTTTCTTGGTAGGAACTGGAGTGGTGGGTATTCAGCACTTCTGAAAAGTCATACAATGAGTGCTAGTAGTTAGCTACCCAAACCTAGTGTTAGGGACTAGGACATAAGCAGTCATGGAAGCTAACCTGGTTAATCAAGCAACGTCCAGGCACTGAATCTATGGAGAGCCAGAGGTTAGAGCCAGGGTCACAGTAAGCAGAGTCAAAAACTTAGAGGAACAGAGACAGCCTTAGGGAAAATAGTGCCCTAGGCAAACTTTGTATTTTGCGATGCCCCTCAGCACCCTCCCCTTCTGTTCCCTTCCCATGTCAGCAGCACTGCTGCAGGAAGAGGCAGCTAGGCAAAGGCATAGGCTGCAGTCTGACAGGGAGGCAGAGTGGCACAATGTACAACCCAGGCAGGTGGGCAGCAGCTGGAGGCAGAGTGTGGGCTGGGCACCGTTCCTTCTGCCTGGAGCAGGGATTGGCCAAGGTGGGGGGACGGCATTGCTTCAAGCACAGGCTGCAAACACATGTGTGCACATCATGCACTACTGACAATGGTACCCTGGACCATCACCCATCCCTAAGGCCAGATCCGCAGAAGAGTCAGTAGGCTTTAGCCATATATCCTATTACTGTCTGGAGCAGGTGAGGCTTGTTTCCTACAGCATTAAAGAATTGATTGCAGTATTGTTTGATTGGGACTGGCTGGGCACAGGGCCTTAATCTGAGCTCATTACACCAAGCAGGCATAGGCAAATATTTTCCTTTTGACCTTTTTGTGCTTTATCTGGTAATATAATTATGGGCTGTAGGAATGATACTTAACTGCTTTCAGAGGTATTGGGAGAACACAGGTGAGTAACTGTTTGTAAGTGCTCTGAGAAACTCAAGTACAAGAAGCTTCAAAAGAGTAGATTTTCAGGACAAGTATATCCATGGTTTGAGCCCCATTACTCATTGGCTGCAAAGCAAATACTTACCTGAATTGTATAAGAATTGCAAGATTTAGCCCTCTGGTTGAATTCTTCTGAGCTCATCTCAGAGTTACCATAATTTAAAAGGAAGATAAAGTTGGATACTGAAATACCCCATTATCTTATAGCCAGGACAGGAAACATGTCTACAATCTTTAAACTTTTACGCTATGGTAACCTCATATAGTCCAGTGTAGCATCCCCCCCGAATGAAACAAGAATAAAACTCCACCAATGTAAGTTACACTGATGCAGATGTCATCTTTCTGTTTTCATCCCAGAAGAGCTGTGGGCTCAGAGCAAAGAGGCTCTTGCCTGCTTCCTGCTACCACCTAAAGATAAGGTACTCGAATAGTGTCTACTCCTGCAGCTATCCCAGAATGACATCTCATCTGTCCATTCTGGATCCTAGTCCATATACAAAACTGATGGAAGCTTGTCAACCTCCTTGGCCCTAAGTGAGCCAATTACTTAAGTAACATTCCAGAAATGTGCTTCTCACCAATACAACTATTGAACCAGCAGTACTTCCTGGCAGTGGGTAGTTTTGATTTCCATACATTTGCAAAATCAGGATCTTACTAGAACCTAGGGATCTGCATTTGCTGTTTTGCCAATGACCCAGCACTTGCACAAGAGCTCCTTTGGCAAACTTCAGATCCCATTTTTCCAGATGTTCAATAGCTCTGGATTGTGAATGGAAACAAATAAAACATTACATGTAATGGACTATGGCACAATGAAAAAAAGCTGCTTGTGCACCAGAATACTCTTGCTGTCCCTGGTATAGGAGTCTGAGACATTTCTTCTTTTAGTTATTGCTGTTTACCCATCTCTTATGATGACACATAGTAACACGTAAAAAGAGCATAGGAATGGAGAATGCACACTTGCTACAAGCATATGCTGAAAGCCTGAATTTCATCTGAAACTGCCTCTTTGTGAATAACATCAAATTAATACTTAATGTACAACAAGGACAAAATTGCGGTGAGAGTCTTTCTATAGCTGAAGAAAGTGTTCCCATATACTCACTCCATCTGCTACAAATTAGGCTTTGTAAAACACTGTGACCTTAGAGTCAGAAAGTTATGGGATATAAGATCATGTATCAGCACTCAGGCTCGTGCCTCATTTTCCAAACAGAGTTGATTAAAAATACATTGCATGAAATTTTGAATTGAGTTTTTACCTCATTCTTAAAAATATTGTTTTCATTTATTATTTTTAATTTGTTAAATGAAAAGTATTTTAAAATTAAATTTCTGGTCAGCTTAGCCACAGATGTATTTTTTCCTCCCCCAGAAAAAAATATTTCTATATTTTAAAAAAGTCAGGTTTTTCTCATTCCTTATTTTGAAACTGACAAATGATTACATTATTTTTATTAAAAAACTAAATATTGTGAAAAGGGAAAACCAGCACTTTTTACAAAGAATACCCATGCCAAAAATTGGGGATTTTTCAATATGCTATTCTGGACTAAAAATGCCAAGTTGGTCAAATTCATAGTGTATTACTAGACAGGTTATTTCAAGGTTCGAAATGCTGTCCATCAGAAAAGATGCTTTGGGTGCAGACAAAGGACACATTTGCTACGAAGTAAACTGATTGTGTAGTAAAAGTGAAGCATATCCTCAGTGTGAGTCTAAAAGCACAGACAGAAGAGATCATTTGCACCCAATCTGGCCGTGACCAAACACAAGTGCATGGCTACAGACCACTTTAAAAGGGCCCAATTGCATGAGGGTTCAGATGAAGATGTTACCAATGAAATGCCTTCATTAATGTCTGTCTGTGTGCACCAGGAGGAAGACTGGGCTGACACAGCTCAACCTTACTCCCAGAGCTGTCTTCATAATAGGAGTTGGGAGATGGGAGCGGAAGAAGCTTGGTCTATGTTTTTTTTAACCAGCACTGGAGTTGGGGGGATGGATTGGAGCCCCCTCCCCAAGATGGGTTGGCTCCAATCCACCCACCACACTCTCCAGCGCTCAGTCTTCCAACCCCCAAGTTCCAACAGCCAAAGTCTGTTGGGTACCGGGGATCATTGTAACTCATGGTGCTTTCTGCAAAGCACCCTGAGTTAGAATAGGGAGCTGCTCTTCTGTCTGTGCCTTAAGTCACTCCACTATGTGATAGAGTTATGCTTCAGAAATTAAGGCATAACCATACATTAATATAAGTTCCTCCAGTGCATTGGTCTCATGTCTGCTCCCCTAATCAATGCCATCCTGAGCTAATCATTAACTGGATTTCCCTGCCACCTAGCCACTCTCACTCTAATAGCAATTAAATCAGGTACACCTGTTTAGTACAAAATACATTTACTACAGAATAAAATCTGCGGTAAAGTTCAGTACACCAAATGTCATGTGTCCAGACCCTACTACAATATCCCAGCTAGCAATTAAATTATATATTTTTATTTATTATTTGCAGGTAATACATGGGCAAAAAGGTAATAAACCCTAAGAATTGTCATGCTCAAGGGGGCTCCAAGTTGGACAAACATACAAAGTAATGGACATTATACACATCACAGCCAATAATGAAAAAGGCACCTTTCATTATAATGTAATTCTGTTTAGCCCAAGAGAAATCTGCAAATTACAGAGGAATTATTTTGTCCCTGGATCCTAGATCAAGTGGCCCCACTTCATTAAAGGGGTAAAAAGCACCAACTCCTTTCCAGTCATCTCTTAGCCTTTGCAAATATCCAGAGTATTTGCATGGAAAGGAGGAAAAAAAGAGAAAATGTCAGTGCTCCAAGTGCCATTTTCTCTAATGAAAATGGATTCTTGAATGTACTAGACTGTGTAATCTATGGTTGAGTGCAAAATAGCAGCATTTCCAATGTGCCAAGGCACTTGATGGAATACTATAGTAAAAATATTGCGTACTATATTAAAAATCTGCATTCCGTTCCATTTTGGGGACAGTAACCGACTCAATGAAGCTAGCTATTTTTGAGAACATTGAAATATGTCACCATTGTTATACATATTATTTGTGTTGGAGCTCCAGTCATGGACCAGAACTCCATTACACTTGTTCTGAGCCAAAAGGCCTCACATCCAAACACAAAATCAGAAGACAGCTCCCTGCTCCAAAGAGCATGCAGTCTAAATGATGTTGCTTGATATTGCTGAAAAAGGCCAGTTTCTGATATTTCATCCATTTCCCAAAGTATGCATGTGTCCGGCTATCAACAACTTTGGAATGTTGTAGTCTCTTCAATTAACAACACTATTAATGTCCTCCCTGTAAATGACTCCATGAGCCATAATCTCCCAGCTTGTACAGATGGTTTTACAGATTAGCAGGAAGTGAAAATGAACACAATCCAAAAATAGAAAAAAATAATAAGGTGAAAGCCAGATGCTGTCTCGACTACCAGCTGGTGGCCCCCCAAGTGAGCTTAGCCAATTAGCAGACTCCCACCAATCCCACATGACTTGTCTTGCTGTGTTTGCAACATCCTCAAGCTGATACCTCCATGATGTTCATAGGACAGCTTCACCAGGTGGGACTCTCCTGCTACCTATCAGGCAGCAGGAGCTGTAACTTAGTATTTCTTAGCTGGAAGCTACACTTTGAGGTGTCAGAGAGGCAGTTATGATCCAGCAGGGAGGAAGCTCTGTGTCTGAAGAAAGGTTAATAAAATACTTAATGATGCCAGATGAGCCAAGACACAGCCTTGACTCTTCCACATGGGTGATGTGTGAAAGAGAGGAATTTCTTTATTACTCTCTTTGCTGTAATGTGTTTGCTCAGCCTCATCTGAGGACCAGTGGTCTCTTCTTCCATTAGCCTTTTGGAAGACTCCCATTTAAGAGAGATTAAAAGGACTAGGACAATAGAGTTGAGAGAAGAGATGAATAAGAGTGAACATGACAGAAGCATGTAGAATAATGGATGGCAGAAGGAAAGTAAATCAGGAACTCTCTCTAACAGTGCAAGGACAAAGGCACAATTAAAATCAGAAAGCAATGAATTTAAAACCACTCAAAGGAAATACAATTTTACATAACATATAATTAACCTGTAGAATACAGTGCCACAAATTACCATTGAGGCTAAAATGTTGTGTGATTCAAGAGGACTTGGCATTTTAAATCATTGACAAGAACATCCACACTTACATGGAACAGACTAGATAAAAAGGCATATATGGGCTATAAAGCTTTATTCTCCAGGACCCAAGCCAAACACAAACTGTCTGAGGGTAGAAAGGACCTTTGCTATGGGCAGGTTGTCAATTGTTACCCAATATAATTTCCCCACACCTTCTTCTGAAACATGTTCAACTAGCCACTCTCTGTGACAAGGTATAAAATGAACTTGAGGAACCCTCTAATCTGACATGGCAGTTCCTATAATCCTAAGTACTTCTTCTTCAGATGAATTTTTTCATTTCTGATTTTCCAATAAGCCCCCAAAAGCTCCACAGCTGATCTTATTTTTCCCCTGACCTTCTTCATCTCTGCCCTTTGTATATAAACTTTTTTAGAAAGCATCATTCTCTAAACATAGATGTGATAGGTTAGAAGAAATATGTAATACCCAAAGCCACAATGTATCTGAGTGGCCAGCCTTTTCAGGTGGCATGGTAAACCAGTGCCTTCATGAACACTACAGTTAACGGCTACGCTGCCCTTCAGGGACAGGGAGAGCACAACTCAAGTCTTTCTGTTCCAAAACTAAAGAGCACTCATGTCTTGGAGTCAGGTCCTTATAAGACGTTAATGGTCACTCTGTCTCATAAATACATTTTTGTGAAAAGCTGAGGGAAATGAGAGGTGAAGAGGCCCAGAGAAATTTCACACCTAGGATTTACAGCAACTACTGTTATAAATTAAATCGAGTCAAGGTATCTGAGCACTTTAAGAAAGATTGGGACTAGTTCAAAGCCAGGTTGAAGTGGTGAGATCTCTCCTCCTGTATCCCCTGAACCCAGACCTGTATATGAAATATGAAAACCCATGAACATTTCCCCCTTCGCTCCCATCCACATGGACTTGGAGAAAAACTACAGGGAGGAGCCAGCCAGGGACTGAAGCTGGCACAGTGCTTGTAGAAACAGTTTTAGCAGACACCAAAGGATACAGGATCTCAGCAGGCTGCTTCAACTCTAGACATCGTCTCCCCTGTGTTGAGTGACCGCCCTAAAGGCCCAAACTCCATCCTCCTCCTTCCTTCCTTTATCTTTCCCTATAGCTTCTTTCCCATAGCACAACCCCACCTAGAGTTGGATAAACTTTTTATTTTGACAAACAGTAAATTAACTAAAAATGGTGTTTCTGAGGAGAACCAAAACTACATGTGAACCTGGACTCATTTTGGGGGAAAGCTTTAGGCTGAAAAAGGAGGGGGGGGGCAGAGACTTTTTAAAATGATCAGACATTTTATTTGGATATTTGAATAGCAATAGAGATATGCTAAAACATTTCTTTTCAACATTTTTTAAAGAAAGCTTTTGGCTTTTTGGCTTTTGGCTTTTTTCAAAGCATCATTTCACATATACAAATGCACCTAAATTAAAAGAACAGTTGTTGATTATGAGGGTTACATAGTCTGTGAGTGAAATTATTTCATATTAGGGCAAAAGAAAACTTTCCAGCTGACTCTAAATGAAATTTTGTCTTTTTATTGAAAAACTCCCCCAAACATCTCTATTTTGGTTCATTCTGGACAAAATATTTTTTCCCCATTTTACCATTCAGTTACTGAACAAAAATATATTGTATTCTTCCATATCGAAAAATACAACAAAACAGGTATGGCACCCACATAACATCTGTCCTCAATTCCACCAATCCCTCTGTATATGTTGATCACATTACCAGACATTTTGTCGCTGTCTATTTGACACAATATTCCTCAAAGTATTACCTTTTATTTTATGTATGTACAATTCTTCAAACAATATACAGTGCCTGGCACAGTGGAGCCCTTCTACTAGTCCCTGTTGTAAATTCTGATGATTGTGGTTGTTAATAATAGTAATGGCTGTGATGACGATGATGATAATAATAAATAGTCATAGTGGCAATACAACAAATAGCATGACAAACTAAAAAGGACATGAGCATTACCGGACAGGAAAGAGAACTCAGTAGGGAGACACCCAGAACAGAACAAGACTATTTGATTTCTGAGCAGGGAGAACAGAGACCTGGTACTGACCAGATGCTTGCTGATGATCAAGTGACAAAATCCAACTCGTTCCCAGGGAGAGGTTTCTTTCTTTTCACTTCTTCCCCTTCTTCTCCTGTCATTTACATTTATTGTGCCAGCCCTAGAAACAAGATAGATTTTCTATTAGACTCTAAAGCTAGACTTTTTAATTGGATTTTAAAAGAATCCTTAAAAATGGATTTTAAAAAGGCCCTAAAACAGAGGCTGTTGCATTTGAATGGTTTCACCTCATTCATTTTTGTGCTGTTTTTAAAGAACCTTTCCAAAGGATTTTCTTTTCTATTTGGTCCAGTTGCTTACAATGGTAAAATTCAGATCGTACAAGAAGAAAAATGGACCCCAAATTACTGCTTAATGCTGTAGTGGCAAAAAAACAAATCTAAGTTAATTAACATTATAAAGTCTCCTTTTTTCATTCTAACAGCTCTGCCTTTTTGCTAAGGGGGAACCTTATTATAGCAGGACTTATATCTCCTTTATAAGCTGCAAGTCACCACTCAGCAGCCACATGATCTCATGCTTATGAACAGGTCCGTCATTACCCACGTTAGAAGATGGGACACACAGACAAAATAAACTCCTACAGGTAAGCATTTTGGTCATACTGAGTCTAGGTAAGCCAGGCCTTGCAAAACTAGTTCAAGTAAAGCTGGAGTCTTTGATGAATTCACTGTATTGAGTCCACTGGTCACACAGTCCCAGGACTCATCATTCAGCTCTCCTAAATCATTCTTGCTAGTAGGGACCAGGATTCAGTCCCAAAAGGTAAAGGAGAGTGAACTGTGAGCGAGTCCAGAAGAACCTGAAACCTCCCCTAGTCAAGGCTGCATTGAAGAAAGAAACTTACTGGTTCACCAGTGTAATCCTGAGTTTTCCAATCAGTGTGAACCAGCTCATAGTCCATCCCCATATGCTAGACAGCCAGTATTAGAAATTATATGCCATTGTCTGTCAGGAAACCAAAATCAAAGCCTGGATTCCACCAAAATAGATCCTGGATGCCCACCTCCCACTGTCCACAAGCATCAGCCATGAGCACCAAAACTCCATCTTTCAGTAGCTGCCCCACATACTCTTTCGGTTCACACACAATTGCAGTCTAACAGTCCTGTTGTCTGAAAATGGAGGTCTTAACCTTTAGTATACTTGCCTCTTTTCAGAAGTTTCATGCCCAATCCAACTGAACCACAGGTTGCAAAGAAGCCGCAACATACACAGAAACTAAAAGGGCATTTATTTCCAGCAGGTGTGGGGACACAGGGCAGCTGCTGCAGTACAGCAACATCAGTATAACAATTCTGGGATACTGAGCTCCTCCAAGGGATGTTGGGGCCAATCAGTGGCAGAAGAACAGATTAGAAGAATGGGCTATGTCTGAACACTATGTAAGGAGTTATGTGTTGTAAATAAGTGATCACCTGCATCGCATGGTGTTGAACAGCACGAGTGAAAGTGAAGTCCATATGTGTTTTCACACATGGCCACTTGGAACTTTGTCATTTTGGAGTCAATTCAATTTTTCCATCTCACCATTATGCACTCAGCATTATACATTCTTTGGTATTTACAGCAAGTCTTATGAGTTTTGTTCCTAGCTCCTGCCACCAGCATGGTGGGAAGACTTAAGAATATTAATAAACAGCCAGATTTTTATTTAAGGGCTTTGTGGGAGTTTCAAATGTACCTTCATGGGGGTCAGGTTCTAAGACAGTTCTGGAAATCCGATTAGGCACCTATCTGTATGTTTAGGTGCCTAAATACCTTTAAAATCTGGCCCTTATTCTCTATTTTACTAGAGCACTGTGATTTACGATGGAAACAGAACATTATAAATAACAGTGCTATCCCCAGACTGTTAGAACCAACATGTATGTAGTACCTGGGCAAATGCTTTACTGAAGAGGACTAGAAAATACAGAAGAAAATGAGTGAAAATAGCAAATAGGAACAAACACAGCAATCAAAAATACACAACTCAGGTCTCCTATCTCTTCTTACCTCCCAACCCCACAAAATTCCAGAGCTGCTTTTCTGTTTGTCAAATCTGGCTGGCAAATATTTGTTTGGGAAAAAAATCATCTAAAATCTCCAAGTTTGGTTGAATACCTGAACATTTTCAATGAAAATGCAATTTTGTTGGTGAGCACTTCAGTTTTGAGAAAAAGCTGACCACTAAAGCTAGCTCCAAACATACCCACCATCACAATTCCTGAGCTAACTGTAGTCCTAGCCCCTATGATCGCTGTAACAGAGCATCGGGTGCTCCGTTACTAGCAGGGGCCTGAGTGGTAGGAAAGCAGCTTGCAACTTCCTGCAATGCCAATTAGGCGGAGTGACCTGATTGGGGAGCAGGGCCCAGCTGTGCTCTATATAAGAGCTGAGCCCTGAACTGAAAAGAAGCAGCAGTTTGCTGCTAACAGCCAAGGGAGAAAAATACCTGGCTGGGCTGCTGCTCAGAGCATCCTTCTGGAGGCAAGGGATGGGGTTACAGGGAAGGAAGAGGCCCCATGGTTCTGGGCATGACAGAGAACTGCACCCTGCCAGAGATGGGTGGCCTGTTGGGACTGTCTGTGGCAGGACAGTCCCCCAGGCCAGTTACTGCCCCAGTGAAAGGCGGGTATGGGGCATCTTCTAACCCCAGCCCCACATCTCTGGTGGGTGAGATCAGGCAGGGGGATCCCAGACTCACTGTGAGCACTGAGGCAGGGCCCAGGTCAGGCAAAGGGACCTTTGGCAGCACCCAGGCTCACAGAGTCCGGAGGCTGCATATAGGGAGGTAGAGTGAAGCTCCATGGGGGTTGGGCCTTGAGCCTTGTGGAGCTATTAAGAAAGCTCCCAGGGCCAGGGATAAGGGGGTGGCAGGGCACTGCTGGTGCTTGCCACTTCAAGGGCTGTGCCAAGCAGCCAGCAGGTATTTGATTGCAGCAGCCATTTTAGATCCCTGGCTGCCTATATAAATAGAGCAGTTTCCTGCTGGCAGCCAAGGCAGTAACATTTCCTGGCTGCAAGACTGCACGCAACAACCTGAAGGCAAGGGCAGGAGCTGTAGGGGATGGTCTAGAGGCTCCTGGTCCTGGGCATGACTGAAAACTGCACCCTGCCAGGAGCAGGTATCCTAGTGGGACTCTCAGTGGTGCAGGAAACCCCAGGAAATGCCAGGCCAGTTATCACCCCGGTGAAAGGTGGGTAGGGGCACTTTAACCCCAGCCCTCACCTGTAGGTGGGCCATATTCCATCAGAGCAGGGTAGGCCAAGTAAGTTTCAGGAGGCACATAAGCCTGCTGGGGGAGTGACCCCACAGGGCCAGGCACACTTCCAGAAGCACCTGAGCTGGGAATGGGGGACCCCAAACCATAAGTGCAGGGAGGAGGCATAGCCCAACCAAGGGACTCAACTGGTCAATGCTGGGGTGAGGACCGGAAGGGTCAAAAAGGCCAGGGGCCCACTGTGAGGGATGCCCACGATGAGCAAAGAAGCTCGGGGTCCTGACTGGCCTGAGATAGGACCAGGGCTTATATGGAAGCCAAAGGTCCCATGAGTGGGGCCACAGCTAATGGGTGAAAGGGATGGTTGAGCCAACTGCCTGAGATACCATCTGTGAGGCTTGGGCTGCAGTGTAAGAGTGGAACAGATCCATGGATAGCCCCCTCAGTATTGGGGTGTACAATGGGCAGTCTCCCGCCTAATTAACACTCAATTATGTTCCATCAAGGCATGGCAGGAGAGACAGGTGGGTGACATGCCCAAAGGCAGGTGGGGAGATTAGCCCAGTGGCCAGTTAGGGACCCCCACTTTGCCACAAAAGGGATTACCCAGGGAGGACTTGGGCACAGGGCTCGGAACCCCAAGAGTGTGTGCATGGGGCTGGAGCCCAGTGTCTGACTGTGTAAAGAGAGAATCTGGTGCTAGCTAGATGGATAAACATCTGTGAGGCATGGAATATAAGGGAAGGTCGGAGTCATGTATATACAAGCCCTTGACGTCAGGGCAGATAAATGGGCAACCTCTCACCTGATTAACATTGGTAATTAGTAACATCAAGGCACGGCAGACGAGGAGGCAGGTGGCTGGCCCTAAGACAAGTGGGTGGGCCTACATTTAAACCAGCCCTTGGAAACCCTCTTGTTACAGTCTCCTCAGCTAAAGAGGTCTCAGGCCTCTGGCCATCACTTGGCATAGGGTAGAATCCTGCAGTTTTCCTAATTTCAGACCAGGATATGGTTGGCTTTCCCCTAATATAATCAAAATTACACCGGCAGCTCTGACTTGGGCTCAGACAAACAGTTCTGTTGCTTCTGCAAGCAGTGAAAATGGTAATAAGAGATCAAACCACCTTTTTCACGCAAAGTGTTAATTATTAGAACAGCATTTCAGCAAAAAAAAAAAATCATCTTAAAAACAAAAACATTTACCTGGCTGGGGTCACTTGAGCCCAGTTTTCTCTCCTGAACATGGCAAGGGGTCAGACTAAAAGATATACAAGGTCCCTTCCAACTCTACATCTATGAATCCATAATCCAGCCTGCTTGTCTCTAAGGTTCACCATTCCATAGATCTGGAAATTACCAATTCTTTCACACTCCCCTGAACAACACAGCCATCAGCTTGCCTCCCCATGACCAGTGATCCTCTCACTGCTCCCTCCCCACTAACCACCAATCCTCCCATGCCTTTCTTTTAAGTGCTTTTTCACTATTTACTCTCTTTTTGGTCTCCTGTTCCCAGCTTTACAAAACAATGCTTGCAGACTGTTAGAAACAGAATAGGAGGTCCTTGAACCTAACAGCTTATCCTGTAGTCTTCCCACAAAGTACCTGAGGTTCTCCACTGAGAGCTTGAGAGCAGATTTCCTGTTGGTCTTCCTACAGTTAGATCAATATATCCACACAGGGAATTCTAATAACCTACCATAGTTATACAATAACTTTACCCTGACTTATACCTGACTCATCAAATTACTTACAATATTCATACTTGTATAACAAAGCATGGCATAGTATAATATATCACCATTCTATGACTCACAACCATAAAAAATCCCAAAGAAGAAAGGCTTCCTCATGTAAACTACGTGGCCACCATTTTGTACTCACTTATAGGGTATAAACAAGTGTTCACCGCACAAAGTCTAGGTATAAACTGTTTATTGTAAGATAGCTACACCTAGACCAGGAGTGGATGCGTGCAGCAGTTTGCTGCTTCCACAAGTTGGGTGTACAAGTGTTCACCACTTTTGTGAGCTACACAGGGAAGCCTGTGTAAGTAATTGAGAGTGAGGGGAAAGGCAAGCAGGATACAAGGAACTAGTGGGTCCATAGGGGCACTGGCAGGGTGCCCAATTGGTGTGCAGGGGCTCAAGGGGTTAAAATAGCCCAGTGTGGATCAGGGTGGGTAGGATTAGCACAGCCCTGGGACTAAGACAAGCATGTGAGTTTTCCCAGCCCTGGGACTGCCCTGTGAACAGAAGATCAGCTTAGCCTTTTCCTAAACAGAGTTAACTCTATCTCAATCTAAGTTAGTTCACCTGAGGTGTTTCACTGACACACCATTTTTTGCCTAATTTAAGATCTCTGAATGCCTACAAAATTGGGCACCCCACCCTGGTTAGGTCAGTCTAAATGTAAAACTAGTACATACTAGTACCTATGGAAGAAAGGAGCTGTCTCCAAGGAGTACTCCTCTTGTGCACGGGAGTGCAGGAGAGCTATTAGGAAGGCCAAGGCGGGAGTAGAGCTCCGCCTGGAGACTAGGATTAAGGACAACAGGAAGTCCTTTTTCAAATTCATGGGGAGCAAAAAGAGAGCCCCGGGCAACGTCGGGCCCCTGAGGGACTCATCGGGCAACCTGGTGCTCGCAGCCAATGGTAAGGCTGAAATCTTCAATGGGTTCTTTGCCTTGGTCTTCCTGAGGGGGAACCGGGACATCCTTCCTGCCAGAAGCTTGAACTCCCCCTCAGAAATCACTGCTAGGCCAAGGGTGAGGGTTCACCTGGTGAAAGGGCTTCTGGGAGGGCTGGATGTCTTTAAGTCGGCAGGCCCAGATGACCTGCATCCAAGGGTGTTGAGGGAGCTGGTGGGAGTGATTGCTGGGCCCTTGGCTCAGTTATAAGACCGCTCTTGGAGCTCTGGACAGGTGCTGGAGGACTGGAAGGTGGCCAATGTGGTTCCCATCTTTAAGAAGGGGAGCAAGGAGGACCTGGAGAACTACAGGCCTGTCAGTCTCACCTCAGTTCTGGG
>JAGPOW010000797.1:19286478-19302186 GCA_030014935.1 Caiman crocodilus | reverse complement strand
TTGGCTGGGGTCCTGTGACCCTGGCACTCGTTCCTGCCATTGGCAGGGGGTCAGACTAGATGGCCTGCTCTAGGCCCCTTCTGACCCTAAATACTATGATACTCATAGGGAGCACTTAGTGCAAAAAACTGCCAGAAGTAGATTTTCAAGTCAAGTAGAAAAGGTGCAGGGGAAGAAAGAATAGACAGAGGAGATGAGGGACTGGAACAAAGTATAAATGTTGTCCTGTCTGCACTCCCACACAATACGTAGTAAAAGTGGAGGTGGGAAAAGTCAAATATGTTCTCAGAGAAAGGTAGTATATCTGGGCTCCTTGCCACTAGCAGATATAAGCTTTACCTGGTTCACCATCTTCTCGGGGGTTAGTTGACCAATGTTTTAAAATTATTTTCAGAGTCTTAAAGAAAAAGACCTATATCCTTTGGGATCAAAAGGATTTTTGCAGGATTACTGTAAGTGAAATATTTCTAATGAGCCAAATTCTGCAGCCCTTACTCCACCCCTTTCTAGGAGTTTCACCAGTGAAAGAGCTGAGTAAAGAATACAGGATTTTGCCTATGTTTTAATATTAAACAGATTTTTTTTCTTTTTGTAAGGCAGAGAACTCTTTCCTATGTGACTTCACCCCAGCAGTGTTGAGGAATTAACCATTCTCCTTGAAGGGAATTAATCATCTTCTCCCTATGCCCCGAATGCTCCTTTTCTGCCTGACCAAATCCTACTACGCTTAACATGCCAAGGGAATGAAAGGGATCAGAAAGCCAAAAAGAATCTTAATATGGAGGGACCAAAGGCCTAATTCTCCATTTCCCTGCATGCTGTGTCCTCATTTATCCGCATGCCAAGTGGGTTTGAAATATTGCCAGATTAGAATAGTAGCATTTTACATGCACTTTACATGGAGGTAACCCACCTCACCAAAGACCCATACCCTGGATCTGTTAGGGTTTTTGAAGGGAGGGTATGTGAGGCCTCAGGTTTGCTTGTTTTCACAGAAACAGGGGAGACCTCAATATGGCTCAGCCCAACCCCAAGCAAAAATCATGAGTCGAGCCCCCGGTATGAGATTGACATAAAAGTGAAGAGGTTTTAAAAACATAAATGCATGGTTCTTTTATGGTTCTGTATGTACCATAAACGTACGGTCCTTTTACCTGCTATACCTTTTTCTTTTTTTTTCTTCTCTTTTTTTTTTTTTTTTTGAGCTTTCAGGGGTCAATTTTTTCAGTTTTTGCTTTTCTACAGACAGGAAGACTAGAAAATTTCTTTGAGAAAGAAATGAAGCATGTACTCATTTGACTCCAGGAGCTGAGGGTTCAGGAAAAATGCCAAATGGTGCAGTGTAAATTGGCAATAAAGCAATAAGCCAAACCTGTCTTGGGGAGAGGTGGTGGGAATGAAAACTTTCTTTCCTACTGTGCACAATTAACTTGCCGTC
The DNA here is from genome assembly GCA_030014935.1 of Caiman crocodilus. Taxonomy (NCBI): domain Eukaryota; kingdom Metazoa; phylum Chordata; order Crocodylia; family Alligatoridae; genus Caiman; species Caiman crocodilus. Next base: position 19,300,748 of record JAGPOW010000797.1, on the reverse strand, counting down.
CCTCTAATCGTGGATTTTCATATCCTGGAATGAAGTACATCCTTTCTGGGTAAAGCTATTTAATCTTGAGCAGATCAGGCTCCTTTACGTGTTCTATTCTCAAGGTGTGGAGAAAAAGAAGTATGAGGGATGATGGAGATTAGAGCCAGACAATTGATTCTGAAGCAGTGTCTGTATGAAGCAATTGCATCCTGGTGACCTTTTCAGGTCATCAACATTCACAGGTTCTTCCTACAGGTATGTCCCAAGAGATGCATTTCAGGTGCTGCTTCCTAATGAATAGGGCAACAGACTGAGCAAGAGGAGGAAATAGCTATTCCCCTTTCTATGATTCCTTTCAGCGTAACTGTAAAATGATATTATATAGAAGCTTCAGTGAACGTCCTCCAACCCCTATTGATTGCTGAGGCGGATAATTGTGTCTGAGACTAGCAAGAGGGCAGCTGCCATAAAAATGTGTGTAAACCTTTCTCCAGGGTGATTTGGGGGGTGTGTCACGGAGGAGATATGACCATACTCTAATTCTAAAGATCTAAGGCTGGCTCCAACCATAACCTCCCTATAACAGCTAGCTGCTGTTCTTCCTTTCTCTTCTCTTTCTATGCCTTTTTTACTTAGAAATAATTGAATAGATTCTGTCAATACCTTCTAGCAGAGCCCCAAACCAAACAAAAGGAAGAGGAGTGAGATTGCAGACCCCAAGGAAATGTCTAAATCAATAGCACAACAGCTCAATAGTGTTTCCCTGCAACACCAGCAAGCCACACTCACAAATTCCTCCAATTTAAAGGCAAGTTCCTCATCATTTCTACCACTCTCACTCCTGCAGGCAGCAGTTTACATCCAACAGCCCCATGCCCTCAGTGGGCAGGGAGAAGAAACATCAGCTGCAGCAGCATATTCAGAGACTGGCCAGTTTCAGAAGCCTTTGGAGTTGAGAGGCAGGAGAGTCTGACAACAGGGGCAAATGTGTCAATTCATTCATTCGAGTCCTTTACTCACTACACACAGCTTTCCTGCCTGGCAGACCACACAGCTTTTTAGCACTTAGCCCTTGCTATACTTTTCGATTGAACTATTCCCCATCACACATAGGGAGTTATTTTCCCTTGCCAATACTTTTCTCTGAAGCATATAGAAATCTCCAGGAACTGAACCACAGCTAAAGTTGGGTGTCTCAAAAGACTTTTGGTTCTGGCAAAAGTTCCCAGTGACTGATGTTCTGGTTTCATGGCATACCAGATGAGTCTCCACCTTGAGGTGCCACGAGTTTGCCTTTGAAACTGCACAGCACTATTTCAGAGGCATGTAGACCGATTGAGGAAATGCATGGGGCTGAAAACCCTCGTGCAAGAACCTGAACAATATTGCATTCCTCTTTCCCTAGACTTCACACCTACCCTTGAACCACAGTGGCTTATAAGCACAGCACAAGCCTTAGCAATATGCCACATAAGCCAAAGTCAAGCAAGTGCCTATTCTGAAGAAGGAAGTCATGCTAAGACTCTGTTTACAGTAGATTTTAAAAAGAGTTTTGGAAACATGTTTAATCATCGTTTCCTGGCAGAGCAGGGTGCACAAACCACATCTAACCAGAGTCATTTAATTCAGTTATTGGCCTTACAGACCAAGTCTTCAGCTAAGCTTAGTACTCAAGCAGTGACTGCCCAGGTTTCCCCAAGAGCTGTACCCACTGATTGTGGCCAGCTCCTTTTAACTTCTGGGACGTGCACATTTGAAAAATTCAGGGCCCATGTTGTCCAGTAGTTTGGTCTAGCTTATACAGACATAGGTAAACCCTGTTACAAACAGGATTTAAAAAGCACAATGTAGCCAAGCAATACTGTCAATTCAAATAAACTGGACCCAAGCCACCTTATAAATATTGGTAGGCTGAAACATTTTTTTATCATTGTTATTGGACTTTGTTATTTTTATAGTCAGGACCTACTACTGGTTACTGGAGGTCAGAGAAAATCAGAGGATGATTCCCACTCCTGCAAGCTGAATGCTAACACTCAGTAGTTCAGTTTAAGCCCAAGGGAGTGATAGCTCTGCAGCTGTTTCTTCACAAGTGAATGCTGCACCTCCTGTTTGAGTATCTCATTCCCACCCACATCTATTGAGTTCCCTTTTGGGGATTTTAGCTGGGTCACTACCTAGGATGTTCTTTGCCAACTCATCACAGCTTTTTTAATCCAGATTAAACTTCTGAGTTCAGTTTAGCGCTGGCCCCTTTGTGGCTGGTGCATAAAAAGCACAGTGCTCCCCTTCTACCCATAAAAATAAAACTCCAACTATCACTTAGAATTTTATATTCCTCTGCTTTTCAAAAGTGGTGAAATATAGGCCACAGTTTGCCTATTTCCAGCAGCTGCAAAGTGACGTCCTGACCATAATGACATCCTTCTGCTTTTCATGATATGTTTTTGCTTCAAGAGCCCAGGGAACTGCAACCATGATAAAAACTCATCAGGCCCAGCAACAGATTTTGTTGTTTCCATTTATTACCATTGTACTTATAGGCACAGAAGTGTTAAGAAGAGAAAAAAACTAGTAATGCATTTTCACATTGCTTCAGCACTCTAAAGGACTGGTAGCATTTAAAAGTTCCCTCTGCCAGTCTAGTTCATTGGTATGTGGGACAAACATATATGAACAGCTTCTATTTAATAAAGTACTCCTATGTTGAAATGAACATGCCAAAGCAAAGACATATCAGGTTTTACATTTGTTCTGTTACATAGGAACAAAAGATTTGTTCTTATGGATCAGATCTTTGGTTCATCGAGTCTAGGAACCTGCCACTGGCAATGATCAATAACGGATGCTTCAAAAAAAGTAGAAAACAATCCATAATTTGCTTTGACATATAAGCATTGCTGTATATGGAGATGGTCTGGTAGAAGTCTTTCTGCCCAGGAATGTAGTTTCCGCCCTAAGGAATGAGGTTGAATCACTAAAAAATGTTACCCACTACAACTAGGCAGGTTGTTACTGGCCACACCTGGAGGGCAAGGTGCAACAGTGCAGTTGCACCCAGCTTTCGCTGTGCACTGAACGCACGGTGAGCTCTGAGCATTAGAGTGAGCCCTACGAGCCCCAGATCACAGCAAGGGGCTGTGACCATACCCCCTCTGGCTATGCGACACATATGCAGTGATCTATCTTCACTGCATGTATGACACAAGGCCAAAGGGGTGTGGCTGCACCTCTGTGGCTGTAATTCTGGATCCACCCATGGCCACACCAGCTCTTTTAAATTGCTTTCACATTTGCCTCCATGACTCCCTTTCAACAGAAAATGAAATTCTGCAGGCTAAATGCCCTCAACAGCAAGACATCTATTTGTCTAAACTTCCCAGGCATTAATTTCTTTAAGTGACTCCAAACTTGTTTCACAGCATGAGGCAGCATAGCATACCAAAGAACAAAAAAATATGGAAAACTTTACTGGTTACTACTTAACAAGTTATTATTGTAGAAACACCCAAAGGCCACAGTCAAGACTTGACTAGGCAAAACCCCTGCCTGAAGGCGTTTCCTATCTAAGATGATTGTGGACTCTTTTGGTTTGACAGCTTCAATAGAATGGAGGAGAGAAAGAAGTAAGTGCCGGGGCCCAGGATTGCAGAGCTCATGCCAGATACTCCCATCTCTGTTGAAAAGAAGAACTTTTTATGTGGTTTTATTAACTTTGGTGCTTCTTTATCTATGACAAAAGGGCTGTCTGTCAGAGCTCAAGCACAATAAAATGCACTAAATTTCATTATTGGAGGTTATGAGTGGAAGCGCTCAAGTCAGGTCTGTCACCTGGATTGTGTGCCCCAACTTTACAATTGCCAATTCTTGGGACTGGACAGTCTGGCTCTTACCTTTCCACACTCACTGGGTACACCCTCCTACTCACCCACCATGCCTGGATTTTATAAGAAAAAGGGAGGGTCCTAGGTCAACCAGGTTATCCCCCCAGAGTGGTTTGTGCTGGTGGTCCTCGGGGCTCCTCCTCCCCTTAATATCCAGTCCACATGCCAACCAGATGTTACAATGGTCCATGATGCTCTGTCCTGCACCCCAGGGGGTTGCTGAGACATGATACCTTGCACAGCTGATTTTAGCCTCGATGAACCAAAGATCTAATCCATAATGACAAATCTTTTGTTCCTATGTAACAGAACAAATGTAAAACTTGATATGCCTTTGCTTTGGCATATTTGAAGCACAGTATGACCCATTATGAAATACCCAATGCAAAATCCCCAGTAAAAAGTAAGTAATCTCTTAAGAATATTAACAAACCTCCTGACAATCACACCCTCTACTTATCTAAGATCACCTTATCTGAGAGATCACTAACGATGCCTCTACTGATTCACGTCCATGCACACTACAGTTTTGTTTTTATCCTGACTCATTGCCAAATACATGCAGCAGTGATCTTGTCAGCAATAGGCAATGATATTGCATCTCATTCCTTTTGTTCAATAGGATGTGTGGACAATCAAAAAATTGGATTTAGTTGGACTAACTGAAAGTTGGTGGGACCCTACCCACTATTGGGCAGTAAGCACTGAGGGTTATAGGCTATACAGACATGATAGAGTAGGGAGAGGAGGGCAAAGGGGCTTTCTATGTGAAGGAACAATACACATCTTCCATAATCAAGATGGGACCAGAGGAGGGGTCAATTGAGGTATTATGGGTCAGAATGCAGGGGGGTTGAGGGGAAAGGGACTTGGTAGTGGAGGTCTACTACAGGCCACCACATCAGGAGGAAGAGTACCTGAAACTCTCCAGGCAGCTCTCAGAAGCTGTATGGTCAAGGGACATGGTTGTCATGCATGACCTAAACTGCCCTGACAGCTGCTGGGAGGAGCAGTCAGCTAGATCCAACCATTCTTAACCTGCATACAGGACACTCACCTAACACAGGAAGTATACAGTCCCACTAGGGGAAATGCCTTACTGGACGTGGTCCTGGCTACAGGGGATGACTTGGTGGGGGACCTACTGACACAAGGTAACCTAGGGGACAGTGACCATCACTTGCTTGAATTCACTATCCAGCATAGGGTGGGAAAGATGACCAGTAGGGCAGAAGTGCTAGACTTCAGTGTGCTCAGGGGCTTAGTTAGTGAGGCACTGAAGAACTGGAGAATTGTTAACATAGGAGTCTAGGAAGGGTGGTCATTCCTAAAGGGAGCAATCCTATCTGCGCAGAAGGAGACAATCCCTTTGTGCAGGGAAGGGGCAAAGGGGCCAATAAATCCTCTTCGTTGAACAGGGAAATCCAGGAAAGCCTATGGGCAAAAAAAAAAAGACATATAGGCTGTGAAAACAAGGGGTAGCTACCAAGGCAGAGTATATCTACTTGTCCTGCACTTGCACAGAGGCAATCAGAAGGGCCAAAGCAGAAATGGAACTTAGGCTGGCAACAAAAACTAAAGACAACAAAAAGTCCTTCTTCAGATATATAGGGGACAAAAAGAAGGCACAGAGTAGCATAGCACCCCTACAAGACAAACAAGGGCAATTAGTGACAGATGTGGGGACAAAGCTGTTCTTCAATCAGTTTTTTGCCTCTGTATTCTTGAACTCAGATCAGGACAAGTCTCCCAATTGGATCATAGGCAGGCATAAAAGGGAAACCTCAGGTCCTAGAGGACTGGAAAAGGCCAGTGTGTATTTTCAAGAAGGTGAGGAAGGAGGATCCAGATAACTATAGACCAGTTCGTCTCACCTCTATCCTCAGGAAAACCTTCGAAAAAATTATTAAGGATAACATTTTGTGGGAGTCCAGTGGGGAAAGCAATGCTAAAGGGCAACCAGCACAGATTCATAGCAAATAGATTCTGCCTGACTAACCTTGTTTCTTTTTATGATCAGGTCACAAAATGCTTAGAAGCAGGAATTGAGGTAGATGTTGTCTGCTTGGATTTTAAGAAGGCCTTTGATATGGTATCTCATTCTATTCTCAAAATAAATTGAGTGGCTGATGTGGATGATTCAGGTGGGTAGCAAATTGGCTTAGGAGTCACACCCAGAGAGTGGTGGTGGATGGGTCAGTATTGACCTGGAAAGATGCAGGCAGTGGAATCCTACAAAGCTCAGTCCTTGGACCAATGCTGTTCAATGTCTTCATCAGTGATTTGGATGACAGCATGGAAAACACTCTATCCAACTTTGCTTATGATACCTAATTATGGGGTAAAGTTAACATACTAGAGAATAGGGAATGAATCCAGGCAGATCTGGACTGGTTGGAAAAGTGGGTGGAACAGAATAGGATGCAGGTCAACGAGGACAAGTGCAAAGTGCTGCACCCAGGGAGAAGGAATCACCAGCACACTTACAGGCTGGGGGAGGACCTTCTCAGCAGCGCAGCAGCGGAAAGGGATCTCGGAGTCATTGTTCACGCCAAGATGAATATGAGTCATGAGTGAATGTGACAAAGTGATCAGTAAAGCTAACCACACTTTATCATGCATTAGCATGATACATGACAAACAGGTGCAGGGAGCTGATAATCCCCCTTTATGCGGCATTGATCAGGCCACAGTTGGGGTACGGTGTCCAGTTTTAGGTGCCATACTTCAAGAAGCATGTGGACAACCCCACAGGGTTCAGAGGAGGGCCACTCATGTGGCTAGGAGCCTGCAGGCAAAGCCCTATGAGTGAAGACTGAGGGCCTTGGATCTCTTTAGCCTCTGCAAGAGAAGGCTGAGAGGTGATCTTGTGGCTGCCTACAGACTCATCAGGGCAGGGCAGTAAGGAATAGGTGATGCTCTTTTTACCAGGGCACCCCTTGGAGTAACTAGGAACAACAGCAACAAACTGATGGAAAGCAGATTTACGTTAGACATCAGGACAACCTTTTTTACAGTAAGGGTTGCCAGAATCTAGAATGGATTTCCAAGGGAGGTAGTGCTCTCCCCTACCTTAGGGGTCTTTAAGAGGAGGGTAGACATGCACCTGGCTGGGATCATCTGACCCCAGCACTCCTTCCTGCCCAGGGCAGGGGGTCAGACTCAGTGATCTGTTGAGGTCCCTTTGGACCCAAACATCTATGAATCTATGAATAATCTACCCATAGAATTTTTTTCCTCACTGCCTCCTAATGACCATCTGATGTCACCAATCTATTTTTTTCTAACCATGGATGTGCTCATAATCACCCAGTGAGTATATTCTTCTTGTAATGCAGCTCAGTTTTCAGTCTTAATGAGATGTGGCAGTGAGTTCCACAGATTAATTATGCATTGTATAACCAAGTATTTCTTTCATTTGTCCTCTATTATTCCAGCCCTGGAACCCCACACTTGGCAATATACAGGATTCTTGATTTACAGGATATGACCTTCTGTTCCAATTATTAATCCGTCTATTGTGCTAAACTGTCTGGCAAGCTATATGACGTAGACAATCTGCTTGAAATTAAGCCAAGGCAATCAAACACATAATTAATCTGAATGTATTTGAACTCAGTTGTCCAGTTTTTAAGTAAAAGTGCATTAACATTACCACCCTACTCATACATTTACTCCTACAGCAGTTTAAATCAAAGACATAGTTGGGGATAATTTCTAGGTATCACTGATGAGCAGTAGAAGCTAAGAAGCTGAATGAAATCTTGCTGTAGTGACTCAGCTATATGAATCATGTGCAGATGCCTAGGCCCTAATTACTTTGGAAAGCAAATTTGTGACACTAAACACTGTTAAACCAGCTCTTTTGTGCCTTCCTAAATCATTTCCTCACTGTTTTCTTCAGAGGGAGCTATGATGAAAACATTTTCTTTAATGCACTCGATAAGACTGATTTGACTGGTGGGTTCTTTCATCCCCTGCTTCTTCAAACAAACAGATAGGAAGATTAAAAAAAAGAAAGAAAGAAAAAAGTAAAGAATTTCATGTACATAAAAAGGTATTTCACTGAGAGTCTAGATGCCGTCACACTCAATACATCAAACTGGCCCACGTGTTTCTGAGTCTCTGTTTCATCTTGCTCTTTGAAACATGTAGCGGTGGATATAGTTGGATGTAACTTGTAAAGCCCCCTTTAGAGGGCAAGGAATAGAGCACAAAGCATAAGCTCTTAGTCATGAATATCACAGCCCACCAGAGATGTCATGAACATGTGCAGGAAGGGGTCACGACCACTCTCCACCTGTTTAATTTGGAAGGTCTCAAGACATTTTTCTACTGTATCTTGAAGCCAAAGGCCGAATCTACATGAGACACTGACTGTGCAATCGTTACTGTTTATTCAAGTGCTAAACGACTGCCCAATATCCAGAGTTACTGTGCAGTAATGTCACCAAACAGCGCTACAATTGTATTTCACCTCCTCCCAGGCATATTGAGAAGGTAAAATACATTTTAAAACTCTGAGATGTTCAAGTACATCCATACTGGGAGAGAATATAAGCACATAGAACAGAACAGATCAGCACAGCACTTGCTGGGGTAGGCACCATTAAGAACAACAACATTTCATGAAGGGTCTCAGAGCTGAATTACCATTGGTTCATCTAAATAAGAGACTATCGTGTGGAAATTGGTAAAATAAAGTTAAACTATAAGAAAAGAAAGCCAGAGAACAGCTAAGAGGGCTTGGTACACTGCACACTGTACTATGTTGAAGGATCATGTTACAGCATAACAGTCTTCACCTCATGTGCCCTTGGTCACATTTGCTTGTACAGATGGATTCAGACAGGGTGGCCAACTTGCAGCATGGGTGCCATAAGTGGCAAGGGCAGCATCTATGTGGCAGGTAGCAGACTGGGGAGGGGACAGCCAGTGCAGTGCCAGACAGGCCAGGGAGCAGAAAGCAGAGCAGCAGTTGGCCTGGGAACTCGGGGGAGGGAGCAGAAAGCTGAGCAACAGATCAGGTAAGGGAAAGGGAACAGTGTGGCACTCCGGAAGGGTGTGGCATGCCTGCCAAAAAGGTTAGACCTCACTGGTTTAAATCATGCAGAGCAGCGTTACCATAACACAACTCAGGGACACTTTTTTATCTCATCTACACAATGGAGGCTATATCTTGGGGGGTGCTAGTATGTTATGACATAGTTCCCTAGAATGATAGTATCTGTTGTGTAGATGATTCGGGTCAGATTAGCAATGCAAATCCCACCCCTAATTTCTCATCAGGCTGCCCCTAGTCTTGCTGGCCTATTCTCCAAAGCTCAGCCCTCTCCTGCAGTTTCAGAAACATACAAGCAACTTTTTCTTCTCTTCTTGAGCTCTGAAATTTACAGAGCAGGGGTCAACATTTCTAGTGATGGAAGAACAGTTGGGAACTAAAACAAGGCACTTTCATCTTGTCTATACAAAGAACAGCCACCACCATGGGAATTAGCATGCTGGCACACAATTCCTTGGTGTGGTAGCACCTGTTGTGGAAATAAATCAAATCAAACTAGTAGTCTAGACCCAATCCAAATTTCCCATGCCACACTTAGCTGATTTCTCGATTTTCCTGTTTAGCACCCAAGCACTTAAGATGAGCTACAGGAAAACTTGAACGGCCCTACATGAATGTGTTTTCTGTTGGTTTCAAAAGCCCCACTCTTACACTAGCAGTAAGTATCTAGCAGTGGATCCTCAAGGCTACATGGTTCGCATGGAGTCTCCCAATGATGTCTTGTTAAAGACTGACTGTAACCAGGAGATGCCAGGGCATAGGGAAAATTTTTGTTCCTCTTCACAGGAAACAGGAGCAAGAGGAGGAAGTCTCCTTCTGAGCCTTCTCTAGCTTTCACCTGTCTTCAGCACTGCCCTCTGGGATTGGAGGTTGTGCATTTGGAAGTGGGGGGGTCCACAGTCCAGTCTTAGTGAGTGTTTATTTCCTTCCCAGTCATATGCCTGTGTGAGCAGACCCTGGAGCCTGGGAAAGAAAAAGGGAAAGAAGGGCAGAAATTCAAGGGTGAATGAGCTGGTGGAAGACCACAGTACTACCAGTTCTCAGGATTTCACTACAAGGCTCCTATTCAGCTTGTTCATTAAAGCCCTAGCATGAGAATGACAACTGGCTGCAAAAGGTTTGGTGGAAGAGTTGTTCACTGGAACAACTCAGTTTGATCAAAATCAAAGCGTTTTGTGGAAATATGTCAATTTGGATTAAATCTTTTATGGGGAAAAGTCAAAGTTAATCAGTTCAACTCTTGTTTTATTTCAATAATGTCAAAATGTTTCAGTAAGGTAAAAACATTGCATTTTGATTTTATTATTTCAATTCCTTTCATTTTGACATTTATATTATGTTAAAATTTTAATTTTAATAGTATGTTCATATATATTTAATATCGTATATAAAACATATATATTAAAACATATTAAAACTTAATATTTTATAGTATAATATTCTGATGGCATGGGCCCTTTTGCTCTATTCAGGAATTACCTAGCCCCAATTACAAAGTGTACAAAGCTATATTAGCCTTGAATTCTGAAACCAAAAGCAGCTTTAGATGTACAAAACCCTTAAACTGAAAGCAAAGCAAAAAATAATATCAGCAATGTTGCTATAAGAAACAGCACGAGGCCTCAGGAATGGTCTGTATTGGGAGAGGTAGTGTGAAGTGGATGGAAAGTGGCCTGTTGTATTCTGCTGTGAGATATGTGTGTGTGTACATGTGTCCATGCACATTCTCTAGTCTAATATTACAAAAGCCTATGTCTGTCTGTCTGTCCATCCATAACACTTTAGTCACACTCTGATTGGCTAGTGGAAACAATCAGAGTGCTCCAAGCACGGGGGAGCGCCACCATTATTTCGAAGCCACGCCAGGGACCAGACAGAGAGTAGGGGAGCCAAGGCCATCAGCATTGGCCTCAGCTCCTCCACCCTGCTCCCTGCAAGAGGCATTCATGATGGGCATTTGGTGTGTGTGTGTGTGTGTGTGTGTGTGTGTGTGTGTGTGTGTGTGTGTGTATATATATATATATATATATATATATATATATATATATATAGGGCTCAGTCTGTCTGTCTATCTATCTGTCCATAACACTTGGAGCACTCAATTGGTTATCTTGGCAGCCAATCTCAGTGCTTACTGAAATAAGACTGCTCCGTACAGACAGACACACAGACAAACAACTGGACACGGGGGTTGGGGGACGGTGAAAGGGGGGTGGGGGCTGTTGCAGGGCCAGACACTGGGGGGAAAGGGGGATTCTTGGAACTGTCAAGCTAGGAGGTGGCGGCACAGGGTGGTGGCAGAGGGGAACAGAGGCAACAGGGTGGGATGGCAGAGCGCCACCATGACAGCAGGGATGGAGGGGACAGAGTGCAGGGGGCAAGACCAGTGGCAGGGATGGCAGGGACAGAAGGGATGGAGTCAGGGGGCGAGGCCAGCGCTGCCACCCAGCCCTGCTCCCTGGAGGCAGCGGCAGCATGGGGTGCTGGCAGAGGGGGATGGAAGAGCAAGTTTCCCCCTCCCTCTGCTCCTGGGAGCAGCGGCAGCACAGGGTGGTGGCGCTCCGTTCTCCACTCCCACCGCCCCCATCATTCTTGACAGGCAATTCACTAGTATTATATAAAGGAGAAACTAGAAGACAGGCAAATGCTAACACAGCTACCACTGAACAAGAGAGTGCCTTTTATTTAAGGACAAGGACAAGACCGCTGGCCTTCAAAAACCAATCCTGGAAGTTAGAGTCAGGCAAGCTCAGGTTCGAGGCAGCCATTACTCAGTAAATACTTGGGCAGTTAGCCCATGCTGAATACAGAAGCTTTCTGGGCTATGGCTACAAATGCTGCCATCACAGCATTGATTGCTTTGTAGATGGCCCCTATGGAGACAAGAAGAAAGATTTAGAAGTTTGGAGATAACCTAGGACTTGGAGACCTGGAGACCTGCTTTCAAAGCCCTGCTCTCCCACGGTCTGCTAGACCTTGGGCAGGTCACTTATGAACAGGTTCTTAAACTTCTTGTGCTCAAATACCTTTAAAACTCTGGTCCATTGTCTGTCTGTGACTCAGTTCCTTTTCTAGATAGCAGCACCCACTAAGCTGAAGGAAGGATAGTACATTAATGACTATATAGGGATTGAGGGATTATAAAAGTCCCAAGGAAGATGCAAATAATATGCAGGAGAGAATAAAAGATAGCAAGAAATAAGGACTCATTATACTACATAAACTCATGAGAAGCAGGGAAAACTGAATTCTGATTATTTCCCATGTCCAGGAAGCAGTCAGCACTTCCTCTGACTTCATAAACCTTCAATCACTTATTAGAATGAATGCTACTCATAGGATTAGCTGGATAAAAGTGTGATTATCTGTAGGCTCACCTTAAACCAGGTCCTTCTGACTGCTAAAACAAGCTTGGCATCCCCATGCTGAAGTCACTTGCTTCTGTTTTCCAGCTATCTGGAATTCAAGTCTGTCTGAGCTGCTTTGCACACTGAAGAATTAATTTGGAGAATTGATAAAGTGCAGCTAGGGTAATTCGATGCCTACCAGGAGAACCATGAGCTACTGTTCAATGAATGGTCAGATGAAGGAACATTATTCAATTCATTTCAATCACTAAGGAGCAGAGATATGCTTAGCCACACTGCAGATTTTTCTCTTTCTCCACAAGCTTCAATTCTCCAACTGCTTGTGCTTAATTGGACTTCAACTTTGAACTGCTTCTGTTTAATAAGGGCTAATCTTCAAACTGAATATATTTAATAGGGCCTGATCTCCATAATGAATGTGTCTGAGGCCCAGGATTTCAAAGCAGTTCCATTTAATTGGACTTCGTCAGCAAACTACTAGCATATAATAGGGCATGGTTTTATCCTGGGAGCTTTTAATAGGATCCAGTGTTTAAATGCATGTATCAAATGGGACCTAATCTTTGTGATCCTTTCCCTCACTGCTTCCTAGCATTAGCTCCTGGTCCCTGCTCCTCTTTTCCCCCAGATTCTCCTTCATCAGGACTAAAGGCCTCAACCCCAACTACTCCCATATGGGTAGGTTCCTGCTGGAACCCACTGGAATCAAGAGCAGGTTAGAAGATAGTGGTTATTTTCAAAAGCAGCTACTAATTTTAACTCATTCTAGTTGAGAGCCCTAGTACCACATTTGAAGTGATATGGATACCTCCATTCTAGCTGACATGAGCTGATGTGTGTGCTCAACCTCTCTGAAAAGATGCCTGAAACTGTGCTTTTGGGAACCAAAATGCTCCAGATTTGTAGGCAGTTCTGGCTGGTTCAATTCAGCAGATACATTCCTTACAGCAGGGGTGTCAGAAGTACAGACCACAGGCTGAATCCAGCCTGGGGAGCCCTGCCACCTAGCCCCCAGTGCTGCCCCACGCACAAGGCCCGGATGCATGTCGCACACCACACCTGCTCCAAGATCCACACTATACATGCAGCACTGCCCCCAACCCACCCACTGCTGGTCTGGGAAACATGATGCACTTGATGCCCACTCCAGACTATTTGCAACCTGAATGGTATGCAGTACCCTCAAGCAACACATGCAGCACAAGTTCCAGACCTTCTGAAACAGTCCCAAACTAGCTGGGGGTGGGGAGGAACACCAGATGCAGCAGCCTGATCAGACACCACATATAAAGCAGGTAGCAGAACAAACGCCACATATACACTGGCATGGGGTGAGGTGGCCTGTTGGCCTGATCTGGCCCAGGGACCAGCCCCACCCCACTCCTCTGGCTCTCTGGCACCCCTGACTTACTGGTACAGATTCTCACTGATGTAGAATAAGCTTTAACATTTTATTTTAGGTAGTAAGTTCTAATAAATGCCCTGCTATTTTGATGTAGATATCCACTGTTTTATAATTATTATGTTTTGTATCAAGTTTTTTTAACTGCTTTCATATTATGTGATTACTGTCTTAGGCCTACGTATGTAAGTTAGCATAAGTCATGTCAAGTTTCCATCTGTAGTGTCAAGCCTCCATCTTATCCCCATTCTCAGTTGTGTAACCTATGACTCACACCTACCCCTCCTATGTAACTTGGTTCCCGAATGAATGGGGATGAATGAGGGTGCTTGAGAGACAATGGCAGTAGGTCTAAAAATACCTTCCTCTGAATGACAGAACCATCAACACCAATACCTGAACCAATGACCCAGCCCTTGGAACCACCCTCAGCATTCAAGAAACATAAGATGAGGCAACCCACCATTGTGCCAAGGCTGCACATGCTCAGTAAGAACACCTGGAGCCCTCTGGGACAGGACTGACCTTGCCTGGACAGGCCCTCCCCATAGGAGATCAGAGGTAGTCTGCCC
>JAGPOW010000797.1:19243167-19278586 GCA_030014935.1 Caiman crocodilus | reverse complement strand
AAATCCCCAGGCTAGGAGCCTGTACCACTTCACCTGGAAGCTGATTCCAGGCCCTAGCCGCCCTGACTGTGAAGTAGCGCCTCCTAATATCTAATCTAGGGGTTGGGGACCAATGACCTAAAAATACCAAAAGGACTCTCTCCTGATATAAGCTGTGACTGCACAGGGGGCCCTGCCATCACAACTCTCAGTCTGGGGCGGGGGGCATTTTTCACAAACCCCTTTAACCCAGCACTTCTTAGTGGTAAAAGTAGAAAGGTAAACATAAAGCACCAAAAAAACTTCAAAATGTTGACCTGATGTATAAAAGCCACACTCTCCCTTTACTCTCTCAGCAAAGCCTCCAGCAACAGCAGTGAGTACCACATTGTGCAGCGTGGGGTACCCACTCCATTACTCAGGAATGTAGCTGGCTCCTCCAAGCAACTGTGATGCCATCTCACTAGACCAATTAGGATTTTGTGGAAATAACACCACCCTTAGAGCTCAGAGCCTTACTCATACTGACTATTATCTCCCCCTGCAAGGAGTCCCTCTGAGAGCAAGGGAGCTAGGTTTAGAGCATCGTATGACTCGACATGTATAATGGCAACAGACCCAAGCTATTACCACATTAGAGACAGATGAAAACACATTAAGTATTTCATGCTACCTTTCTGCATAAGCAGCTGCTGCAGTTGCTACAGGGCTGGCTCTGGTGTTGTGAATCAAAGAAGAGGTGAGCAGGAGATGAGGTAGTCTGGGGGATGCTATTTCTGCTGACTTTCTCACTATTCTGAGTTCTGTATAACTTCATCTGAGGTTATGTCTAGGAGTTGGAAGAAATGACAAACTCATTTTTGCTTCTGGTAATTTGTGCAGCATGAGATCCCACAGTGACAGGAACTATATGAAAATCTATAAGAGCAATTGGATAGCTAGATAGTGGTTGTTCAGTGCATATATTTTCAGCGATGAAGAGTAGCGCTTGTGAAAATCATGTCACAGAAAGTGCACTGGAAATCTTACCCGCCAGAGTTTTGAAGTGGACCATTATCCCTACATTCATATGCATTAAGAAAAGCGTTGCACAGCAGTACACTAACATTGAAAACTCCCAGTCCAGGCTTGCCTGATAAGGACAGAGAAATCATTATAGATATATATTTTTAACTACTCCCACCCAAGTGCTTGGATGGCTATATGCTGTATTCAGACATGCTTAAGGCCTCAATTTTGTGCAGACAGACTCCTACTCCTACCTCTTAACTCCATTGATTTCAACTGAGTCTTAGCCTGAGAAGTCCCTGTTTTGAAAGCTCAAGAGTAGGCAGCTGTAAAATTTATGACAAGGTTTTCAAATGCTCAATGGAGGTAATTTTAACAAGTTGCTGTTATAAGATTTCATAAAATTGCTTGAAATTTAAGGGGGGAAAAATCCATTTTATCCAAGAGTAACCATTAATCTGTTGAAGCAAAAATCTTTGTTCTTCCCTAAATTAGAGAGGCTGAGCTGAGCAAGGAGGGTGGAATTACCAGGAGAAAGACCTTCAACAGATCCAAACCAATTCGTTTATGTCCGCCTGAGTGTGAAGACAACCACTCTGACAAGCATATAAACTTCCCCTCTGTACCTAACTGGGATACTAATCTTAAAACTTAATTTATTTAACTATCAACATTTACAATTTTTGTCAGAATGATACAGGAAAGAAAAAAGTTGATCTCATTAGAAAGATCTGCACAATCTCAGTTGTGTCTCAGTCTGGGGTTTCAGCTAAATGGAAGTTGGTTTGAGGATGGAGTTAAGAAAAGTAAGCTAAAGAACTACCTTTTCCCTCCACAAATCAATCCTTTGTTTGCTTGTAAAACTCATAACTGTGACACAAACAGCTGCCTCTATAGTACCTACATAATAAACATAATTACAGAAGCTATTTGAATATTCACAGACAGGTATATGGGCAGAAGCAAGCCCTGTAAGATGAAAAGAAATGTTAGTAACTTTAGCAGTGTCTTTAAAAGCCTCCCAATCCCATGTTTCATCAGAAGAACAGAGAAAGAAGTTGGCAAAGGTTCATACAAATGTTATTAACCCTGCAAATGCTGCCAGAAGTTTAGCATATCAGGCAGAGCAGAACCTGCCATAATCTATGGTTGTTAAAGTGCTCTAACTGATGGCTCTGATATGCAGTCGAGTCAAGGAGGGATAGGCAAGTGGGGCATGTACCCTGGGTGCTACCTAAAAGGGGGGTATACTAGAACTGCTGGTGGGAGATACCTCTTCCCAGCTCCACCTGCACTTTCTGGCTCCAGCAATCAGCAGCAGCGCAGCTGTAGTTCTCTACAGTGGCAGTGGAGATTTCATACCATATTTTTGCCTGCCTCACACAGGATCTGTGGGAAAAAAAATGGGGCTAATTCTTCCCCCTGTCCAGCAGCAGCAAAACCCAGTGACACTAAAGAACTGCCGCTCCCAGAAGGCCCTGCAGTCTTCCACAATGGGTGCTTACACAAGGGACATTTTTCATGTGACCAGACCCCTCAAAGCACTCTCCAGCCTTGACTTAATACCTGTGCATGGCTGCAGAGCACTTTTAAAATGGCCAATTGTGTGAAAAGTTAGCCCTGTGAAAATGAAGTATTAGATTAAGGTGCTCTAAAGCAGAGCAGCTTCGGGGATTTATGCCCTCTCCAAGGTTAATTTTTCACATGAGGACAGGGCTGGACTGGTGTTTGCACCACCAGCACCAGCCCAACCCCATCCCTGGGGCTGTCAGTGAGGGAGTGAAGGAGAAAGGGAGGGGGCAACTGGCAGCTCTGTGCTGGCTATTCTCTCCCCTGCTAGCTGCCAGAGCGGGGAGAGGGACAGTTCAGCAGCCTCCTTGGGGGCTTCCAGAGCACCCCCAACTGCTGGCCAAGGTCAGTACAGGCAGGCTCTAGCCCCTACCCCTACCCCACACCAAAACCCAACAGGTAAACATCTGTTGGGGTGGTGGGAGGGGAAGGGGCTCTAACTCATGGCACTTGAACTGTAGCTTTTCAACAGATTTCAAAGGAGGCCTAACCCCAATAAAGAGTTAACTTCATTTTCAAGCCAAAAAGTAGTGTAGGTTGACACTAAGTCATTTTCACAGGGATACTGCAGTCCTTCCCTTTCACCAAGGAAGAATCAGTTGCAGATTCATCTTGGTGCCCAGCAATCGTGATCTCGCATGCCACACTTGAACGGAATCTAAAATGGACTGGTGACCTACTTCCATGAGGCAGTAAATCATACGTAACGTAACTGATTGCCTCTCAAATGTGCCAGCCATTCATAATAGATTGTTTTTTCCAGGGGAAGGTTACATCCCTGCTGTCCTAAATGGAATCCCTGAGCATACCAGGTGCACTAAGGAGCTGCTGATTTCAACAGGGCCCCCAGGGAAGGACATGAGAAGCACTGTGCCCCCTCAATTACCTCCAAAGTCAATGGAAACTGACTTGGCACCCTACAGAACCAAGCCTTAGTGGAATAACAACACTGGTGAGTCTGGGGACTGAAAAGCAAGAGAAAAAAAATCTGAATTGATTGTGGTAGACATTTTTCCAACCTGCATTGTGGTTTCCTTTCTGGCGCTAAGTTTTCTATGATATTAAAAATCAAGTATCATGTCAGTTTAATGACCTCTCTAAAAGGTACTCAGCATTGTGCCTTGAACAAGAAGGATGGGTAAAGTGGATGAGGGGTTAACCCATTTTGCTAATAGGTCTTTCCCCATCTCTATTACAATGCCGTATTCCTCACTTGATGCTTGGTCCTGCAGGCCGTAGAAGTCCATGAAAATCTCATCAGCCATCACTGACTCCAGTGGGTCCTGAATCAGACCCTCAACTCCTCTACTGAATCAGGACATAAAATGAGTCTAGTTCCAGCGGAGGTTATGGACTTGATGTAGAAATTATAGGGTGGGTATCTGGCCTATGGCAGACAGGAGGTCAGACAGGATGATTATAATGATCCCTTTTGACCTGATGAACCTCTACCATAAACATTTGCACTGGATGCATCATTTTTGCAAGGTATCAAAGCACAATAACCTTTAAAATACATTAGCCGATGATGTATGGTGAGTTGCTCTTTACTTTTACATACCTTTTCTTGCCTTGACATTGCAAATGCATACCAGAGCTCTTACTGTCCTCCAGTCATTCCCACACAAGAAAATCAGAAATGGTTAATTTGCACCCCAGAAATGCAATTGATCTTAAACACCTGTTCTGAACCACATGCCCTGCAGTTTTCTGTGATGGGGATAAGAGCTGCTTACCTTGCACTGCAATACAGGTCTCAGAATAAAAGCTGGGGAAGCTGTTGTATCAGCTTCAGAGAAAAGGGAAACTAGCCAATGGCAGTGAAGTGAGCCAAAAATGAGCTAGCTTTTTTATTTGTAAAGCTCCAAGGAAGGCGGCAATCAGGGCCTGAAATTACCTTCAACTGCTGGAAGGAAAGTGTTAGGCCATGATCCCTTCTTCTACCATGCTGCCAGGAACTGGTAGTGAGCCAGCGAGCATCATTAATGAACACACATATTCCCCAGGAAATCCTTTGTCTTTCTTATGCTTAAAACCAATGCTGGTCAGGAGGGAACGCCATTCCTTAAGTGGCGTAAGGGAGATAGGACACAGCCCCTCTGAAGACGCTTCCTGGTCAGGTACTGCTCCAGAAATGTACCTGGCCACATCTATAGACAGTTTGCAAGTGAAAAAAAATGGAGGCAAGCGAGTTCTGTTTGGTTTTGATCTTGGCAATTTCAGTAATGCTAAAGTCTACCTAGTCCTTTTTTTTTTTTTGGACAAATACTGTCAGCGTAAAGCTGTCAAAATTATAAACATCAGTCTAGAAACACAGCATGCAGCGAACCTTGGTTGTACATGCACATCCAAGTTACACTAGTGCAAATCAGGAGTAACTGCTCTAAAGTCAATAGTGGTGTAAAGGGAATATAAGTGAGATCAGAATTGGGCCCTGAGTGCTGTCAAACATGCTAAGTAACTAACAAGAGAAATACAGGGGGAAAGAGTAATTGCTTTCCTCTTTCAGCCCCAAGGTTCTGGGCATTTCTTCTAACGAGCGAGATGGGTTGTAACTGTTGATACCCCGCCGCCACCGCCTCCCAGAATACGTCTATAAACACCCTCGGTGCCCCATACCAGCTGCAGACATTAGGAATGCCATCCAGGCTGCCTTGTCACTTTACACAGGGTTGACCCTCACAGGCCATGCCTTTACACTCGCATTGAATAAGTAGAAAGTCTGTTCCACAGGGTATGAAAAGGTTAAGGCCTCCCTCCAAGCCCTGTTTCCCCAGGAAGTTAGGAGCATGTGCCAACGATATCTTAGCTGTAGAGACTAAATGAGCTGCTCTGATGTACCAAGTCTCTAGAGCTTTGTTTCACAGCCTTTGTTCTTTGGATTGTGCTGCTAATGATTCACCATTGTCCCTGCGACAGATCCCTATATTCATTTTGCATCACTAATGCTGTTCCCACAGACCTGTGCCAGGTTGAACATGAGGACTTTTTAGCCCCTTGCAAACATTCTTGCCAAACCCAGGACTGTAGCCTTAGGAGGTGCCTAGACAGGCAAACGGGATCTTTGTCTTAGTGCAGGATGTAAGAGGTAAAACCAATGTAGCCCAGGTACACCCAGGGGGATGTGCCCTGTCCTCCAACGACAGTGGTGGGGGTCAAGCAGGGTGCTGATGGAGGGGCCAGCTACTAGAGCAGTTCCCTCTCCTCTCTACAGAGCCAGGCCAAGACCGAGTGCTTACATATATACAATTTATTACCATAATAAATACTTAAGATAAAACATTAAATCTTTACAATAAAGCTTAGCATATGACACTACATATAATATCCCACAATTCACATAAACCACATAACTTACAACATATATAATAATTAATACATTGACCAAGATATCCAAGGTTACAACATGCTAAAACACATATGGGGAATCAAATTATATAACCCCAATAAGTTAATAATATTTCCTAGACCTACCGAGTAAAAATACAAATATACATATTAACACATTAAGCACATATAAACCATATAAACTTCCTTAAAGAATACCCATAGCTATATAGACCTTGACACAACAACAATCACCCAAAATAGGGAATGTACTCAGTACTTACCGGAGGGGTTTCCTTGGAGCCCCTCCACTTTAGGGCCCTGGGACGTGGACAGGCCCCTCCCACAACGCAGGGTGGAGGCGGCAGGCCCTCCTGTCCTGTGCCTGCCTCCCCTGCATGGCCCACGTCCCCAGCAATTCACACTTCCTGTCTGAAACAGCCAGGGCTCGTCCCCTGGAGGCTGATCCCGCGAGAGCCTCTCTCCAGCGCAGCTCTCCTCCATGGCCTGGTACCCTGCACTGAGCAGCCCAGGGTGCTCTCTCTCTCTCGTGGGTGCCAAACCCTTACAGGCTCTGGTTCCCCGGTCTCACACCAGAAGTCCTCCCTTTCCTGGGCCCTGCTCTGGGCGCTCGGGCTCTTTTAGTTACAGGCAGAGCCACACTGCAGGGCCCTGGTTACTCAGCCTAGGGCTGGGGCTAACTTGAGCAGCCGCAAGCTACTCCCAGGGCAGATATTCCATGTGCTGACCCGCACATCAACTGCCCAGCCACTCGCCGGGGTCCCTGGCTCATTTCGAGCAGCTCCTAGAGCCTGATCCCTGTGCGCTGATTCATGCACTGCTGAAGCTCAAGTAGGATCCCAAGTATGGCCATCTCTGGAGCTTCTCTCGCCTCGCTGCCCCTTGTCATTTCTCCCCAGGATGCCAAGCACGCACCCCTTTTATTTTCTTCAGGGGCTCTTTCCCCCCCAAGTTCTCCAGACCTGGCTGGCGCAGCTCTGACTCAAGGCCAGCGGCTCCTTGCCCCTCCCTTCAGAAAAGGGTGGGGCATTGCTTCCCTTGTGCTGCCTCTGGATTGGTGGGTGGACTCTACCAATCAAACAGCAGACCCTGGAGCCTGGGACTCAACCCAACCCCAAAAAGGTAAGCCTGCTACATCAAGAATCTGCTGCTTCTTCTACAGGGCCTTGTCCACAGGAGCAGAGCCATGCCTTATGTAATGCTGGGGAGGGGGAGGCAGTTTACAGCTCCTGAGGTCAAAAAAAACCCAAGTGGAAAAAAAGTGGGGCAGTGAATGTGGCAGCAGTGTGCACTGCCCAAAACCAGAGCCTGGCCAGCCAAAGCCACACTCAGGAAAGAGCAAAGGCTTCCAGCTCCAGGAGCACTGCAGCTGCAGCTTCCCTGTCCCTCTGGACCCCAGGCAAGCTTGCCATGGGCAGCAGAGTTGCTGGCCCCAGCTTCCCCTACTCCACCCAGGGTAACCTGCCGTGTATCAGAGTGTGCGCAGCACAGGCATTCCCCAGGGACAAGTAGCAGCAGCCCAAAGGTGCCACTGCTACTTGTCCCTAGGGAACCAGACCTCTGTGCTCATCTGGACACGGCCTAGTAGTTCAATACTAGATACCAAGAATTTCTTCATTTCCCACCTTCTTTCTTCCTCTAAAGGATAGAGCACAGGCATAACTAGAAAGTTTTGCACCCTTGGAAAAACCAAGGGGGGAAACAGAAGGGGAAGTTACCAGAGAGGAGGGGCAGTCAGACTGGTCAGTCGTACCTGCCCAGAGGGTTGAAAGACCCCAGCTATTGCTGCCATGTCTATTCTAGGTCTTAACCACCCTTATACTTAGCAAGTTCGTCTTAATTTCCAGGCTAAATCTCCCTTGTTATGATTTCAGTGCACTACTTCTTGTCCTGCCCCATCCTTTTCATGATAACCCTCTTTGCATATGAAAGCTGTTTCAAATCCCCCTCAGCCCTCTCTTCACTAAATTAAGTAACCTCAGTTCTTCCAAGCTTTCCTCAAATGTCATGTTTTGTAGACCTCTAATCACTTTTGTTGCTCTCTCCTGGACTCTTCCCAATTTGTTCTTGAAATGAGATACCCTAAACTTGTCACCGTTCTCCAAGTCATGCTTCATCAGTTTTAAATAGAGGGGAAGGATCATATCCTAGTATTCTACTAGTTTGGTTGTTTTTCCAGCCATATTACAGTGTTGATCATATTTAGCTTATGATCCACTATAACTACCAAGTCCTTTTCTGCAGTTTTGCAACCTAGCTAGTAGCTCCCCAGTTTGTATTTGTACACCTGATTATTCCTTCTTAGGGGCATGCTTTGTGCATCATCTATTTCAGACCAGTTTCAAATTTATCAAGATCATTTTGAATTCTACCCAGTCCTCTGAAATTTTTGCTACTCATCCAGCCTAGTGTCACCTGCCAATTTACAAAAAGAGCACTCAATTCCACCCTCCAAATTATTAAGGAAGTTCTCAAATAAGCCTGGAGCTACAATTGTACGTGCAACATACTTGTAATATGTCATCCGGAGCAGTTGTACATGGATGAAATCCACAAGTAGGTCCCAGTACTTATCAAGAGAACTACACCTCCCCTGGATTACAGTCTTGGCCACAGAGGTAATTTCTGGGGCAGTTGGGGGCTGTTCTGAGAGCTGAGATTCCTGTTAACACCACTGGCACTGCCAGGAAGTCAAATATCTCAAGGCAGAACACAGCAATACCCCTACCCAGAGGAAAGATAATTGCAACTGGACTGGTGGTGCCTGAGTATCACTGCAACCACTTGTGTGAATGCAAGGTGTCACAAGCACCAGTATTAAGGTTTAGTGCCTTAGCATGTTTAGTATGGAAGCAAATTAATTTCACTCCATGGTAAGACTGTTTGCTCAGTTCAACCAGTTCCCCTGTCACTTCTTAGTGAGTCTATAAAAATATCAGCTGATGCTGGCAGCTTATTTAAACTACAGTGTCATCTAGATCTGATCTGAGCACAGTTTTTAAGCCACTGCTGACCTATCTACAGTAATGACCTTCAGCAAATCCTTTAATCTGCTTGAGTCCATCTCCACACATTAGTAAATATTTCACTAGCATGAAATTTACCACCTACTGCAAATGGGACAGGCTGTATGTAACCACCTGGTAGCTGTGTAGTTAACTATGATATAATGACTATATTAGACCACAAAATAAAACCTTGTCTTCACCCGGAAAAAGAGATGTGATATTAAACACCTGCTGGCTAACACATGTTAGAATGTCCTGGTGCTTTCAGCATCACATTAGCACATTCTCCAAGATGATGCATTTAACCAACCTAGGCAAGGCCTAAGACCCCATTTTTCCACTTGTATGACAGGAATAGCAGTACTTCCTTACCTCGCTGTTGTGAGGCACAATGAACATTGGCAAAGTACTGTGAGCTTCTTGGGTGAGTAATTACTAGAGAACTGTGCTGGATTCTAAGGTTCACCCACCTGTTTTTTTATTTCTAATCATTTCACAGAGCTCAAAAAATTCTTTCAAGGTTCTCCAGAATGATCCTTATCCCCTTTGCAGCAACCCCCAATACTGTAAAGAAAATTCCAGGAAGAAAGATGCTGCCATTTGAAATGAAATGAGAAACTGAGAATGAAGTCTTCTTGAAGACATGTTCCACAGTTTCACTTCCATTCTCGAGGAGTGAGGGGCAGTTGGTTCAGGCCCTAACATACAAATAAATCCCATTAATAAAAAGAATTAGCACTAGTCCTCTTTTTATTGCAGAGCCCTTCATAAGGACAGGTAAGCAATGCACTCTCTAGATGGAGGATTTGGAAGCGGGGTGTTGTCTTACCTAGGAAAAAGGCTTGAACTAAGCCCAGCCTAAACTCCAGCACATTTCCAAAAATAGATGCAAGGAGATACTTTCTGCTTAGTTTCAGCAGGTTGAGTTAACGACCTGAGCATCCTACTCAACCTGTTTGATAGTCAAGAGTGTTATCACTTCTAGGGCAACATTTCTCAAACTTCAGGCCAAACGACCATCCTCAACCCTCAAAGTTTCTCACACACCAGCAGGCATACCAGTCAGATGAAATTTTTAAACTGAACGAGCTGTAAAGATGCATAAGACCCACAGCAACCCACAAGCTATTTGCAACCCATTGCCGCAGTCTCTTGGATCACCACAGAAGTAGGAGACAAGAGTTTTCAGGGTGGGAAAAGTCCCACCTATCAGGGTGTAGGGAGTTGATTTTTGCAGGGGATTTGTATGAGCCAGCTTTGTTAGATCATTGTTTTAAATAATGTCAAGGGCTCCAAGATGAGCCTATGGGTGCTTTCTAGATGCCAATATAAATCACAAGAAATAAATAAGCAAACATTTTCCAGCTTGGATGTCCAGAGCTAAGCACCTAACTCCATATTTTGGTACCTATAAAATGGCAATAGTAAACTGTAATTCTTTGCTGAGGGAAGAAAGGATCTGCTTATTTCACCCTTTGCTGTGCAGGGCCTCAGAGGTAGTGATCAGGGTCCTTCTTGAGCAAGGTATTTCAAGAGCAGGAAAGCGTAGTTTATCATATAGCCAACACCGACATAGAATCAGTGTCATGTGGTATCTCAAGGACCGAAGTACAGACCCAGGAAGTGCAAGTTCCTGGTTCACTTTCCTCCTCTGACTCAGAAGACCTGCCTACCAGAAATGTGCTCTAACCAATTGAGACATTCAGGTGGATGGAGATTTCCTCACTTTTAACTCTACATTGCATAACATTAAAATGCACTGTATCAAGGACCAGATCCTCAGTGTCCCACCTCTCAGCTAAGTGTGCTAAACAGTCACTCTCATTTTTCTGCTTTGCATCTCAATGATTAAAAAGCAAGGGGAGATGAAGGAAAGAGACTGAAGGAAAGCCAACCTCCTGTATAGCAGGTAAAATATTTAAACTCAGATCCACTCTCTTGATTTACTGTAGTGCAAACATTTGAACCAAGTTCTCTCACCTCTCAAATCAGCATTATGGCTTTCTCATTGGTCTGGTTTATATAGGCCCCAGGCTTCTTCCCCAGCAGCACCTGAGAGGAATAATGTTTAACTGGCACCAGTTACACAGGTTTTTCATTTCAGGTTATTTTGGTCTACTACATCAGCAAAGGAGAAAATGGCTGTGCTTTTCTAGGTCCAACTGAAACAGAAGAGGCTTGAAAGGTTAGGATTTTTTGTTTATTTTTTTAATTTCTAGAAGGGTAAAGGGCTACAATTTTTGATACTTAACTTTTTTCTAGTGTGAAAGACTGTGGTAACTGGAAAACCTGTGTAATTACAACATCCTGAGTGTCCGGAAGCTGGAGGCTGAGCAGGTATAGGAGGTGCAAAACATTCAATCATCTAAAACTGTTCATTGGTTAACTTAGTTACTGTTTTCCTTCAATACCAAATGAATACATTTTTGGAAAAAGAAATATTTATTAAAAAGTAATTGCATTCACCTGCTATCTTCCAAGAAAGATATGGGAGGTCACAGTAAATTTGCGTCAAGAAATACATTTTGCCTAGAAAAGCTAAAGGAAACCTGGTATTTCTAAGGTAAGTAACATGCCAAAAGGAGGAGGGGGGAGCAGACTTTAAAAAAATCCACTAACACTTTCAAACCTGTTTCAGCATCAGGAAGGATCAAAATAGGTGGCACACACCCAATTTTTTCCCAGTCTCTTACAGTGCCAACCTGTTCCTTGAGAAGCACAAGCTTCGTGGTTGCTGTGACCACATCCCCACTCAGTGGTGAGATCAGAGAATGAGCCTGTGCAAGTGAGATAATTCTAATCAGGGGAGAAAATAATCTCCTGTCTCAACACAAGACCAGCGTGTAAATCTGTGCATTAATCTGGCTGTATCTCTGCAGCACTCTACTTATCACAGCTTTCAAAAGAAGACTGGAACATCAAGGGAGTAAAAAATGCTTTTATTCTTTGCAGGGAGAAAATGGTGTTGTATTCCCTTGAAGTTTGAGTGATTTCTTGTAAGCAAGTTTAATAAGCGGAGCAACGGCACAGACAGGAATGAAGCAGAGGTGGCTCTAGCCCTGACAGCTCTGGTGCAAATAACTGAGCTGTGGGGGAGCTCAGATGGAGGTTTCCTTCCACCCATGCACTGCCCGCTGGGCCCCTCTCTGAAGTATAGGTGTTTTCAACTGGTTTATCGCAGAGTGGTTGATCTAAGAGAGACCTGGAATAAGCCTGTATTGTCATCCCTGGTACAGGGAACTGAAGTGAAAGCAGACTACAACCCTTTCTGCTTCTTTAGAGAGAAATTGGCTGCAATATCCAAACAGTTGTCTGCTCCCTCCCCTCGCCTCTTGAGTTCAGGCCCTGTGATGGATGAGAGGGCCCAGTTCATGGTCATTGTTTATGCACTGGTTACTTAATTATATTATCAACAGAGCCATCCCTTTGTGGGGGGGCGAATCAGGGCAACCGCCCTGGGCCCCATGCTTCGGGGGACCCCGCGGACAGTGCTGTACAGGCCCCGCTGGCCACCATGGTCGGGCTGCTCACTGCCCCGCTGTGCTCTAGCTACTTACCACGTCCCACACAGGCCCTGTACAGCCCGATATGCCCCGGGCCCCACACACCCCAAGGGTTGTCTCTGATTATCAACATTCCTCCTGATCACGTGGCAGGAAGTGATGCTTGTAAATTTGTCATGGAGCAGAAATAAGAGCCAGTCAGTCAAGCTAGCTGGCTGGACAAGCCTTGTCCAGCTTGGAAACAACTTGGTAAGTGACAAGACTCTTCATTCATATACATTGGATACACCCCAGGCTTCCAGCAAGCTCTTGTGCAAGCTTTGTGGACAGGCCCCTCCAGGCCTAGCATGCCACTTTTTTTTTTCCACTTGAAAATCTCCAAAATGTTTATGTTCTTGATGAATTGTCTGGACTGAAATACTGAGATAAAACCATAATTAGCAAAACAGAGTGTCTTCAAACTCCATCCCATTCTAGGACTCCCAGGCAAATTGGTGACCACTGGAATTCGGAAACTCTTAAAATAAAGTCTATTATTATGTGATGAGTTTCTACCTGGTAGTCCTTTGACAACCCACCTTAGAAACGAATGACCTACTAAAAATGACAGAAGTTGCAGTGTGTGGCTTTCCACCATGGCAGTGATGGTGGAGGCAAGGGGAAGGCCACAGTTGACATTTCAAATGGCGTGATGCACTTCCCAGTCTGGGGACCTAGCCAGCCACCTGTTTAATCTGAGCTCAAAGGCACTGCAGCAGAGGGAATTTCAATGTTTTGTGAAACCCCCATGTTGTTACGATACAGCTTCATAATTCATAGCAGAACAAGATTGGGATGCAGGGGGAAGAGAATCTCCCAAAATAACAATGGGATCATCAAACCCACTGCTGACTTTGCCATTTGAAAAAAGTAAGCTTCTAGCTTGTCCAAGCAAGTAAATGTCTGATATCCTCAGAGTCCTGGCACCATGCACTTTGTCAAAGTCATTCACATGTACTGTATACATATGAACTTTCCACAGCGGTCGGTCAGGCCCTGCAGAATAAGGGGGTGTTATCTGCAGTTACCATGTTGTCTGACTACTGCAGGGTGTGCTTTGTGTTCTACCAAGAGCCCCAGCACAGCTTGAGAACTAGAAATCCAGCTGTATGTACAGATGTACCCATGATGTTACTAAGTCACAGGCTCAGGATCTAATTCCTCACTCTCTAGCCCAATGAGGGCTGACCTTTTTGGTAGACATGCCACAAATTAGCCCCACATCCTCCACAAGTGCCACTCCAATCCCTTTCCCCTGCCTGATCTGCTGCTATGCTTGCTGCTTTATCTTCCACTATGCAGCATATGTACTCTCCAGTCAGCTCTATGCCACATGCAGAGGCTACACATGCCTCAGGTTGGCCACCCTTGCTCAAGCCCATTGACATCAGCTTGACTACCCTGTGCCCATTACACTGTAACCACTTGGGACAGTGCCCATCAGACTGTTCCATGTTTGTCCAACACTGTGCACTGGGGCCTGACTACTACAAGTAATGATGAATGCGTGGAGGCATTACAAATGGTTCCAAAACCAGTGTAAGAACTACACTAGGGCAAAAGCCTGCCGGGGCACTTTCCATCTTAAAGGTAAATACATGTCAAGAGAAGAGCAATCCATAAGGTGCGTGGGATTCCTTAGTGTGCCCGCCTGGTCTCAAATATCCATTTGCGTGCCACCTTGGCACATGCGCCTGGTGTTGGGCGCTGTATGGGCTCCTGTGACCTCTGGAGGGGTCCTTAATCACCCTGGGGAAAGCCCCAAAACTCTCCTGCCATGACTTTAATTGAACCCACAGTGGTGGGAGTCCCCTGTTGAGGACTCTCCCAGGTTGATCACACCTCCTGACGGGTATCCATTGGTTTCCGCTTCCCCTACACCCCTTCCATATGCCAGCCTCCAGGACGAGCCACTTGGTCTTTGTGCGGCTTGCCTGCTGGTCTCATTGATCCCTGCTCTTCATGCCACCTGGACTATGATTGGCTCTTCCCCATTACTGGACGCCAGGGGCAGCTGGGTATCTATACCTCCTGGTGTTTCTTCAATGGCCAGCTGGCTACTTGCCGTGGTTCCAAGGCTGCTCCCATCTTCAGAGCATCGATCATGCCCCCAGCCAAGAAAAAGAGAAAAAAAGGATAAGAAAGGAACCAAAAAAAGGAATACTGGCACTTAAAAATAAAAAGAGCCTGGGGCGGGGGGGCTAGGCTAGCAGCCCTTCCTCCATCACAGCCCCAGTGCCAGAGGCTTGGGGCGTCCGAAACCGCTCCAGATCCTCTCCCCTGTCGAGGACCTCTCTTGCTCCCCCTGGAGCTGGATCCACCATGGTACGCCAGTGCTGCCTGCGCTCGGCATGGAGAGCACCTTCCCCACTGGCTGTCTCCTCCGCTCTTCCTGCGTCTCTCTCAGTGCCAGCTTTTATCCTGGCCGGATTGCGTTCTACAATGACACAATCTACCCATGCTGGCTCCAACTGGAAATAAGCATGGCTTACGAACCGCGCAGGTGTTTCTTCCTCCTGCAGCACGTCCCGTGCTCAACAGCCTGAAATTAGTAAGTAAGCCCTGGTTTCAGGGCTTTTCTTGTAGAGGTGGGTCACCCCCGTCCCCAGTCCCACCACAGGAAGGGTTTCCTGTCCCCCTGGTGACCGTCCCCCTGGGACCTAACCCCACTTTAAGATGCCTCGGGGCATCTGACTCTTCTGTTCTGGATTCCTACCTTTTATTTTGTGTGCCTTTATAGTTTGGCATCCTGTGTCATTGGGTCTGGTCTTGTCTCTGCATCTGGATAAAAAAAACACTACAATATTATTTTTCCCTGGTCATTGCAGTATATAAAATCTGAATGGCTGTACGGCAAGGACCCACCTGGTGATCCAAGCATTATCGGTTTTGGCTGCGCTTAACCATTTTAGAGATGCATGATCTGTCACAAGTTTAAACTCCCTCCCCATGAGGTAGTACCTAAAATGCTCTATTGCCCAATGGATTGCTAAACATTCCCTTTCTATCATAGCATACCATGTCTCCATGGGTAGCAATTTCCAGCTTGCATAGGCGATGGGCCTCTCCAGCCCATCATCCTCTTGAGTTAGGACTGCTCCAGTGGCCGTTTCTGAGGCATCCGTCTGTAAAATAAAACCAGAAATAAGCGCGGCTTACGAACCGCACGGGCGTTTCTTCTGAGTGCAACTCATCCCGCACTCGGCAGCCTGAAATCAGTAAGTAAGCTGTGGTTTCAGGGCTTTTCTTGTAGGGATGGGTCACCCCCATCCCCAGTCCCACCACAGGGAGGGTTTCATGTCCCCCGAGTGACTGTCCCTCTGGGACACTTAGTATGGTCCAGCTTTTGCCTAGTTACACCCATATCCTATACCCTGTTTCTAAAATCACTGTACAACAGTGGCTGGGATTCATCAGCATTTGTACCCATTCCCACATTGCATTTTTATACTGTGAAAAACTCCCATCAGAATCTGGTCCTGGAATTGCTTTCACATGTGCCTGGTTGTTAAGCTCTTAGTTACCACTGGACACACCTACGTGTGCTCTTAATGCATCTAGATAAATTCTGGTGCGGTTCATGCCAGAGTGTCTTGCTCCTGGGTGCACAGCATTTACGTGTGTGGCCAGGGCTAAAGCATGTTGAGCTAGCAGGGCCCCTGGGGGTCAGCCTGCCAATCTGCAGCTGCTCTGCCCCAACTCAGTGTGATGTGGAGGGGTTGACTGGGGTACAAGGGTGCTGCAGTATAGGGCTATCCAGCAAGCAGCCCCCACCATAGGAGGAAGAAGAAAATGTGATGGGGGGTGTTGAGCATGTGCATGCTTGTGCATGTACCCCCGTAGCAGGTAAGTCTGTCATGGGGAAGGGACAGGGGGGCAAATTGGAGCCCCCATGGTAAAGGAGGGAGTGGGGCAGGGGTAGGGGATGGAGTGTATGGGGCCCCAGGTCCAGGGCAGGTCGTGGGACTCTTGGAGCCCGGGCAGCTTGTCCAAGAGTGTGGGGGGCTTCCGCTGCTGCGTGTGCCCCCAGGACAGGCACAAGTGATACATGCCCACCCAGATCTGTGTGTGGGGTGGAGGCAGCTACCACTGCAGACTGCACACCATACCCTGCTACTGTTGGCCCAGCAGCTGCATGATGCCACATGCTTCCCACCGCTGGCCGGGCAGTGCAGCCAGAGCACAGGAGGCATGTGCCATCATGCTGCTCCTGGGGCACTGGCAGTGGGGTGCAGAACACAGCCCTCAGCTGCAGCCTCCTCCACCCCGCACATAGATCTGGCAGGGCACATATCCCATGTGCCTGCCCTGGTGGGGTGTGCAGCTTCCCCCTCCCCCCCCCACACACACAACCCCCTAGTCAAGCTGCCCAGGCTCCAAGCATCCCACAATCCACCCTGGGGCCCTATTTACCCTCACTTCTCCCCCCACACAGGGGCTTCGATCTGCCCCCCACACCCCTTTCTATCCACACATTTACCTGCTGGGCCCTGCTCCACACAGGGCCAGGCCAGGCGGAGTTCCTGGCTGCCTGCAGGCTCTGGCTGTTCTCTGGGTCTGTGCGCGCCCGTCCCCCCTGCCCTGCTGCAGCTACCCGGAGGCCACGCCCAGGTTGCCTGCATTTTGGAGGGCTAAGCCCCATTACCCCACATCTTCCACACCCTGCAATGTAACACCCTCATGCCCCAACCGGCTCTGGTCACCATCTACACACACGTTACAGTGCACTAAATAACTTCACCATAGGATAGTACTTATCCCGGACGGTACTATCCTATAGCAGAGTTAATTCATTTTCTTCAGCTGCTGCACATGTAGACAATGACGCTTTACTGTAGACCTAATTAGACAACTCTGCAGTAAAGCGCATTTGTATAAATGCACCCACTTAGTTGCAGTGACATTTACCCCGAGTGATATGAACACTCCAAGAGGGAATGTAAAGATACACTGCAGAGGTGCTGCCTGCTGCTACTCCCCACCATGGTACAGGTTACATCCATGCAGCAGGAGGCCTCAAGAGTCCTATTGCAGCACGGATTATTAGGCAGAAATTAGTCCATAAAAAAAACTTAACAACAGCTACAGCAAGCATTGATTTTGTGTTCAGCTGCTTCTGCATGGTCTCAGCAATGGCAGATTTAAAGTTAACTGCCGTTGCTTTGGCTTAGTTCAAAAACCAATTTGCACTGCAGCTGGAAATAGACAAGTGCATCAGTGGAATTGAATCGAAAATTATTATTTTTACTTATCTAGTCCTTTTGGGCAGATCTGACATGGATTTTGGCATCCATTACCTGCCACACACACACACACACACACACGAACCTACACAGCTTCTCTTTTGTTCCAGCTTTGCCAGAGTTTGTGATTTAACACCTAGCCTACTGGATTTTAGTTAGGTCATTTACCACCCAGGGCTGTGAGGAGTGACAGTCACTGTCACATTTTGCTAACCCTGGGTGACCCAACCGTGCACTTGGCAACTTCATTGCCAGTGGTACCAACTTATGGCAATAAGGCCAACACTTGTACCTCTCATTTTAAATGGAAATGTTTGCCAGCCTTTGCCATTGCTCTACACACATTAAGGACTCAATCTGCCTGTCTCCCTCAAACTTGTCCCCTGGTATCTTCCTACCATATTAAAATCCTCCCTCTATATGAGGTAGCGCCCTGAGGGCAGTTTACCACATGCTGCTGGGAGTACACAGACAGCTGCTGAGCTCAAGGATGCTGTGCACTGGCTTGATTCCTGCCTGAAGTGACAAGAAGAAATTCTGGAGTTTTCTCCCTGGGCCCAAAGTTGGAACAGACCCATGTGCACACTCTTCCTGCTGTATAAAATAAGTATCATCACATTAGCAATCCCCGCAGTTGAGGATGATTGTCTTCCATGACTGCCCAGCTGTGGGCCCGAAGACGAGGCCAATCCAAGATGGACAGATTCTGCTGCACATGTTCCCAAGTGGGGTGGGTGGCTCCAGATTCTTGGTTTGGTCCATGACGCACTGTTTCTGCCACTCTCAGTTTTCTGTCTCCTCTTGTTGTCACGAGGTTTCAAAGTACTGAAATCCCTGTAGCAGACTCTTCCTCCATTTGGGGAACTCCTGGGTGGTAGTCTTCCCTGAGTAGATGTCAATGTTGCATTTTTTTAATTGACCTAGAGAACGTCCTTGAAACATTTTCTCTGCCCTCCTCTTGAGTATACACCTCAACTGAGCTGAGAGAATAAAACTTGCTTTGGGAATCTGGAGCTGGACATCCAGATGATGTGCCTAGCCCAGCAAAGTATGTTGAATGATCATCATCTTGCTGCTCACGGTGTTTGCTTGATCTGCAAAATAGGGATAGTACTTCCCTAAGCATATAGATGGTTATATTAAATGGTCACAGTCTGGTAGATTGCAGCCTAAAAATGTAAAGCATGAGCTAAGGCACTCTTCTCATCATTGCCAATGATCAAGACACTAATGTTGATGCATTTCTCTTCCTGCTGGGTTCAAAGTATCTTCTGCAGGCAGCATTGATTGTACTTCTCCAGGAACCTGAGATGTCTCCTATATTTTTTGCGCATGTCAGCTCTGTACAGTAAAGTAGGGAGCACAACTGCTTGATAAACCTTGAGCTTGGTTTCACATATATGAAGTTGTGACCTTCAAACACCCATTTCCTCAGGAGTCCAAAGGTTGCACTTAAACATCTGAGGCAATGTTGGATTTTTTCATCAATGTCAACCTTCTGCAAAAGGTGGTTTCTCAAGTACAGAAAATACTCAACAGTCTCCAAAATCTCACTGTAAATATGAATTATGAATGTTATACATCAGTCACATTTTCTTGTATGCCTCAGTAAAGACATTGAAGATTTCCTGGAGATCTGCTTCCTAGTTAGCATGCACAACAGCATCATCAGTGTACTGGAGCTGGATGACTGAGGTCAGGGTGGTCATGGTTTTGGCTCAGACTCGGTTGAGATTAAAAAGCTTTTCATCCATTCAGTAATTTAGCTCCACTCCAGCTGGAAGCTTGTTGATAGTCATATGTACCATCACAGGGCACTTGTACATGTGATGAAAATTGGCCATTTTTTGTGGTTTAGTTGCATGACACTGTACACATGTGAGGGTTTAATTATTTAAATAAGCTTGTTATATTGCAAACTAAACCACATCCACATATAGTTTAATTTGCAATGTAGCTATGTGTAACATTGCAGACTTTTGACAGCAGGATCAGGTCAGGTGCTACCTCCAAACTGGGGCAGCACTCACCCCCTAGCAGCCTGCCTGGATGGACCCAGGCAGGGTGCCATCACTGTGAAGGGAAGGATCAGGGCCCCCACAAAGCTCAGATGCTGGCAGCTTGCCCCTTGGCCATGGGAGACATAGGCAGGCTCTGCGGGACGGGGGAGGATCAGGCCCCTTACCACTGTCTTTGTTTTGGCAGAGCCTGCCTGCACGAGCTACTACTGGGCTTGGTCCTTCCCTCCACAGTGGTGGCATCCCCCAGGACCACCCAGATGGGGTGCTAGCTGTACAGGTACTGCCCCAGCTCACAGGCAGCACCCTCCAGATCCAGCTCTTCCCCAAGCCCACATGCTGGAAGCCCACTGGGCATTGCTCCCCATGTGGGCTCAGGGAAGAGTTGGATCCAGCAGGTGCTGCCTGCAAGCTGGAGCAACACCCATGCAGCTAGCACCCAACCTGGGGGGGAGGGGGGGGAGAAGGAAAACACATGGCCCTTTTCCACAGCAACAAAAATTTTTTCCTGTCACTTGACTCACCCCAAGTCATCCCAGCTGGAACTTGAATTCAGCTGTCCTATCTGGGAAGATAGAAACTCTATCATACAACCACCAGCACTAGTGCTACTCTAAGCTGCTAGGGGTCTTGACCTTCCAGAAGCCATGGCCTGACATCAGGCTTCCTGGTCTCTTATTGGAGGAGCTGGAAGCAGAGCTGGGAACCTCTCAGGTCGCTGCTCAGACTCTTGCTGGAACTGGGGAGCCTCTCCTGCTGGCCACAGCCTCTCGTAGGGGATCCAGGAGCCCAGCGGGAAGCCTCTTCTGCTGGCCGCACACCATGTTGCTGAAGGTCCAACTGCTGCCTGCAGGTCTCACTCCTTCAGGCTCTTCTGGGACAACTGCTTCCGCCCCACTGGCCCAGCTCTTCCCAGCTCTTTGAAACCCCTTCCTTGTGGTCCCTCCCTGGTCCCCCTTGAGTTAGCTATGTTGCCCCTTTTATCCCCCTCTAGGTTACCCCAGGGGCCAATCAGGGGACACAGAGGGTGAGTCTCTGGGGCCTGACTGGTGAGGAAAGGGAATCCCAAGCCCTCCAATCATCTTTTGCCCTTTCAAAACCCCTGGGCCAAATCATTACCAGATTGGTGAGGAAAGGAAATCCCAAGTCCTCCAATCATCTTTTACCCTTTCAAAACCCCTGGGCTAAGTCACCACCAGCTAGCCCATCACAGTGAGTGGAGTGTTGGAATGATGATGCAGCCTTACTTAACTCCCATCTTAACCTCAATGGTATCTGTGATAGATCCATTACTGAGGACCACTGCTCACACACCATTATGGAGCAGGCAAAGCATGGGTGACTGATGCCTCTTGAGTCAGCAATCAGCAGGGGTCCCCCAGCAGCTGATCCCACTGACCAGGGAGCACCAATGCCCCCTGGTCAGCACTCGCAGGGAGGGCACTGGTGCTCCCACCTACCCGCCAGCTAAACAGGAAGCGCAGCCTGACAGGGGATGCACTGGCACTCTCAGTGGGTACACATGCACCTCCTACACATCACCACTGAGGCAAAGAATGGTGAAGAATTTTGGTGGGCATCCATACTTCAGAAGGATCCTCCACAGTGCTTCTTGCCTGACAGAGTTGAAGGCTTTGTAAGGTCAAAGAAGACCATATAGAGAGGTTTGTGTTGGTGTTGGCATCTTTTCTGCAGCTGGTAAGTAGTGAAGATCATGCCTTAACCCATGCTGAACTTTCAGGAGGAGCTCTTCAGCAAGTGGAAGCAGATGGTTCAGGAACATTCTTGCAATGATCTTTCTTGTGGTGGACAAGGCAATCCCTCCATAATTTCCACAGTCAGACCTGTCTCTCTTCTTCAAGACTCATGTTCATGGCATCCCTGAGGTCATCTGGGATTTCTTCCTCATTCCAGGTTCTGAAGAAGTGCGTGTGGAGTTGTGGTGTGAGCTCCTCTCCCCCCGCTTGAAGAGTGCAGTGGGTATTCCATCAGCTCCAGATGCCTTGTTGTTCTTCATCTGCTTGATGGCTTTCCTCACCTCAGCAAGGGTTGGAAGGATTCCAACCAACTGGATGTTGTGGCATGGAACTGAGAGCACTTTCATCAACAACAGAATCTATATTGGGACTCAGTTCAGTTCCAATAAGAAAAATATTCTATCTCTGATTTTGTATTAATTGATCCATTTCTGAGAATGCCTATGTTGCAAGGCAGCCTTTTCTCCTTGATGTCCCTTTTGCGGTGGTGAGTGTTTATATATGCAATGTCTGCAGCCCCCTTAACTCAACCCACTGCCAAAAGCACTGAGCTGCTCAGATGCTATTTTTGGGGTAAGACCAGTATGACTGCCTTATAGGAAGGAAAGCTGATCTCCTGGTCATAAAGTCACTCTTCTGCTGCAGACACAGCATGTGAAGGCAAGCCACTCCTCACATGCCTCAGTTTCCCCATCTGCAAAATAGGGATAGTACTTCCCTAAGCATATAGATGGGTATATTAAATGGTCACAGTCTGGTAGATTGCAGCCTAAAAATGTAAAGCATGAGCTAAGGCACTCTTCTCAGCATTGCCAATGCAAATGGATACAGCTAAATTGCCCCATAAATGATACAGACATGATTACCCCTTTTTGCATTAATTGAACCTTAACCATGCCAAAGCAGAGCTCAGACAAACTCATTAAATGGTGAAACTTGGTTTCAAGGTCTAGGAAATTAGATGACCTGTATTCTACCACCTGCAGCCTAAGCCAGCAAGCCCTGCTGGGTCTCAGTTTTCTGCAGTCTTTGCTATCTTCAGGTTATTCTTAGATCCCTATGCACATTTCTGTACAAAACAATTGCTGTGCAGCTGCTGTAGCCCATCCTGTGACTTTTAACAATTTAAGGGCAAACAGTAGTGTCGTACTATAGGCACTAACCCCTAGAACTGAGATACAAAGTTCATAAGAACCATGATTTGACTCAAAACAGTTTACCCTTTCTAAAACCACTAGAAGCTCCACCTGCCAAAAATAGTATTACACAACATAATACACAAAACACTAGCAAGTTTTTCCCAAGAAGTACAAGTCCCTATGCAACCCCACATGCAGAGAAGGGTAAACCAAGTCAGGGAAATTCATGGGATTGACTATTCAATTCTACATTTAAGAATGGAAGCTTAATTTCAAATGAACAGAACAGCCAAAAGCCATCAGAGAACCCTACTGACTGAAACCAGAATTAGTTGTGAAATGTTTAATAGTAGGGCTTTTTAACTGCCAGAAAAAGACATTCTAGTTAACACCCCATTGAGATAAATGGATCAGTATACACCTTTTTTACACCTGATCTAAAGCCTATAGAAGTTAAGGAAAAGGCTCACCAAGGGTTTCAGTGGCCACTGAATCAGACTCCCCCTGATACTGTTTTAGGTCACTTTTCTTCTTTCTAGCAAAATGAAATCTTTATTTGCAAGAAGTCTGCTTCAATTGAAACTTAAATCCAGTAGAACACTGGGAGACCGACGCATTTTTCAAAAGTGTCATGATTTTGGCATGTAATTTGGGATCCACATAGACAGCGAGGTACTTAAATCCTGCTAACTTCAGTGGGGCTTGAGGAAATAAATGCCTTTGAGAACCAGGGCCTGGCAACCCTAATCTCACTGAATGTGAAAGGGAATTAAGCTACTACAAACTCTTTTCAGGTATAGCCTATAGCCTAGGGATGGGCAATTATTTGGGTTTGTAGGCCACATAAAGAGTTTCATTGAGCTGCCGTGAGCCAGGTCAGCACTCTCCTCCCTGCACACAACTCTCTATGGGGGATGGGGCCATGGGTGGATTTGGAGTAGTGTTCAGGAGCAGGATGGGCTGGCAAGGCCAGGATCACAGGATGGGGTCAGGGGGCCTTAACAGTATGGAGCTGGGTCTAAGCAGCAATTCCCTCCCTGCACACCCCTCCAAGACATTGGTTCCACGGGCAGGGACATGCAGGGAGTATGTCACGGCTGTGCCCCAGGGTAGTCCCTGCCTGCAGAACTGGGGCTCTACTCTAGCCCTGGCCCTGCACTGTCACAGCCCCACAATCCCGGGGTCTTCATGGAGACTGGCTGGGAGCTACATGAGCAGGTAAAAGGCTGCATCCAGAGCTGGGGCCAGGATCTTGGGGCAGTGACAGCACAGGACCAGGGCCAGGACCAAGAAGAGCCTTGATCCACACCCAGCACACCCCTGCCTGTGGATCTGGCTCCCATTGCAGTGATGTGCAGGCCCTGGCCCTGAACTCTTTCCACTTGCTTCTGGATGCCACTCTCCATGAACCCATGATCCCATCCCAGCCACATGCCCTGCCTGAATAGGTCCTGCCCCTGGAAGTGGGTACAGGGCAGATGAGTCAGGATGCCAAGCCAGTCTTGCAGCAACAGCCTGAAGGAACCACCGCCAGCAGGACTGCTAGGAAATGAAGTCTAGCCACTATACCGCCCCAGCCCCACTGCATGCCCAGGGGTTACAGGACTGACTGCACATGCCACACCCCAGGGTGCCCCTCACATCTGGGCTGGGCAGGATTAAGGGGCCTGCCAGAGGCTGGACAAAATCCTTTGGTGGCCTGATGTAGCCCACAGAACATGTTTTGCGCTCCCCTGCCTGTAGCAGCATATTGGATAAATTGTGTAGGCAGAACTTGAATGCAAACTAGAACTTAGGAGCCAAACTAGGAATTAAACAAGCATAAATGGTACCAACTTTTATGCCAATTTAATTATTTATGCACCAAGACCTTTGGTGGCATAGAAACATTGTGATAGTTTAAAATTATGCCTGTGTGGTAAAGGTGCTTGCTGAAGGCTCTATGAAGATTAGACCATGTGTTTTTCTGTCATTTGTTTCAAATATTAAGCTATATGTTGTTGCTAAGAGCCTAATTAAAGTCTAAGATGTAGTGAGGCCTTGTATGTAGAGGCCTAGTAAATTTAGCAAAGCCTTATAGAAGTGATGGTAGACCCTGTGGCATAGTTAAAATTAACCCTATCAGAAGAATGCAAGGCTTGTACTGCTATTGGTAAGTCTAAGGACTGTTGAAGTAAAAAGAATTGGAATGGCTGTGAGTTATCAGCATAGCTCAGAAGTTATAAATTGGCTGTCACATCCAAAAATCATCTAGAAGGAAGATACAGCTCTGTGAAAGGAACTACTAATTAGCTGTTGACCTGGATTACTAAGCCCATGGTTCTCGAGGAACCCAAGCACTGAATACCAGGGTTTTTCCTGGTACCTCTCGGACAGCGCTGATCAGGGACGCCTGAGCTTTGCGGAAAGAGAAACTTGTCATACATCGGGCATCAGAGGGGACTGCTGATAAATTGCTGACATGAATAATCATTGTTGATTATTGTCTGTCATTATCTATCTTAGTATACTACACATAGTCGTGTTTTTGTTAAGTCAATAAATCTTTCTTACCTTTCTACCCTCGACCATACTCTCAATCCCAAACCCTCCGCAGGTGGCTGGCACAGAACGTGACACTCCAAATCATGGCATAACCATGCTAAGTTCCCCATTGTCTCTGGAGAAAGCCTGTAGTCACTTCGGTTTCTTTTCCTCTAGCTTTCCAAAAGATGCAGAACTATCATGAACACGTTTCCAGCTGCCCTTCACAGCGTACTAGCAAAGGTACAGAGTAAACCAGTCAGAGATACTTCCACCCCCAGTCTTGTAGTTCCACACCACTTTGGTCATAACTGTTATAGCAAGAAGTATGTATAACAGGAGCTGTTGATGGTGTCCCTCTGGGGCTTGTTACTTTCCAGTGTGTTTTTAAGAGGGATTCATTCTGTTCATGGGATGAAGGTGAGTTTTATGTAACGCTCACTGGTTTGTGATATGTCAGAAAGCTTTGGATGATATTTCAAAGTCTCCAAATGGCTGAGTCAGGACTATATGTCCCATTCACTTTCAGGGAATGTGTATTTCTAATTGACTTACAGAAGTATTGAAAAAAGTCATCCCCTTGTAAACTGAAACATCCACATAATGCCTCAATTATAGAGTTTATTTTTTTAACTGCCTAAGAAAATAGCCCTTCCTTTCTTTCATAAAACCTTTTATTTTAAAGATACAACTCCATAGCACATGGGTGTGCTTGTCACCTTGACAAATTAAACAGGAGCAGAAAGTTGCCAGTGAAAACACTATGCTGCATTCCCAGCTGATATATTTCCACTGAGCAAGGCTGATGTTTGCCAGTGGAGAATCTGGTCATATACAAGCAAATGCCAAAGCCATACAAAAACCTTCAAAGTAAATAGGTTAGAACCTTAGCTGATATCAAGATAGGTCAGTGGACACTAGCTCAGTCTGTAGCCTAGATGTGGATTATACAGAAACATCCATCTCTTCCCCACCGGAACAAAGATATTTCCCCAAACAGCAACTGCATTCCCATGCTTAATCCAGTGCTTAGTTTTTGTAACAATAGGAATGATGGAAGCAGTGTCAGATCTAGAGCTGGGAAAATTCTTGCCAGTAAAACACTTTATGTCAGAAAATGTTCTTTGGTCATCACTAAAGCTGATAGCAACAAAGTGTCAAGAATTTTGAGGTAAAAAATACTTAGCATCAAAATGAGAACTTCAGTTCCCCAATTCAGAGCAAAGTTTTGAAATTGTTATTTGGATGTCAAGGTTGCCATGTCAATGACATGTTTCAAAATTATTGAAGCAAAATTATTTTTATTGACTTTTTATTCCAAT
The DNA here is from genome assembly GCA_030014935.1 of Caiman crocodilus. Taxonomy (NCBI): domain Eukaryota; kingdom Metazoa; phylum Chordata; order Crocodylia; family Alligatoridae; genus Caiman; species Caiman crocodilus. The sequence goes on along the minus strand of JAGPOW010000797.1, from coordinate 19,252,130 downwards.
TCGGGGTGAGAAAAGTGAAATCTGAAATTCACAGAACAAGTAGATAGTTTCCTGTCCAGGTGTAATCAGTTCTTAGAAGGATTAGTTCCAATCTCTCTTAACTCATAGAAACGCTTAATGTAGCAAGCTAAAGGCACTGTTATTTTTTTATCCAAATCACATGTGGTAGCCAAAGACTTACCTGGAAATTGCACAGGATTACTGCTTAGTGACAAGGTGTTGATTGCTGTACAAAACAGAGACCATTCCATGCGCTGAACAAATAGGTTTGTAACAGTGGAGAGCACTGAGCAAACAGCAGTAGGGTAGGAAGTGATAAGCCTCCCCAGACCAAGTTTAACTGAGAATTTAGCATCAGCTACCTCATTGCAAAAGGCCAGGTTCCAAGTGCAGTTAGCCTGAGAGCTAGAGTGGCAAGGAATCTGGCTAGCATGGGGTTGTGGTGCGCCAAAGCAGCTTAGTTCCTCTTGGATAGGAATCCTACTAGATATGCCTCACTGGAGTACATCAGGGTGATTTAACCAAAGGGCTAATGGAATGAAAGACTAGGATTATCTATTGGAGACATGGGGCAATACATTCCTGGCAATGTTGAAGTCCAACTTGAGCATTGTTGCCTAAGTTCCAGTTTCTTACATGGATATGATCTGGGTTAATTGGGTCATTCACTACCTGCAAAGAAAAGGGCACAAACATACTTCCTTTCTCTGCTGGCAACTCCTGTCAATGGAATGGTAGCCTGGATGGAGCTGCCATGCTCAAGAAGTTGTGCAATGGTCTTAGACAGGGGTTTTCATCCTTTTCTAAGAAATGTACCCCCTCTGGTGGTGATGGCCAGGCACGGGGGAGGTGGAGATGGTTTGCATGTGTCAGTCACTGCTACCATGCACCACCCCACACCACCACTGCCACCTATAGGAGCGATGCTGCAAGAAATATGCCAGGTAAACCTAACAATTAACCCAAAACAATGCGCTTTAGGAGTGCAAGAGATGAATTATTTGGAATTTAGAGTAGAGCAAGATAGGATACACCTTCTAGCTAGTAAGATAGATATAATAAAAAGATACCTGCCTCCACAGACAAAGCAACAGATACAGGTTTTCCTGGGACTAGCAAACTATTATAGGCAATTCATTCCCCGCTTCACAGAGCAAACCATAGCACTAACAAAAGCTATAAGAGGAAAGGTACAGGGCCCTATTAAGTGGACGCCTGAAATGGAGACAGGGTTTGAAGACATCAAAAGGGATTTGTGTAGTGAGGTAGTCATCATAACACCTGACTTCTCAAAAACTTTCATTCTACAGACCAACACCTCCGAGATGGTCATACAGGGAGTGCTTTGCCAGGAGCAAGGGGGTGTAGATCACCTATCCTAGCCAAAAGTTAAATGGCATGGAAACCAAGTATTCCACCATCAAAAGGGAGTGCCTAGCCATAAAGTGGGCAGTGAACTATTTTAGGTATTATTTAATGGGATGAGAGTTCGACCTGGTTACTGATCATGCACCCCTACAATGGCTGATTAAGTTTAAGCATGACAATGCCCAGATAACACAATGGGCATTGTCACTACAGCCATTTAAGTTCAGAGTAAGGTATCGACCAGGGTCAGCTAATCACGTGACTGATTTTCTATCAAAGTGCATAGAGAGGAAAGAAATGGGCAACGAGACACCCCAAGGTAACTTAAAGGGGGGAGATATGTGGAGGAAACTTACTGGAGGCAGGAGAGAGGCTGTGGGATGCCACGCCGGCAGCTGGTAGCAGCAAAAGTGAAACCACAGTGGCAGCAGCCATTGCAGACAAAGATCAAAAGGAAAACCTATGGCGGAACTGGGAACGGCTCCCACATCTATTTGGGCACACTTTGTAAAAGCGTGCCGAGGTGATTGGCCAGGCAGCCACCCGGTGCCAGGATAAAAGGCCCGGTGGGAAGGAAGGCAGGGGGGGACCGGAAGCAGTGTCCCCAGTTGGGCCAGAGAGGCCAGAGAACTCAGAGGATCCCGAGGAGGAAGAAGCATGGTGGTGCCCCAGAGGGGGGAGCATGGAGGGCAAGTTGGGCCAGTGAGGGCCCAAGCAGTTGCTTACAATGCTGGCATGGGCAGAGGCCAGCAACAGCAGTGACTGGGACACCGGCAGAGCAGATGGAGCCAGAACCTGGACACGGATGCCAGATGACAAGTACCAAACCCAGGGAGGGAACAACATGACAAGGGGACGTGAGGCCTGAGTGAAGTCAGGCACCACATGAGCCAAGAAGCACAGAAGGGCGGCAGTGGACACTCAGTGCAAGTACCACCTGTAGCCCACAGCCACAGCCTCTAAGACACCGAGCATCAGTGAGGGCCAGAACACCGGCCCCAACAGACAACATCCTCACCCCCGGACAAGACACCCATGGCCCTATCCCACTCCCCACTCAGTTTCTGAGACTATGCATGGCCCTGAGCCCCAAGGCCCATGCACCTCCCAGCTGGGGAGCATCCCCAGGCCTGCCCAACTCCCTCTGCCCCTCACTATGGGGGCCTCAATACGTACACACATGCATATGGCACCCCCTGCCTGACTGCCCTCCTCTCACTCCACACAGCCCCTTGCAGACTAGAACTCTGCCACCGTGTCCTGTGTTTTTCTTCTTTAAAGGAGAAAATCTGGGATTTTCTCCTTAAAATGAGAAAATCTGAGTTTTACCAAGTTTTTCCATGGTAAATGGGAAACCCGGATCCCTGGTTATGACATATACTTTGCCTATGAAGAATCAGATCTGACAATAAAGATGTAAAAGCCATCATATTCATATCTGACATATATTATTCCTAATCACTACAGCAGTGTAAATGGTATAGGCGATTTATATACAATAATTTTGAAATCTCATTGATTTGTCATTGCTTATGATCATAAGCAGTGACAAATCAATGTGATCACACATTAAAGAAAACTTAAATGTTGTACTGCAGTTGCTTGAGGCAAATGTTTACCTAAATCAAAAGAAAATATGATCTCTTTAAGTTAATTAACACATTTCTACTTCATTTTGTAGAAGTAGAATGCTTCCGCCCTCTAAAACAAAATAAGGATCTTTGTTGCATTTAATACACTTAAATATGTAGTAGAACATATGTGGGCTTTCTTTTTTAAAAAGCATCTTAAATATTTAAAAAATGTTTGTGTATTTTATTGTTTCTCTTGGTATCTTTGAATAGGTTCCTCTGGCAACACCTGTTAAGAGAAATAGGACGTGAAATACTTAAAAAAACAGGAAACTGAATATTCTGGCTTCACTCAACCTGTGAAAAGTAAAAAAAACAAGATAATAAATTGATATTTTTTAATCCCTGCCTAGTTTCTGAAGTTACTTTAAGTAAGAGTTGGATTTTTTTTTAATGTATATATCATTTTTATATAATAAATTACAGGTAAGAAAGGGAACATAAAAACCCCTCCCACCAAAACCAGCACTGCCATCCAGAGACAGTATGACTATTTAGATAGTCAGGGACTTATAATTACTTATGTGATAGAATAAACATGTATCAGCATCCTGAGGTCTGGTCAAGGAAATCATCTGTGGTTGAGTCCAAACTGACTGCTCTAATCTCAAAAGATCTGAATTACTTAAGGAACAGGCCTCAAGAGTTGGCCTGAGTCCCAAGTCCCTGCACCTCAGGGAGAGATAAGAGCCTCCAAGTCAACAGACCAATGGGCTGACATCCAGGTACTTGTATGTCATGGGAGGGGGAAAGCTGGGGCTAATGGGGCTCAGCACCCCACAAAAGCAGGGCAGTGGGTAGGCCTACAGGGCAGCCTGGTCATGGACTCCAGGAGCCTTTAGCAGGAGTAAGGAGGGGCATAAAGCCAGGATCACAGCTTGGTGTGTGGATAACTGGCTGCCCAACATGGCAGGCAAGTATCAGTCTGTCTATTCTGTGAAGGAGAAGGGGATTGGCAGGGGGCAGATTGAGGCCCCCATGGTGAGGGAGGGAGTGGGGCAGGGGCAGAGGCAGGGACTGGGGTGAGTAGAGCCCTGGTCAGGCTGGGTGGTGGAACAATCGGAGCCCAGGCAGCTTGTCCAGGGGTGCAGGGGAACTCTCGCCACTGTGCGCACTCCAGCGGAGGCCTGTTGGACATGTGTTTCCCCCAATCTGTGCATGGGGTGGAGGCAGCTGCTGTTGTGTGCTGGGCTTTGCGCGCTACTCCTGCTGCAGCTGCTTTGAGAGTGACACAACACCACGTGCATCCCACTGCTGCTGGGCTGCACCGCACCCTTGCCTGCCTACCAGTGGGATGCACGTGGCATCGCACAGCTCTCAAGCCAGCTGCAATGGCAGCAGGGAGCAAAGCCTAGAGATGTAAAACTTCTGGAAATTTTGAAGCAATGGAAAGAAATGGAAATCTGGGGAAAAATTGAAATATATGCAATACTTATTTTCTTAGCACTCTACAGCTCTAAATTCACTTTAATACTTTAAGAACATAAAATGCATTATGTATAACTTGTTTTGCTCATAAAATTATCATGTTTGGTATATTTATTAGATTTTAAAGTATATTCAGACAAAAATTACAAATTTACTAATTGACTTTAAAATGTTTTTAATTTTTGTTACAGCTGGAGCTATAAACTGATGAACTCTAAGGAACCTAGTATCTCTTAGTTTTTGCCAGTTTATGAAAAGCAGGCAAAAATTAAAGTTGAAAAAGAAGAAACCATCAACACAATAGTAAAACAAAGAAAGTTAGTATGTATTCTGGTCTTGGTCTCCTTTACAGTGTCAAGCAGATACAGAAAGCACTCATTTTTAGAAAAAGAGCTGAGTGTCGGGGAACCACTGTGTAAGGATGTGGCCCTCTGCACTCCAATAACATCCAGAAGCCTGCCCTCACTGAAAAGAAAATCCTGTGACTAAGTCAGACTGGGGTTCCTCCTTGCTCTCACCTGCCATGACTTTGATGTTTTTACTGGGTTCTGGGAGGGATGATGTTCACCCATACTGGCCCAGTTGTAGGCATCTCCAGTGAGTTCAGCTCCAGAAAAACACAACAATGAATAAAATACAAAAAGAAAAAAAGAAGAAACGGAACAAAACTCAGCCGGCAGGCTTAGCTGCTGCCCTACCTACAGCCTGCCGGCTCTGGCAGCTCCTGCCGCACAATCCTTACAGCTGGATCAATTAACTGGCATGCTGCTGTGATAATTGAAAACTTGTGACAGCAATTAACGCCTGATATGAGTAATGAGCTCCTCCAAGCTCTCAGATCAATTAATCTGCCGCCACATTCCCAGGGAAAGTTTTCTCTCAAGTTTTGTCTTCAGTAGGTCCATCCAGCCCACCCCTCCTCACTCTTCTCTCCCCTTGCTTGAGCCACCCAGGCAGAAATAGCCCTCATGGTGCTAGGAGCCCCAATCCAGCACATGTGCCAAGGCAATGAAGCCAGCTCCTGGCATGCCAGGAGTTCCCTCCTCAGCATGGTCATATTCCTCTCAGGTAAATCAGGGCCCGGACTGCCATGATCCCACAAAGGGGCACTGCTAGACTCCACACCGAGAAAAAAAGGGGAAAAAAAAACAAGATTCACTGAATACAAATTTTGCTACATTAAACTTTATCTAGTCAGTCTCATTTTCTGAGCTATCCCTATCAGCAGTTTCTGCTTCTTCTGATCCTTCATTTTTATCATCTTCATGGACTTCTGAAAACAAGGTCTGACTGGATTGAGACAAGCGTCTCTACTCTTTCACATGTTAGTTTATTTCTGACTTGGTGTGAGTATTTCCAAAAATAGACCAGTTTCTTTCACATGCTGCAGAAGATGGAGGAATCTGAAGCAGGCGAGAAGCAACAAGAGTCAGAGGCTGTGTTGTGCAAAGGCCTGGCACCCATGTTGCAGGAGGGAAATGCTTGCCAGAGTCCCAGACTGCATTCCTGGACCAAATACCTGAAGATGTTCTGTATTCTGCAACATTTGAAAGTACCTTTCCAACATCAAGTCTTAAGTGTGTTGCTTGTTTTGTAATCCAGTCAAATGCAGTAACAGTGCTATCATCACTAACATTTCTGCCTTTGAATCTTGGATCCAAGAGATTTACAGCAGCATGAATTGATTGGAAACAACATTTTTCCCGTGAAAATAAAGTCTTTCACTTTTCTTTCTTCTGCACTTGTAAGCGGACATACACTTAGATGCTCAAAAACAGTTGATTACATCTGGGCCATTTGGTAAGCAATGTCTGACAAATGCACTGTCGGATTCAGTTTTAGTGATTCCTGAAGAAACTGGCTTTAGAATTTTCAGGGAGTTCTGAAGCTGAACCCAAAAGACATCCTCACCAAATACAATGTCCCTTACACTTCTGGGTACTTTAAGATCCTCAATTATTACTGTTTCTTCAAGAGCTTCTTTGTTTTTCAGTAAACTTTCAAATGAGATCACTCCACCCCATCTAGGTATTCTTTGTATTCTTTTCTTCCTGCTTCTTCCTAAAGACTGCAGCTACAAAATGAGTATCTTCTACATGTTTTATAACTTCTTTTGTTCTTCTATAGTTCTTTTGCAGAATGTCCAACTTCATGATGTCATTAAGAAGCAAGTTTACCCATGGGATGCACATCCTATTGCACTAACATGTAACATGGATATTTATCCATTATGATCTCCCATGCTGCTTTCATGTTATTTGCATTCTCAGTCAATGAAGCAAGTACTTTACCACTCCCGATCTTCTGTAGGACTTCACATATTTTATTACTGATATACTCTGCAGTATGTCTGTTCTCTCCTGTTTCAATGTTTTTGTAAAAACTGGCTGAGGTGTTGTTATCATAAAGTTTATGATTCCTTTTCCCCCCACATTTGTCCATCCATCTGTAAGTGCTGCAAAAATCAGTGCTTCATTGATTTTTCTTTGCACAGATCACATTACACATTCATATTCTGACTCTAAAAGAGGCTTGCTCAAAGAACACCTGCTGGGCAAATGGTGTGGTGGTCTTAGTAATTTAAAAGCTTCTTGACCGTATGCATTTTCAATTATTGACAATGGCATCCCAGAAGAATATATTGCTCTTCAGGTTTCATCTTGAGCTTGATCACTTTTTTCCTGGTCTTCAGGTGTCATCATGTCTATAAATGAAGTTATTCTTTTGTAAACAGCTGGTTGCAATACTTGGTTACATGAGGATGTTGATTGGGCAACCCTTTGTGATGCTGGTGTTATAGAATAAGCAGCAGCAGCAACAGGAGGACTTCTGGAGAACACTGGACTTGTACTTTCATCATCGTGATCTACCTCCTCCTCACTTATACCTGTGAAGGATTTTGTAATCTTCTTACATACAAGGATGGATGTATCAACCTAGTAGCATTTGGAAATGCATACTTCATTTGACAGTATTTGCAAATCACTTTTTTTTTCAGAATAACTTGCAGTGTAGAAATGCTTCCATATGCTAGAAGTTGGTTTCACCATTTTGCTGCAGGAGAAAAAACAAAAATATAATTTAGTAGCTAGCTTGCATATATAAACCCTAAGCTACAGCATGCACCCATTTAGTAATGGATGGAGGAGAGGCCTCCTCAGAGTTAACTGTGAACAACTTCCCTGCCCAGCAGGCCTCACCTCACTGCTAAGGTTGGGTAATTTGTCACAAAGCATCAGATTAGTAGGAATTAAATTATGAATTACATAGGTTATGAAAATATACTAATGCAACTAAAATATAGTTTAACATACTGAATTCAGAGAAATTAAAACTCTTACCTTTCAATAAAGAAGTATACTTTCTTTCATAGATTTCATAGACATTAGGGCTGGAAGAGACCTTGGAAGATCGAGTCCAGCCCCCGCCCATAGGGCAGGAAGTCATCTGGGGTCATAGGATCCCAGCAACATAAGCATCCAATTTACTCTTGAAAGTGTTCAATGTAGGTGCTTGAACCATCTCTGATGCCAGGCTATTCCAGGCCTTGGGGGCTCGGACAGTACAGAAATTCTTCCTTATGTCCAGCCTGAAACAGTCTTGCAGTAATTTATAACCGTTTGACCTCATCATCCCTTGGGGCGCTCTGGTGAACAAACGTTCTCCCAGATACTGGTGATCACCCCTGATAAACTTATAGGTGGTCATCAGATCCCTGAGCCTGCGCTTTTCCAGGCTAAAAAGCCCCATAGCTCTCAGCCTGTCATCGTAAGATCTGTTTTCCCGACCTCTGATCATGCGCATGGCTCTTCTCTGGACTCTCTCAAGCTTCTTCACATCCCTTTTGAATTGTGGAGCCCAAAACTGAATGCAGTACTCCAGCTGTGGCCTCACCAAGGCCAAGTACAATGGGATAATGACGTCTATGGATGCAAGCCAGCGTTTTGGTCACTTTACTAGCCGTAGCATCACATTGCAGGCTCATGTTCATCTTGTGGTCAATGATGACCCCCAAGTCTCTTTCTTCCATAGCACTAGCCAACGTAGCACTTCCAAGCCTATAAGGATACTGCAGGTTTTTCCTCCCAAGGTGGAGAACCTTGCATTTTTCAGTGTTAAACACCATTAGGTTCTTGTCCGCCCATTTCCTGAGCGTGTCCAAGTCAGCCTGGATCACCTTCCTGTCTTCTGGTGTGGATATTTTGCCCCAAAGTTTGGTGTCATCGGCAAACTTGGGCAGTCTGCTTCTGACTCCAATGTCCACATCATTAATGAAGATGTTGAAAAACATGGGTCCAAGGACAGAGCCTTGGGGGACCCCACTGGTCACAGGGAATCATGATGATTGACTTCCATCTATTACCACTCCCTGGGTCTGACCATGGAACCGATTTCCCAGCCAGTGAATCATGATGGACCCAAGGCCACAAATGGCCAGCCAAGAGGTGATCATGGGATACCAGATCGAAGGCTTTTTTGAAGTCAAGATATATGACATCAATCTCTTCTCCCTTGTCCAGGTGATAGGTCACCTGG
>JAGPOW010000797.1:19225496-19243067 GCA_030014935.1 Caiman crocodilus | reverse complement strand
CCTGTTCTCATCCGCCCACCCCTGTAACCTGTCCAGGTCTGATTGCAGCCTATTCCTCCCTTCTAGCATGCCCACTTCCCCCCACATCTTAGTGTCATCTGTGAATTTGAACAAGGTGCTTTTTACTCCCTCATCCAAATAGCTGATGAAGATGTTGAACAGTGCAGGCCTGAGGACCAAGCCCTGTGGAACCTCACTGCCCACATCCCTCCAAGTTGAATAGGACCTGTCTGCCATCACTCTCTGGGTGTGACCCTCCAGCCAGTTAATGACCCAATTGACTGTGTAGGAGCTGACACCACAGTCCCCTAGATTTTGATGAGAAAGGGGTGGGAGACAGTGTTGAAGGCTTCCTAAAGTCCAGAAATACTATGTCCATTGCTACCCCTGCATCTAAGGATTTTGTGACCTGGTTATAGAAGGTCACCAGGTTGGTCTGACAGGACCTGCCTCTAATGAACCCATGTTGGTTGCCCCTAAGCATAATCTCCTCTGCTGGCCCCTCATGGGCATGCACCAGGATAATTCTCTCAAAAAGCTTACCCAGGACCAAGGTAAGACTAACTGGCCTACAGTTTCCTGAGTCCGCCTTCCTCCCTTTTTTGCAAACGGGAACCACATTGGCCCTTTTCCAGTCCTCTGACACCACACCAGAGCACCACAAGTGCTCGTAAAGCCATGCCAGGGGTCCCGCAATGACCTCTGCTAATTTCCTGAGCACTCTTGGGTGGAGATCGTCAGGATTTAAATACATCCAGTCCCTCCAGAAGTTTGCTGACTAGATCCTCACTGACCCTAAGTGTGGGTACACCTCCCCTGGGGCGTACAGGAATCCTGGTGGAGGTGGTGGTCCAGTTCCTGCTCAAGAAAATGGAGGCAAATAAATTGTTAAATCAGTTAGCTTTGTCATCTGGTGCGACGACCAGATTTCCTAGTGTGTCTTGCAGAGACCCCACATTACCAAGTACCTTCTTTTTGCCCCCTATGTATTTAAAAAAGGACTTGCCCCCCTATCCCATACTTAAAAAAAAACCAAAAAAACCCCAGCACTTACTGGCAGATAGAGCTGTCATGTGGCTGACTGGGGCCCCACCTGCACAGTGCGGGGCAGGGTGACTGCCCCTCTGCTGTCCTGTGCTTCCCAGGGGGGCTCTGCCAGGAGACCCTGGAGCCCCCCACCCCTGCTTCTAAGGTAGGCAGAGACTTTTTTCTTTCCATTTTTTTTTCTGTTCTTTTACTGGGGGGGGGGGTTCCAAGTGATGATGCCTGGGTTTGTGGGGGTAGACTGGGGGATCTTGGGGTGCAAGTTGGGGGGGTGGGGCTGGGGGGGGTATGCATCGTGGAGTCTGGGGGAGCAAGGGTTGGGGGGTGGGGCAGACATTGTGGGGCTGCAGCAGCTAGTGGGGTATGGGGCCAGGTGAGGCAGACATTGGGGCCTGGGGTGGGGCATGTGGGCCTTGCAGGGGGGTGGTAGCCCCTATGGGGGTCATTTGGCCCCTGTTGGGGGGCCATACTCCTTGTGTGGAGGCCAAACCCCCTTTTGGGGGGCTGAACCCTTTGTGTGAGAACAAATCCCCTAGTGGGGGGGGGCTGAACCCCGTGTTGGAGGAACGTAGCCCTTGTGTGGGGGCTGAATCCCCTGTTGAGGGGCCATAGCCCTTGTGTGGGGGCCATCTGAACCCCCTGTATGGGGGGCATTGCCCTGTGGGAGGGCAGCAAAATATGTATTCATGAATCCTGCATTTAGATTTCACTTTATTATTATGATAAGAGACTTGCTTTAACACTGTAGAGATATCAATAAAACATTGTTCAACTGATCACTGTCTCTGTCTCACTCTCTCTCTCTCTTTATAGTAGTCTTTTGTTTTACTTGTGGAGGAACATGGATTTGCGTGTACTTTACAGAGTGACTTTGGGATTTTTTTTTTTATCAGGGATTTTTTCAGTTTTCCAATAGGGAACACCAGAATTCCTGCTAGGGAGGCCAGTGGCAGGATCCTGCCTGGCACCTTGGACCCATCTGGTTGTGGCTGACCTCCTGGACAAATGGGGTCAGGAGGACATGCTTTGACAGTTCAAATCAGGCCACCACACCTGTAACATCTTCCAAGTGATAGCTGCCCAGGGCAGGGGGCACAAATGGCAACAGTGTCACACAAAGGCCAACCCTGCAACTACAGTCCACTGGCAGCTGGCCCAGGGGGGCAGATGCCTCTACTGGCTGTGCAGTCCCCATCTGAGTCTGGCAGGTGCGCAGCCGGTCACAGCCAGGCAGCAGCCCCCGCTGCCAGACTGCTGCAGTGGGTAGAGGGTTCAGGGAGCTCTCAGGGCTGCTTCAGCAGTCCAGCTGGCACGAGGGCTATTATCCCCAGGTACCAATTGGCTGGGCCCCAGAAGCTCCTGATAGCTAGTATCCCTGAGCTATTTGACAGGGTGGCTTTTTATACTGCTGGAGTCAGGACAGGGCAACTTTTTATACTGCTGGGGACAGCACAGGTGCTGGCCCTGGGCACTAGCTCTCCCTGGCTGAAGATCCAGGAGGAGCCAGGCAAGTGGCACAATTTGCTCCACAACAAAGTGCATGTCTGAGCACATACACTGAAGCAAAAAGCCCCAGCTCAGATTTGCACTGCTTCTATTTGAGCTGCTGCAAGCGCATGTGCTTGCATGTGTGGATGTACCTGCTCTGTCTCCTCTCCTGAGGCTTTTGAACAAGCAGGGCAATAACCTCCTTTGTTTCTAACCTCTATAGGAACAAATGGATGCTGCTGTCAGTGTCTACTCCCAGTCCTTTGAGGCCTAGTCAGGAGAACAGGGGCAGATCCACTAACCTCTAGATCAAAAGTCAAAAATAGAGGAAGTCCACAAGCAAAGAAGGCACTGAATCCTTCTTCCTTTTCTTGTGAAAATGGCAGTGCCCCCTGTGAGCAGAAATGCATCTTCCTCTTGCATTTGAGAGTTGTCCTGTACTGCTTGTCCTCAGTGTATAGGAACTGTGATGATCTGATACTGTAGACAGTCTTACACAAGAGTCCTCCTATTACATAGTTACTAGAAAACATTTTGAGCAAGTAAAGGGTAACAATATATGAACACCTTGTCTTAAATATTTAATTCATCATTCTAAAAGAAAATATTTCATAAGAGATTTTTTCAATTTTTCCAAAATATTTCAATTTGGGGGGGGGAGGCATCGGGAAAAACAGGAAAAAACAGCTTTTTCCTAATTTTTGTGGGGGGGTTTCCGGGCCTTCACATCTCTACCTAAGTCCAGTCCACAGCAGCATCCACCTCTGCCATGTGCACAGATCAGAGGAGGCATGTGACCCCCATCCCTCCACTGGGATGAGCACAAACCTCCAAAACTCTGGACAAGCTGCCCGGGTTTCAATCATCCCACCACCCGGCCCCCACCCACCCCAACTCCTGCCTCTGCCTCACTCCCTCCCTCACCAAGGGGGCCTTGATTTGTTCCCCCACATCCCTTCCCCCACAGACTTACTTGCTGGGGAGGAAGGGGAAGGATGCATATGAGCACACACATAGCCCCTGCCCCCCCAAATAATTTTTTCTCCCTCTGTCTATGTTGCATGTGTCTGGACCAAGGAAGAGATTCAATCTCTGATGAAGCCTACAATTTGGAACTCTGGCCCACCTCTGGTGTCTGAGAACCTGGGCAAGCAGAGCATCACTTGGATGACACTGAGCAAGGGTGAGAAGAAGTGAACAAACTGAAATCATCGTATTTATTTCCTGCTGTTTGGGCATCCCAGGAAGTCAAACACCACAGAACCAAGACACGAAAGCTCAAAGAACCACCTGTTGAGATAGGCTGCGGAAACAACCTCCTGAAGAAACAAGCAGACAGGGAGCTACCTGCCTGATTTGTCAAAGATACTGGAGAAACCGCGTTCCCACGGCACATTTTGATTCTTCGAATCAATATTTTTAATCAATGCAGGCAAGCCGTGATGCAGACCACCAGAACAGAGAAACTTAGAGGCAGAAAGAGTTTGAGGAAAGTTACATCCAGAGATTTCTTGACTTGGAAGAGGTGTTTGAAATGGGATCCCAACACTCAGGGTGAAAGCAGGGCAACATAACAGAATTACTGCTCGTTTAACAGTGTCTGCACCTGCCAATTCTACCTGTTCAAGAACAATGGTGCTGAGAATCAGTCAGACTGACCTTCTAGAGAGAGCACGAGAGGGTAGGGGACCAGATGGAAGTATTAAAAAGCACTAGATGAACAGCAGGAGCACTTTTAGAAACTGAAAGAAAGGATGGTAGAGAAAGCTCAGCTGAACCAAGAACCTGACTAAGAAAAGCAATGATGTCAGTATGGAAGTCTTAATGCTATACAGGGAAATAATGGAAATGAAAACAAAATGTAACTACTGCTAACAAAGCACTCAGAAGATCAACAGCACTGCTGAAACTTTGGTCCCTGACAGCTGCTTACCCTCTGACTGTTTCCACTGGCCCATCAATTTCCACTTGATTTGTAGGCAGGGCCAAAAGAAACTTTGGAGAGCTGCTAGGATTACAGTCCTTGCATTACTGCAACGTTCCACTGTAGGACTCTCCGCAGCAACAGGAGCTGCAGGCACTTCAAATTACAAAGCAGGTGTGCTAAAAGCAATGCATAGCACAAATAAACTACCTGAAACAATTTGGGATCCTTAAGAATAAAGAAAATTGCAGCAGGACACAAGATAATGTAATGTCTACATCTACTTTCAAAGGAAAAGGAAATTTGTGCATCTTAAGCATAATTATTCTTAAATGACCGAACGTGCCACTGGTTAGAACTCAGAGCACAGCTCCCGCTCAAATGCACAACGCTGAAACGAGCTTTCAGAATTGTTAGGTAGCTTCTATCAAGTTCCGTTTCATTTAGTGTTTCACCAATACCTAAATGAAGCACCCGAGTTTAAAGTGAATGACGCGTCTCTGACTCCAAACCTCTATCCAGCAAACCATTTATATAAAAATCAACTCCCCCACATCAGAAAATGGAATTAAATTAACTGCTAGAACAAACCAAAGCATCTGTGCTAGAACTGAAAGATTCTTCCCATTCAGACTGAGTGGGCAGGCTTCAGCTGAACCCCAGTATTTCACATGTGCTAGAAATGCAATTATGTAAAAGACCAAAAGAGTTCACACTGCGGTTGCATTTTCTAATAAAATAGCTGGCTAGCTTTCCACAACACAATACCTCATTATTACACCCAGAAGAATAAGCAGAACATAAATCTCACAAATGCTGTATATTACAGCTTGCAAGCTCAATATACTTTTATTATGCCATCAGATAATGGAAGGTTGTATTCAAAATATAATCTCCACACCAGTATTAGACAGTTATTCATAGCTTTATACTGTGGATTTTACTTTGCCATATACAATTTCATTAGTTACTCCAAAGTAATAAGTGTTAGCAAGGCCAATAAGGTAAATCATGTCACATCTATGCTGCAGACACCTGCCAGCACATCACTGTCTCACTGAGCTATGAACCTGGCCTACATAACTGAGCCAACAGGAGCCCCTAGCGCAGTTGCAGTTGTACTGGCAAACTTGTACTTTGACCAGCAGGATTCTTCTTGCTCTTGGGGCTGGTTTCACCACACTGGGATGAAGCACTGCTTTGCTGGTGTACTTGTCTTCAAAGTAGGACCACTGTCAATATTGCATACTGGTATTTCTGTTCCAGGCAAGAGATTCTAATTATAGACATGGTCTGAGTAAGCCTGTTTCATATAAGCTTTGCAATCTGAGTGCTTTGGATAATACCTTGATCTTTTCCAGTCTCTGGTATTTTGCTTTCTACCCTCCCGTTAAAGCAATCCATTTCTCCTTTCCAGGTTTTAAATGAATGGAATATTTGATTAATGCCACACTGAAAGCAAAGATTCCCAACTTCTGATGCTATCTAATAAACAAAGTGACAGGCTGAATTACTCCTGTGGTATTTTAGCATTTTGTGTATGAAAGGTTGAATGAGCTGAGAGCGTGTTACTGAGACTTTAGGCACACTGTGAATATACTTCTGATCAGCGCTAACTGGTCTGCTCATCTGGAGAACTTTGCAACACTTCCAAATGCTTGCACTATTAACTCTTTCACACCCACATGCAGGAGAGAGATCCACTGTGATGGGAATTTCCTCTGGGCAAGGAAAGTCCCAGATCAACCAGCGCAGACCATTTTTGCAAACCACTGATGGTATGGCCAATCACAAGTGGGAAAAAACATTGTGAAATTTTAAAAACTAGTGGAGTTATAACAAGATTAGGGGTCCGTTTATTTGTATCTGAGATAGGTCCTCAAGGCAGTCTCAAGCTTGTGTTAATCAATTCAATAGGATTTTCAATACTACTCCATAATCTTTGTTAACCAGTGCGAGAAGCCACCACTTGCCCAAAAAAGTCTCATCACCAGTTGCTGGAAACCTTTACTGAATGATTCTGCTTACCAATTTCTCCTTAACACTCAATTAAAAATGGCAGTGTGCACTGTTCCAAACTACCCTGGAAATCACTGACAGCTCAGAGGTGAGACTGTCCAAACTGAGAAATGTCATTTTCAAGTTTGCAGTCACCCTTTTTTACTTCATTTACAGCAACAGGAACCTCCAGACTAATCTCCCTCCTCTACAGTAATCACTGGCAGTCACCAAATCTAAAATAGCTTTATTTCCCTAGACCTCCTAAATAAAACAACATTTCTCTTTGTGCCTTGGAAAGTTCCTTTGGTACTTTTGAACTGATTCTATTCCTCATGTTTCTTTCCTTTCTTCAGTGCTCATGAATAACTCCTGACATGCTGCCCTCCATTTCCCAAAATACTCAAGACCAAACCCAAGCTTATTGTTTTCTGTTCCATTACAAAGCTGGGGTCTTCATCTCTAGGACACTTCTATAATGAATTCCTGCCTTAAAGGTCTTTAGCCAATATGTATGGTATTCGTGCATTTTTTCTTGGACAAAGCGTATCTCCCATTTGGTACCTCTCTCTTCTTCCTTTTGCTCACTGTTGGTAAATACATGGAAAGTTCTTTCAGACTTCTATCTTCCTTGCACCTATTCTCATGCATCAACAAGAGTTCCTCCAAGAAAGTGCCCTCATGTCAGTTTTCTTCCCCTCCACAAATCCTCGAACATCAGATACAAGCTTTCCAGGCTGTCTTATCCTCTGTGAGTTCTGCCAAGACAGCCCACACCCAGTCACTCTCCTGACCTTTTTCCAGAAATCAGGGATTCAACTTCCAAAATTCCTCTGACAAGGGAACTAGCCAATCCTATGCTAATCATAATCCTTACCAGGGTGTGGTATGAAATCGCTTCAGCTCTGATCATGTGCTTCAAGCGTTGTGGTGGTCTCGTTGCTATACATCTTGTCCACTCTCATGCCATTGCCAGCTCTGAAAGAAATGGACCCTTTCCCCTCTATTATTCCCTGACCATGTTAAAGCTCCACAGCTCCACTGTGAAACAGGTCTTGCAGAGCACATTCTGAGCAAACTACTAGTCCTTCCTTCCTCTCCTACCTTATTTTGGGTTGGATCCACCATTTTCCTCTTCCACCACAAACCAAAAGGCCCTGCCCTGCTGTTTATTAAAGATAGAGGATTTAAATCCTCTTGCAACAACAACACTTTTTCTTACTGATCCTGCATGATTTGTACACATTCCCTTCCACTATTCAATGTCCTCCCACATCACAGTCCACTACCATGACTCTTCATGGGCAAATATTAACAGCTTTGTCTTTTAAATTGGGTTAAAGTTATTTTATGTAAATATAAGTATCTCTAGAAGCCCCTCACCTTTATTCTAACACCATAGGCCTGACTGTCACAACACTTGGGGCTTCAATGCGGTGCCCAAAACTCACACTTAGAGCTTTCATTGGCTTTTAGACATGCAAATGTCTACTTCACAGTTAAGTTCAGTTGTGGGGATGGGATTCCCCACTCAACCTTGAGAAAAGAAAAGAGAGCGAGAAAGGAGATAAGGTGGGAGGAAAGGAGGGAATCACCCAAATAGAAAAGAGATAAAATGGCTAGGGACAGACATTCAAAAAGCCTGAATAGATTCAAACTTTTCAGGTTAGTCTAATCTGCCTAGGCTGAATCAGTCTGTAAATACACAGACATCCCCTCTGGACTGAAGAAATGCAGGCACAGAACTGCAGTATCTCAGGCTAGAAGCTAGGGGGCAACTCTCCCTTCCCTTCTTCAATGCTGAGCTGAGGGGGGGCATGGCCAGGCCCCAGCAGGATGCTCTGATTAGAGAGGCGTTCTCCCCACCCTCACTGGTCAACGAGGGAGCCAGCAGAGATTAACACAACATTTATCACCCCATCAGAGGAAAAAAAAAAGGATCCCTCATTAGATCAAGCTCTTCTTAAACAACTTTTTCCAAGGAAGGAGGGACATTACCAGGTACCTGTTGATTAGCTCCAAAAATCTCTGAGCTGATACTGTCCTCTCTGCCTTTGTCCCGTCTCCTACAGTGCGGATAGTAATCAGCATGTGGTATGTTAGCTAATGCTGAGAGGTGTCTGTATAAGGCAGAGGGGAGGGGGGATCCCTGCTTGAGCAAGGAGTAGATGAGGGAAGGTTGAGTAGGAAGAAGCCAGGCAAACCCCGCTGTATGTAAAGTCTCTGCCAGAGCTGGAGCCAGGGAGCAGAGGGGTGGGGCCAGCCCTGCTAGGATACAGCAGAGAGCAGAGCCCTGCCCAACAAAGCATCTGGGATGCTGGGAAACTCTGATTTAACTTAAACTGGGAAGGGGTCTGGGACAGACATTGCCTACATCGATTTGACCCAAATCAATTTTGGCTGATACTCCATTCAACCATGTTTATCTCAAACTAGTTTCAACTGTTTTCAACCTGGTTTATGTGCACTGAACATCTCTTCTGTTACAGATTTAAACCAGCTTCTGATCACTTAAAGCAGTTTGTGTGTAATGTCTGTCCCTAGCCAATGAGAACAACCCCTCTGCATATTGGGACTAGCTCCTTCCCAACCCAGCCTGAACCAAGAATCAAACCTGAGCTGCATCAGTAGAAACACCAAATTCCAACCTCTGGTCTGTCATGGGGAAGCCATAACCTACCTTTTGCTTTCTCATAGTAACAGATTGCATTCTCTCTCTCTCCAACCCCCTGCTTAGTGATTCTTATTCAAATCAGCATTCACCTGCCTGCTCTCTCCTTGAATCTAAAAGACCTTTCCCTCTCTCTACATTTCTTTGCAACCCCCACAAGTACTTAAACGTATGCCAGGCCCAAGCTTTGTTTGTCCTTGTTTACAGAGACTGAGGGGGAAATCACCGAGAGAAGACACAGGCAAGTCTGCACATGTCTTTTGCATGCAGTCCTATACCCCCAAACCTGCCCAAGCAACGGTTCTCATGTTATTTTATCTGCTCAAAGTACTAGGCAGAGCAGTGCTATTCAGACTGAGACATATTGCTCAGAATACCCATGCTCCCCAGTGCAATATCTTCATAGCTACAAACTGTCCTTGAAAATTCCAAGTGGCTTCCAGTTCCGAAGGTGGCAGGATCTTCTGTTTGTGAGGTAGCATTTCTTCTCCTGAGTACCTTTGGGGAACACCTCTACAAACATAGCCCATAGAAGCAGCATGAATCCAATGCTTAGTGTTTTACCTACAACAGACGAGGTTCCTTGGGTGAATTTGATATCTTTTATTAGACCAACCCAAGTACCTACAGCAGTCATTCCAGTCCATTTCCAAATTACAACGGTCTTTGATGGTCTGCCAATGGAGAGAAAAAGGTACAGGAAGATGAAGGATACAAATAGAGACAAGTGAAACTGCATGAGCAGTTGAGCTTAAAGATCACAGCAGAGCAAGCTCAGTGTACTGGCTTGGTTCACACACATTTGTGAGTCCCTTCTCTTCTGAACAACACTAATAAAAAAGAAAATGGTGAGGAAGTTTGAGAGAAGGCTAATGGACACAGTTTGCTCAGGAGAAGAGATCTCAATAGACACATCAAGTAACCCACCTGTTATGCAAAAGCCCCAAACAGGCAGGTCTTACCTTGAAGGATGCCTGCAGCATCTTTCTGTAGCTACTGATTGTCCCTCAGGATTGCCTTTGTTTCTCATTGATCTATGAATGTGGCTTTTCTTCCTCCATCTCTCTTATTCTTAGCAAAAAGTGGTTTTATTTTAGTGGAGGAGAAGAAACCCCAGCTCTGTGTCACTTCTTGCAAAACTGAAGCCAGAGAAGAAAAAAGCAGGTGAGTGAGGCAACATGTTATCTCTGCTTTAGAGGATTATACAGCAAGCTGCTTTCCTTAGCCCCACAACTTCATACATGCACATAAAATTCACCACCAAGAGAAGTTTTCTTCATGCCAGATCCCTAGTGAATGTGATCATCAAGGCTCCAGGCTTTTTCCCTTGTAAATGGGAAGGGGGAGGATTTTTCATTTTAACAAAGAAACACATGGATTTTCCATTTTTGCAAAAAGCTCTCTGCAGGCTGGCAGGGTTTCAGCCTGCAAGGGGCTGCAGAGAGCAAAAGAAGGGTGATCAGACAAGGGGTGCCCTGTGCACATACGCACATACACATACACGTGGCCACCAGGCAGCCTGGAAAGCAGCTCCCGCAGGTAAGTCTGGCAGGGGGAGCGGGGATTGAGACCCCCATAAGAAGGGAGTTGTACAAGGCTGGGCTGGGGCTCCTGCATGGGGCTGGGGGCCCAGGGCCCTGACAGGGAGCAGGATGGAGCCACAAGTGGCTCATTCAAGGAGCAAGGGCATCGGGCTGGCTCCCTGCCACTGTGTGCACACCCAGGAAGAGGGGGCAGAGGGGGCACATGCCCCCCAGATCAGTGTGCAAGATGGATGAGAGCTGCCAGCTGCAGGATTGGGATCTTTGCCCTGCAGCCTCTGCCGCAGGGCCACTGTGGCCCAGTGACCAGGACCAGGCACAGCTGGGCAGAGCGGGTCAGGGAAAGCTTCTTGCCACTCCAAGCCCCAGTCACCCTGGTGAGGCGCCTCCTGCCTGCCTGGCAGCAGCAGGAGCGGTGGCAGAGTTGTGCCCCTCACTGCTGCTGGACAGGCAGGGGGTGCCTTGCCATGTCAGTGTGGAGCTCCCAGGGGTGGCAATGAGCTTTCCCGCCCAGTCCTGCTCTGCCCTGCCGCACTGGGTTTCATTTGCCAGGGTGCAGAGGTCCCAGAGGAAAGGCAGCAGGGTGGGGAGCCTGAGCCCACAATGGGCAGGCCACACCCGCCCCCAACATCCTCCACTCTCGGTACTTAGAATTTATTTTATTATAGTGATTGAGGTACTGGTAGGCTTCGAAATTGCTCTAGAATTGTAAATATATCAATAAAACATTGTGTTCAACTTGAATCTCTCTCTCTCTCTGTTTCATTTTAAAATCAGATTTCGGGGTTTTAAAAATCACAGAATTTGCCTTTTTTTTTTTTTATCAGAGAATCTGTGATTTTTAAACACAGAGAACTAGGATCCCTGAATTGAACATCAATATAATGCCACAACAATATGCTGCTGATCCTTCTCCTTTAACCTCCTTGGGCATTTATCTTCCCAATCTGGACACGCTGATAATAACCACCAAGCATAAGAGGGATGCAGAATGGCCAATGACTATAGCTGCAGTCTGTCACTCAGAAGACTTCAATTTATTCTGTGCCATCAGCCTGCTGGGGAACCTTGGCAACCTACTTCCCCTGTCTGTGACTCACTCTCCACATCTGTAAAATGGGGTGAGTAAAACTGACAGGCTTTGTAGAACAGCCAGTTTTGTGTACTTTACTTGAGTTAGACATTCTTACTGCAATGCCTCCTCGCTCTTCTTTACAAGAAGACTCTAATTAAAGACAGGAATGTGCAGATTCAGGGTAACATTTTTATGCCATACCATGTGTTTTCATCCAATGCAATTACACATATAAAAAGGGACAAACTGAGCAACAGAAAAATACATTTAAATACATTGATGGCCCATAGAAAATTGTATTTCAAGCCTGACAGTTATCCAAATAAATAATGTCTCCCATCAGTGACAGGTGGAGAAACAGCAGAATGAAAATATATGCTATATAAATACATCAGTCCACAGAACACACAGTAAACACTTGCAAATGTCACCAAACGTATTCCATTTCCTGAGATGCAGCTAAGAGATCTCAATCTCAGACTAGTGTGAAAATCCAAAGCTGGTGTGAAGTTTTTTAATTAAAACTTATCAGATGTTTTCAGCACTTCTGAGCTATACAAATGCATTTCATTCAATGCAATGTAACAGCAATACAAACAATTACACGCAATAAAAAAATCACACCAAAAAGACCACATTCTGATCCTATTGATGATCTTGGCAAATCTCCCATTGATTTTAGTGAAAATAGGATTTGGCTCCAACTTGCTACCATGGGTGATGAATGGTCATACAACAAGGGTTAATATAGGAGCACATAATGCTTCAGCCTCTGGAAAGTAAAGCAACATCACGCCGTTATTTCTTCTTTAGTGAGGATGGATTGGATGATAGTTGGCTTGGGTATAGTTGGCTATTCGGAAGCCACAGTGGTGATTGATGTTCCTGCTTAAACCACAACTTCTTCCCATACACATGCAGTCTTCCCATATTAGAGAGTCTCGGAGGTCTGTGACAGAATAGAGACCAGCAGGCTAGATACAGAACGTCCTGTATCTAACACACTTCTAGCCTTTGTTCAGCACTTGGAAGAGACTGACTATTAAGGATACTGCCAGGTACCCAGGAGTTACAGACTTGTCTTACATATAAACCACATCTTTTCCCCCAAAACCAGCTGGGGAAAATTGGGATGTGCATTATATGTGAGAAAGGGCTCTCCATAGGCTCAAAAATGTGGGGGTGGGGTGTGCAGAGTAGTGGCAGTATTAATTGCCATGGCTCCGAGAGTCAATGCCACCACTCCCTTCCTCCTCACCCTACCACCAAATTTCCAGACCCATGGGGAGCCCCTTCTCCAACCACACACGGGATCAGGATGGTGCACCAGGTTGGTCTGCAGCCCTGGACCCAGAACATGGCTCCAGAGCCAATACACATCCCCAGACTTAGCATGTGGCCCCAGAGTCAGTGCACTATATGGCCCCAGAGCCCATGCATAGGGTGGACCCACTATGAAGCCCCAATGTTGGCATGCTGAAGCAGGCCCTGCCACACTGCAGCTCCAGTGCCAGCATGCCAGATTAAGCCCCACCATGCAGTCCCATAGTCAACATGGCAGACTGGGCCCCAGCATAAAGCCCCCAAGCCCTGTCATGCAGCCTTCAGCCCCCAACTCCCAGCCCCAGCATATAGCCCTCAGCCCCAGACTTCTGGTACATACTTCTACTCCTTGGTAAAATTTTTCCTCCTCAGGGCCTTCCAAAAATAAAGAGCATGTTATATTTGGGTGCGAGAAATACAGGGTACCTGGGAAGTGAGAGAGAAGATTAACCAGAGAAAAGATGCAGCGGGCTAAATAAAAGCCACTATGCTCAGGCTGCTTAGTGAGGAGGCAGGTTCACTCAAGAAAGAGCACAGAGCATCTGCAAGAAGCACGAGCTCATGGAATGGTGCCAGGCTAACTCATGAAAATCCATAGCTCAGTCTGGCATGGTTACAAGAAACATGATTCCAGCTTTATGTTAATCCGTCCTGTGACCCTTGATGTGTATATCATGTGAAAATTGCAGAGAAGCCAGGGGAGAAAATTGCAGAGAAGCCAGGGTTTCCCCCACCCAACATTTCTAAGCCCCACTTGCAGGCAGTGCTGGGAATATACAATCCATTTAGCAGCAGATACAACATTTTGTATATGGAGACCAGCCAGTTTGGGGTTCTTCTACAATCCGCAACTAGAACAAAATATATTATCTGCCAGAACATCTAGAACAAGTTAAGACTGGGCAGGTAAATGAACCCCAAGAATGACCTCTACAGACATTGCCCACAGGATCAAGATGAGAGGAACAAATCACTGGCACTCTAATTTGCAGAGCGTCTCTACTAAACCTTGGAGATCATCCATGAAGAAAGCTTAGATTGAGACACACATACCTTTGCCTATTTCTTATTATTAAGATTTTATTACATGGGGTGTCGAGAGCAGCCTGTACAGATATCATGATAGGTGAAATAAAAACTCTGTGATCCAAAGTGTATCCAAAAAGTAAAATAATGGTTACCATTTCCTAAGCTTGCCCACAAATGTTGCGACTGATTGCAGCCAGTTCTTTTAATCTGCTGCTGCTGTATATCCAAAAGACAGTTATCATTTTGTTGTCAATTATATTTTTTTCTTTACTGTTAATTATGTATTTAAGCTGATGTTATTTTGCTGGGCTCAGCTGCTGAATTGGCATCAGTTACATGTTTTTAATGGTAAGGATCCTGAGTACTTGGAATGTCAGCCTTGTGGATCTTAAGTCACTCTCAGGAAACCTGTACCAGAACACATCCATTGGTAGGTTAAAACTTTCGACAGGGATTATGGTTACAGTAAATTCAGAAAGTAACAAATCATAAAAGTGATCCACCCCTTAAACAAAGCCTGGTTAATCAGGCAGTCCAAGCAGCAATGACTGAGCTCTGACAGCACATCAGAATTAACACAGATCAAAAACACCAATTTCAAAACACTGCCCCCTCATTTTTACAACTTTATCCTTACTCTTTATGCTGTGGGGAGCATGATACTAAGCCTAAGTATCACTGTACCAACAGCTTAAAACAACTCTATCCAAGTTCTGCAGTAAGTACATTTCATAACTGTATCTTAAAATAAAACATTATTTACCAGAACATCTAGATCAATTCCATGTTTGCCAACAGCATACCTATCTTATATCTCAATCAAAACATTATTTTCCATATAACTTCTCCATTCAAATCCTTAAAATATCCTATGTTACTTGTCCCTTATATAGAGATTGCTTAGTTAATAATATTTGCACTTTTATGCCCTACTTACATTCCAAGCCTAGCCAAATTTTGTATTGAACCAAAATGACTCTGAGCAGTGGGAAATGCCACAGAGCCCATGCATAGGGTGGACGTGCAATAGGCCCACTAGCCATCCCCTCCTCAGCTGTGACCATAACCACATTGGGATAGTAAGACCCTTTCCCCCTACCCTCTACTGCCTGGATGAACAACAGTTGTTGTATCCAAGAGGACTGTCTGCTCTTGCAGAGAAGCACTAGGTCATGCCCTGCTAGACAAATCAGGATGTGACATTGTCAATTTAAGTCTGGTTTCCTTAACACCCTCTAACTGCAACATGCCCAGCTGCCTTCCCCAAGCACAGATATCTGAAAGTGATTGACATTTTGCTTTCAAACTCACTTGCCGTAGTAGGAATAAGTAAACTTTTATAAAGCCATTTTCTGTCTTTGCTGGCAAAAAAGCAGCACAGGAGAGCAGTGAGCCATGCTTTATTATTAACACTTGCAGGGCACCTACCTATTCAAACAACAGCCTCTGCTCTAGAGAATGGGAGTAACAGCATGTAGTATTACAGAGGAATGCATGCTGAAAAACTCTGTCCTTTTAAACCACAAGCAGATTGGTAGGGTGGGCATCATATGCTAAAATCACTGGAATTCAGGACACAACCAGACAAGAAGTAAGCAAACAAATGAGACTGCCCTGGTTGCTACATGCTGCAGGGGTTAAGTCTATTAGACTGAACAGGCAGAGGGACTTCAACTATTCTTAAGGCCAGGGTGCAACTCTTTATACATAACTGCCTTTATCCATCAGACTACTCAAGACAGGAGACACAGACATGGCAAACAGACCTTTACTATCTATGAGGAGCAGCTCCCCAGCTTAGACTGTTAATGTCAAGCCTGAGAACCATTCAGATACCGGCTGCTTAGCCCTAATTAACTATAAAGGCCCATAGCCTTTTCCAGTTAGTATTTCCACCTCAGAAAGCCTGCTCAGGAAGCACACATTCCCCTCACCCTTCTGTCACAGCCATGGGCAGAACCCACATGGGTGCAGGTGCTGAGTGAAATGGCTCCCTTCTCTCCTGATGCACATGGTAGAAAATAGAGACAAGGCATGCCTGCCTGGAACTGAAGGAACTGTTCAACATTTATGCTGGTCCTCATTCCTTCTCAGGTCCAGTTTGCTCTCACGTTGTTCACATCTAGCTCAGACATCTCCAACAGGGAGAGGAAGTGCGGCAGCCTGCTACAAGGATCTCTCCGCCTTGGGGCACTTGCATGTAGGTGGGAGAAGTGCTATCCTGACACAGCCCAGCCTGAATGTAATTGTGGCTGCCAAGCCACATCAGGTGGGTAAAAGAAAGCGATGTAACCTAACATCACCAGGATCTTCTCCTTACCCCCAAAACGACTTGCCATCCCTGCAATGAAACAAGTGCATTTCAGATCAGCCTCCTCAGCCATTTACAGACTCACTGATAAATTCCCTGTCTACTGCAAGACTCATCTTCATATTGAGGGAATGCCAACAATGCGAAGAAGTCACAAGAATGAATTGCTGAAAGCACAAGCAGTGAAAATATTGTGTTGCTAGGTACTTCCACTGGTTGATGCATGAGGTTCATGGTGCTGCAGATAACACTGGTTGTTCTGTGATGGACTCTGTCTTTCAAGCCCAAACACCTGAGCCCACCAAGTCAACATGGCAACCCTGCTGAGTTTACCCTATTTGATGACAGCACCTTCCTCAAGTTCACACAATAGCAAAGAAGCATGTCTTTCCACTGCGAGTCCTGTTCCAGGGTGTGGAAATGGCTCCAGGCCTAAGTGGCCTGAGCAGGCTCCACAGACATTTTCATATTCTAACAGGAAGTCTAGCATGTTAGGCAGAGAAACATTTGACATATCTTTCCAAGAAGGGTATTCAATTGCCATTTATTATAGTTTGATCCTGTCAATCTTGTCAGATCAGTGAGGAGATAATGGTGCAGGTTCTTCTGCACTATAGACTCTCTGAGAGAAAGTCAGCCTCCTTTTCAAAACATATTTATTTCAAGATAGGGCTGGTTTGTTCTTTGGAAGCATGATGGAAGGGGTCTAAAACAGACCCATAATATAGCTAGGGGTGACCTACTGGTCATTACCTCAAGTGAGTGGGGATGAAAAAGGTACTAGAAGTGGAGATGGGGGGAGAGAAAATTAAGAGGTTTCATTGGGCGCATCCACACATGCAGGCACATGCACCTGCAGCAGCTCAAATAGCAGTGGCACAAATTTGTGCCAGAGATTTTTGCCTCAGCGCACATGCCTGCCCATGCACTTTGGTGCAGAGCAAGTTCATAGATTCATAGATGTTAGGGTCGGAAGGGACCTCAATAGATCATCAAGTCCGACCCCCTGCATGGCAGGAAAGAGTGCTGGGTTCAGATGACCCCAGCTAGATGCCCATCTAACCTCACCTTGAAGACCCCCAGGGCAGGGGAGAGCACCACCTCCCTTGGGAGCCCATTCCAGACCTTGGCCACTCTAACTGTGAAGAAGTTCTTCCTAATGTCCAG
>JAGPOW010000797.1:19201458-19217055 GCA_030014935.1 Caiman crocodilus | reverse complement strand
AAGGCAATATTTTACAGTTAGGGTGGCCAAAATCTGAAACCAACTTCCCAGGGAAGTGGTCCTCACCCCTACCTTGGGCAAATTCAAGAGGAGGTTGGACGATCACCTGTCTGGGGTCTTGTGAAACCAGCATTCGTTCCTGCCTGTCGCAGGGGGTCAGGCTAGATGATCTGTTCAGGTCCCTCCTGACCCTAGCTACTGTGAAACATCTGGAGCAGAGATCCCCCATCATGCAGTGCTCCCCTGCTTCTGTGGTCCCAGAGTTCAGTGTGATCCTTGGCTTGGAATTTCTGTCCTTCACTGTGAATGCTAATGGAGATGCCTCCCTGTCCCATCTTTGATGGAAATGAGACTAGAGGAGTTGTCTTAATCCTGTCACCCTTGTTTGGAGGGGTTTAAGTGCATCTCTCACTGCATCTTCATTGCCTTTTGTAAGTCCTTCGTCTGATCAGTTCTGGTTCAGGCAGAGGTGAGGAGGGTGGGGGGGTCCTTTGTGAGTGAGACAGGCTGGGTAATGCACCAGGGTTTCCCAGGAACACAGCTGACAGGTAACACCAGGAGCCATTAAACTGATCACCCATGCTCAAGATACACAAGCACAGGCTAAGCTTTGTGCATCAGTTCCACACTCTGCTTTTCCTCAACCACACTTATAGCTAAGCTGCATCCAGTGCTGGTCAGGCTATAGCTCCAAGCAGTGCCTGCAGCATAGATCACCTGTGTAAGGATCAAACACATGAATTTATAGGATCAAGGGTCATCTCCAACTCCTAGGACAGAAACCACAGTCCCAGACTCCTGTACAGGCACACTTGAGCTCCCTGCTCATGGATCACAGAGATCCAGCTGATCACAGCTGATTGGCTTCTGAAGAATGAGTGTGTCACTGTTTTTTCCTGGGGGCGTCTTCATGTTCATTAATGTTCAGTAGTTACTGAGCATTTAGTTAATATTTGCTTAATGAAGTACTAATTAAATGCACAGTAACTACTGTTAGTGCGCGGTAGTGCTGGTGCACAGGTTTTTTGTGACACTCACTGCACAGTAGCCTAATAACACTGCATAGTAGCACCTTGTGTAGATGCACTGTCAGTTATTCCTATTTCTACTTTTCGTGAACAAAATTTTCCTCCCAAGGACATCCCAGTCCCTGTTATCTAAAATATCATATTTTTAAGAAGGCCAAGCAGTGACTGCTAGGGATTGGATTACATCATTTTGACACACACACCCCACACAACCCCATTCAAAGACTCTGGGTAAATTAAGAGTTTGGGGTTTTTTTACATTTTCCTCAATCCAAAGGTTAGAACTACAGTGGTCTGTTTCACTCTTTGTAAAGCAATTTGACAACAAAGCATATAGCCCAAGGGCCCTTTCTTGATTCTATTGTCAAATAAGGAGAAGATTAAATTTAACAATAATAAAAAAATGTAAACCTTGAAAATACTTCATCCATTGAATTAAAATCATGAAAATATTTACCCTTAAACGTATTATATCCAGCTAAAGGTTGGTACACACTTTCTTTGAAAAGAAACATGAATACACATTACAGAGCGCCTCCAAACACTTTTTTCAGGGGGTTTAAGACCTTCTCTGCCACTACCAGCAGAAAATAAAAAGACCATGGTGTTTTGAAAAGATAGTGCCCTGTGGTAGTTCTGGCTCAAGTGCTACAGCAATTTGTTACTGGAAGCTTGTATTTCTGCCTTTTCACTACAGGTGCAGAAAGAAAAACCAAAAGAAAATAACCTAAACTGTGAAAAGAAAGCTGCTTTTTAACTCTGTTATTAACAACACAACCAGGATTAGTGCATGACCTCTGTGCCAGTGCTGTCTATTTAAAAGAAAAGTGCATGCAGAAAATACTTATCATATACTAATCACTACATTTGACTATAGATTGACAGGCTGTCTCCAATACCAGGGAAGAAGCTGCCAGTCTGAAAAAGCAGGACTCAGGAAATTCCTACCTGTGTGCATCAGAACACAAGGCTTTTCAATGCTATTTTATAATACTTGATCTTAGAATAACTTTGCAAGTCCCTTTTTCTAACCAAGCCAAGATCCCTGCACTTCTGGGCATTCAAGCAGGAATTGAATTTCTGATCTCTGTTTTGCATGGGTAAAATCAAGCAACTGGCAATAGGCAGTTATGGGGGTACTAAATCCTTGAAGGTTTGAAAACAGAGTACATTGAAATGCAGCTGAGCCAGTCCAAGAGATGATTTATATTGCAGGAGCAGCTAAAGGTCATAACTGGTGTGGACCTCATTATCCCAGGGCCCATACAAAACTCATTATAACAGACAGACTTTACCCCACCAGCATTAAGAAACAGATTTTTCCCAGTTCATACAGCATCTGCTTAAATTAAACTGTTTATTATGATTTCGTTTGGGATTAAGCTGCAATTTTCCCCCTAAAATAAAAAGGACACGCCAGATTTGTGCTGCTCCATTTTAAAATGCCAGTTACATCAGTTGCCATGACAATTCCAAACTTCCACCATTAGGAAACAATGACAAAGGGATCAGGAATGGAGCTGGGATACTTTTGCACTTGATATTTCAAGTCCAGCCCTTAAAGATTGCAAACCAAAGTCACTGTGGAATAGACAGTACTACAGAGAAAGAATTAATGCAAAAACATGCGTAAAAAAAATTACTTCTACCTTGTTAGTTTGGTGAGGTGCCCTCAGCCAGTGCAGGAAAGGGAACAAATGCAGCAAGACTCAGCAACAGACTCCCAACAAAGAACTGCTTGAGCCAATGTAGCTTTACACCCAGATAGGCACTTTATTTTATCAGTCCAATCCTAAACAGTCAACCAGGTCCCTACTGACTCCACTGAAATCCCAAGGGTAAGGCTGCAACCAGTCAGTCATCATCAGGGTCAGCTTTAGAAGCTGTTTTTTATACTTGCTTCTCAGAGCTGAGAACACTTAACAGCTACTGAGACCCAAAGGAGCAATTTTGGGTGCTAGCCTATGTGGTCTGGTGCTTTGTAGTCCTTACTCAGTGGCCATCACATTAAATACAGGCCTGTAGTTGACTGGTTCAAATCTGAACATTGCCAAGGTGTACCTAACTATGAAAAATTGTGACAACTGACATTTCTGTGTCCTAACATTACAGCAGGGACACAGAAAAGGAGTACTGATAGCAAGAATATTGTTTTGCCATAGCCTCCATTAGATGGCATCTACCCAGAGGAATTTATATCTTCCCTACTCCCTTGGATGATACCCTAAAACAGGGGCTCTCAAACTGTGGGTCATGACCCCCCAGGGGGTCACAAGCAACTTAAAAAGGGGACCGCAAACTTCCTAGGGGGTATTCGTGGTGGTCTGAGGAAGCAGAGCACAGCGGCAGCAGAGTGGTGGACGGCAGTAGCAGCTACCTTGTGCAAGCTCCCCATCCCCTCCCACTGCCGTCCAGCACTCAGGGTCACGGTATCACGAAGTTTGAGACCTGCCCTAAGGAGAGTGTACCCACTTCTTAGACCATGCTTATCTTCTATAACCTCTCCCCCGAGGCAAGAATGCATCTCTATCCATGTACTTCTCCCATTACAGTTTCCATGGACTGTGGGCAATGCTATCCCAGCCCTATTCTCCAAGCCCCAGTTATCCTGCAAGAGCAATCATAGAAAGAATACTTCTCCTGTGAAGCCAAACAGAAAGGATCAGGACATAAACAATCCCCAACCCTCATACTTGCAAAATCATCCCCTAGCACGGGCTTTCCTAGCGCCCCTCATCACAGGATCCAACCCAGGTTTTAGGCATTAGAATCTGCAGGAAGAGACCCTGACCTGCACGCAGGAGTGGGGAGGCGAGGGGGGCACGCCTTACCAAGATGAAATTATAGAAAAATTAGGGTTGGAAGGGACCTTAGAAGGTCATCTAGGTCCAACCCCCTGCTCAAAGCAAGACCATCTCCAACTTGATCATTCCAGCCAGGGCTTTGTCAGGTCAGGCCTTAAAAACCTCCAAGGATGGAGATTCCACCACCTCTCATTCCAGTGCTTCACCACCCTCCTAGTGAGAAACTTTTTCCCCCCAGTTGTGACAGGAGGCCATCCCCAGGGCCTGTCACAATATCAGCCCGCCCACCCACCTGTCTAGGGCAGTCTACCCATCTGACTCACCTGCCATGCCTTTGATGTAATAAAACAGTAGTTTCCAGGCAGGAGGTTGCCCATTCTAATGTCCTGATGCCATGAGCAAAATATATGGCTCTGTACTATTCCACACCAGGCCCCATGCCTTGCAGATGGCATCCAAAAATCACTTCCACCTTTACTCCCCCAGCCCCTTAACTGGCCTCTGGCCCAAACCTTGCCTCAGACATCCTTGGACATACCTTAGCCACATGCCCCCTGCACTGAGGCCTCTACTTATGCCCCCTCACTGGGGCTTCTGGCCTTTACACCCCTTGGGTCTCAGGTGTCTGCTGATGTGCCTGGACCTCACTCTTGGCCTTTGGCCCACTCAGGCCTCAGGTGTCTATCAACATACCTAACTCTTATTCAGGCCTCCCACTAGGCATCACTCTTCCTCAAGCTTTGGGCC
Organism: Caiman crocodilus; assembly: GCA_030014935.1. Classification (NCBI taxonomy): domain Eukaryota; kingdom Metazoa; phylum Chordata; order Crocodylia; family Alligatoridae; genus Caiman; species Caiman crocodilus. The sequence continues at coordinate 19,212,476 of JAGPOW010000797.1, read as the reverse complement.
TGAGACCTTCCAGGCCCCTGTGCTGTTGCCCAAGCCTGGTGGTTTTCTCTCAGGGTGTGCTCCCCTAGCCTTTCCCCTCCAAAGGGCCACACACAAGGCAGTGGGGACTGAGACCCATACCCATACAGTGCCCCATACTCGCCTTTCACTAGGTAGGCACAAGTGTAGCATTTCCTAAAGAGACTGCTCCGCCGCCACAAGCAACGCCACCACACTATCCAATCCCAGACAGGTATAGTTTCAGCTCATGCCACAGGACCCTTGCAGGCCTACCTGCCCTGGTCTCTTTCTTTCGTTGGGCTCCTGGATGTTCTTCCTAGGCTGCTTGTTCCTGGGGCACTCTGTTCCTGCCTCCATTTCATAACCTAACTCTTAAGTAGCAGCCCCATCTCTCTCAGACCCCCTTTACAGAATTACTCCCATCAGGGGCTGAGCTTCAGCCTCTGTCATTTCAACCTGGATGCTGACCAATGCCCTTATTCTCTCACCAGTGGTTTCTCCCTTGAGATACCTTTACTCACTTGAGCCTAGCCCCACTCTCTAACCAGTCAAAGTGTGAGGGCTCTTGCCACACTGACCTGCCCATTGCGGTGGGCATACTTGCCTTTTGGTCACTTGGGCCCTGGCCGCAGCTTGAGCCAGGTAAGAGCCCTGGGTCTACCTGCAAGCAGCTGACCTTCTGACTCAGCAGGGATCCACACCTAGGCCACACCAGAAAACAATCATAACACCCCAGTCCTGCCTAGAGCCCAAGAGATAGCCTACCCAGAAGCCCTCTACTCCACTGGGCTCATCTTAGCCCCTGGCATTTCCACCAGATTTAATAAGGGGCTAACCTAGCCCCTCAGTAGGCCCATGAGCTTTAAGCCCCTTTTCCTAGGCCCCTTCCCTATGCCCTTGTGTGTGCTACCTCTCTCATTTGGCCATCCTGGTCCCTTGTACAGGCCCCTGTGCACACCACCTCTCTTTAGGCTGACCTCTCCCCACTTCTAGGCCCTCAACCACTTCCTCGGGACTTAGGACCTACCCTGGGTCCCTAGGAACCTCTGTCTTCCCCTTAGTTCCTACCTGACCTCCAGATGTTCTAGGAACAGCAGATGTCGCAGCTGGGTGATGTTACTTCAGCAGCATCCCTACAACACCTGCCAGCTCTTCTTCTCAGGGCCTGGTCTTATACCCAGAGTGCCCAGTCCTCCACCAATCAGGCAGCCTTTTGACTGCCATGTGACTGCCTGATTGCATCTGCTCCCACCTGCAGGCTGCCTCACAGCCTGCTTAAGCCCTTAAAGTAGCAGTTACCCAGAGGTACACTGCCACACCAATATCCAACCTAACTGCTGCAAATTTCCACTGCTGCAACCATTGCTCCTTGTTCTGTCAGCTACCACCACTGAGAACAGTTTAGCTCCATCCTCTTTGGAACCACACTTCAGGCAGTTAAAGTGCACAGACAGAAATGACAATTTTCTCCCTATCTGGCCACAGAAAGTGGTCTATAGCCATGACCAAACACAAGTGCACAGCTGTAGAATGCTTCAAAAAAGGCTGGGTGAAAATCTGAACCCTCATTGTGTTGCTCTGTGGGGTCAGGCCAACTTTCAGGATCTCAATAATCCGCTGTTAGACAGAAGGGTGTAACACAATTGCACATATTGAAACACACAAAACCAATTAGGTGCATGCACACGCACACTACCAGCTCAGGCACATACACATTCAAACTAGTGTAGGCACATGCATACCTATTACCAATTCAAGCACATTCACTATACACCCCAAAAGTTAGACACAGATCACTAATTTGTATATCATGTACACAGTGCCATATACACACACACACACACCCCCCACACACACTCACACTAGCAACTCAGATACACACACCAAATTTAGACAGAATTAGTTATTAGTGACCAAGACCTGCACATCCAATACACATACGTGGATTATTAATTCATATACCACACACATATACAATGATATCTATATAAGTATATATATATGTATTCACCAATTTACACATATATCACCCACCTACACATACACACAGGTGAGTTCCCAAGTTGGGTGTTGTGATGTGTATGTATATATGTGCTTGGTATACTTGGGATACCTGGGGACAAGTTAAGGTAAAAAAGTAGAAATGTAGGGAGTTAAAGCTACCAGGACCAGGACTAGTACCAGTAGACTAGAGGGGCCTGTGCTGAAGAACTGAGGCTCGGGGTAACTTTAGGTTAATTGATCTTAATTGATAAAAAGACAATGCCCAAAGCCTGCAAATCAATGCCAGCACAAAGGCTGGGACTTGAGCCAGAGCTACAGGGGAGCTGAAAAGGTAGGTGCTGGAGAGGGAAAGTGGGACTAAGAGAAAGTGTGGGTGTTAAAGAGGGGTTCTGGGTGTAGGGAGCCAGAGGATGGCTCTGGGGCAGCTAGAGAAGTTGCAGGGAGCAGCAGTAGGTGCTGGGAGCTGGAAAAAGGCTCCAGCTGCTGGAGAAAACTGAAGGACAGCCAAGAGGAGCTGGGAAGCTGGAGGGGGGGGAAGGACTATGGAAGGTGTGGGGCAAGCCTGAAAACAGAGACAGAGACAGCAGAAAATCACAGGAAAAGCAGCAGGAGAGACTGAAAGGCAGCAGGTCAGTAGGAAAGCAGAGAAAGGCAGCAGAAAGTCACAGGGAAAAGGCAGTACGAGCAGGGGAGGCTGAGAGGAAGCAGGGACAGCAGGAAAGCAAGGAGAGGCTGAGAGATGGCAGAAAATGGGAGATGGAATTGGGAGGAGGTCAGGAAACTAGCAGAGAAGGGGGGCTGTAGCTGTGAGAGAGAAAGAGAGAATGAGGCTGGTATTTAAGATGAGGAAGGGACTGGGATTCTGTAAAACATGACCCAACTTGGGGTTGCAAATGACAGTGGTTTTATTGAACAGGGGGGATGGTGACACAATGTCTTATTGGTTCCCTTGCACCCCTCCCCCCATACACACACTCAGAATAGCAGCAGGGGTTGAGAGATTTGGTGCAGAGGCTGAAGTACACTGAAGTCCAGGAGGATAGAGACAGAGAGAGAGAGACCAAATTGTAGGAGGAGGTGTGCAGGTAATATCTACCTATCCAGGCTGGAAAGGGGTCCTTGTCCAGTAGGTGTTGTCCAGAGGGCCTCTGGGTAGATAGGTGGTGTGGTATGGTGCTGGTCCAGATGGAGAGGGCATCCCACTGGGTCTGTCTTCACTGCCCCTTTTTATAGGGGCAGACCTTGAGTGACCCTAGTGATAGGAGGCGTGCCCAGGCAAGGGTCAGCCCCTGGCTTACTGAGCATGTGTGCTCCATGCAAGGATGTGGTCTTTTGTCTTTCAAATGCTGGGTTCTTGTCTCTGTTCCTGGGTGAGGTCCGTGGTTCCTGGATGAATCAATGTGAGGTGATGGCCCAGTCATTACATGCCATGCAGTAGAGGCCTGCTGCTATTGTATTTCAATCATTCCCAATCAGTCTTATTCATCTGGGAACCAATTGATATGGGAGGGGTACATGACTCATACAGTTGCAACACAGGGGATGCCCAGGCAGAGGACACAAGATCGAGGTTTGTCATACAAAATGGAAACTTGACGTGTCTTACGCTAACTTACATATATAGGCCTAAAACAGTAATCACACAATATAAAAGCAGTACAAACATAATTATTATCACTTATAAAACAGTGGGTATCGATATCAAAATAACAGGGAACTTGTTTGCAAATAGGGGAGAGAAAAATAAAACTGATTACCTAAAATAAAATGTTAAAGCTTATCCTACATCTTAGCTTACTTATACTTATCTATAGGGAATAGAGAGGGAGAGAAAAACTCAGAAATGGTTGGGGAAGGGGAGGGAATGCATTGTAAAATAAATAAAAAAAGAAAAACTGGGGGTTTTGCTACACACTCACACACACACATGCCATCGAGCTGGGTGGGCTCCCAGCATTGCAGCCACCATGCTGGGCTGGCTCTATGCCTCCAGGTGGGCTCCCAACACTACATGAAGGAGCTCCCCTCCCTGCTCATCAGCTGTCTAGTTGCATGCCATCATGTTCAGTGCCACCACATGGGGCTCCCAGCTGGAGTGCCAGGAACCCCCCCAGAGGTGGAGGCACAAAGCCCACCCAGTCTAATGGTGTGTGATCTCTGAAAGCCCTCCTCCTACCAGCTTTCAGAGAGGAAGCCATGGGCAAGTGATAATTGTTTTATGGAAGAGCCCCACAGGCCAGATAGAATGGCCTGGTGGGCTGGGTCCAGCCCATGGGCTATATTTTGCCGAGCCCTTCTATAGCCTAACGTAGCCAAAGTTTGCAGGTTTCAAAAAAGTAAAGAAATTCATACTAAAATCATGGGCTTCTGCACTTTCCTTTCTGTACTAAGAAATGCATAAACACACTGAGGTAATAAGGAAACATGAAGAAACCTTTGCTTTTCCAGTTCCCTTATACTGATCATTTGATGATACTTTGTTTTGCCACATCTGTAGTTTCTGCAGACATCAGCAGTCAGTTCTACTGCTGTTTGCATAGGTGTTTCACAGCAAAAGCAGGTATAATGCGGTGGGGGGCATGGGGAAATGTGCTTCTAAACCAGTAAACATAAATCAGGGCAACTTTGCCCTGATTAACCAGTTTCAAACTCATTCACACAAACCAAATAAATGTCATAGTGATCATATTTTAAGAGGTGGAAGTAGCAAAGGTTTCTGTTGTTGTGGGGGAAGCACATGCCTCTGAAATCCATACTGCATCCTCCATTTTTCAATTCAAGTCATCTGATGCATTAACAACGAGTGAAATTGTTCAAAGCCCAGCTCATAGCTAACACCCTGGCAGCTAGAAATCAACACCCACCATGCTGCTGTATATTTAGAGTTTGTCTTTCATGTTTTTCCCTGGGGAGTACTGCAGATCTTAAAGTTTACTCCAGGCACATTTTAAAATCATTTTCCAGTCTGATTGTAAATAGAAGCTTCAGTTCTGCTCAAGGCAAGGTTAACTCTGCAGACAAAACACAACAGTCAACAGCCACATAGACCCGAGTCAAGTCTGAGCTGTACAGACTTCAAAGGGCTTTGGATCAAGCCCTGTAAGATATAACTGGAAAGACTCCTTACAGCTTGATGAATCTTTCACTGTAGATCACCTTGGTGAAAATACGTAGCTAATGAGTGTTTTCACTGCAGATGTATGTTCATTTAATGGGAAGACAGCTGGATATTTAGGGCCAGATCTTGCTCACCTACTTGGCATCTAAGTGTGATCCTTGTCCACCTTGTTCAAGACCTTTTAAATCCATTAGTGGATTACTTTTTGGAATATGCTATTATTTTAGCCTTAAAACCAAGTCACAGAAAAGCAGAGAAGAGGATGACCCATCCACCTGTTGTACTAACAGTTATTCGGGGAGTCAAGCAGGCTGAAATGAAAATCAGACAAAGCCTTGGTCTCTGGGCCTTTTCACGTGTGTCCTTTTTCCCTTCTCTGACGATTTTTGCCTGGTCAGCTGTCATACACAGAACAGCAACTCTTCCCTCCCCACTCCCCAACCAAATCACCAAGCCAAGTGTCTCCCTCATCACCTCAGAAACTCCCATAAGGCTAATAGGAAATTACTAGGGCTGTCTGAAGCTTCAGTCCCTGATTTGATCTGGTAGGGATTTGGCCCAATTCAGTGGCTGAATCTCCAAATCCAAATGGAGTCAAGAGACCCTTTAATCTCCCCGGATCAAATCTAAACCCTCCAAATTGATTCAGAGAGATTTGGGAAGATTTGGCAATTCGAACATAGACACAGCTTTAAATGTTTTTTCTACATAGCTCTAGGTAGCAGGGGCTCATGAATGCTGCAATGCTGGGGCACATGGAGTATCCCACAGGAGCACAGGGGGCTCCCCAGAGCACTCGGCAACAGACCCAGAAGTGAACCAGAAGCACTTCTAGTCCTCTTCTGGGTCCACCAAGGAGCATGCTGGGGGCCCCCCATGCCCCACCAGCTTAGCAACTGGTGCCTCCTGGGTCTGAGGGGGGGCACCCAGAGTCCCCCCATAGCCAATTGCTGAGCCAGAGGGACATGGGGGGAGCAGCATGCTCCCCAGTGGACCCAGAAGTGGACTGGAAGTACTTCTGGTCCACTTCTGGATTCTCTGCCAAGCACACAGAGGGCCCCCCCACTCCTTTGGGATGCTCCATGTGCCCCAGCATCGCAGCATTCACAAACCATGCTGGTACCTCAAGGTATGTGGAGAAAACATTTAAAGCTGTGTCTGTGTCTGAATCAGCATCGAATCTTCAGATTCACCTGAAATGAATCAAGGACAGTGATCCAAATCAACCAATCAGATCACTGTCCCTGATTCAGGCCAAATCCAAATCCCAGTTGAATAGGGCCTGCTTCACACACCACTAGAAATTACTAATATATTGGAGAGGGGGAGAACCACAGGAAGTAATTGTCCTGCTCAAAGATACATACACATACCAAGTCAGCTTACAATTGTATGGAAGCAAGGCCAAAGCCACTGTCACCTCTGCATATCCCAGTAGTCATGGGTGGCCAAGGTTCCACAATAATGAATCTTCATGCAGAAACAGCACTATCACCTACAAACTCCCAGGAGACGCACACATCTGTATTCTGCAGCTCAGGGAACATGTGATAAGTGTTCTGATGATTCCCCCATACCCACCATTGTCTCAGAGGCAACAATAAGGATCTGAGAAATAACAGTGACCTTGGTCTCTTCCATTCAGAATTTCTAGGCTTTATGGGGGTTGGGGAACTTTCCGTGATATATTCACTGCTGCCTGAAAATTATCTCCTTTCTATTACAAGTAATGAGGGAAATAATTCAAAGCTTCTATGTCTGAGCAAGGATTTTTCTTTCCTTTAGGCAACTGCCAACAATTTCATAGTTTCACTCTTTGCAGCCAGTTATTCCCTTGCTGGTAAGGCCCATATAAACAGCAGTAATCTGTTTTGTTTGCTGCTTACTTGGGAACTTTGCTCAAGAACAGAAGAGGTTTCTGCCCCTCATGAAACAAGTACAAGTGACTGTAAAACCGCAGATCATGGCATGGGTAAACCAGGTCGGGGGAGTCACTGAAAGAACTTCTAATTCCCATTTTAATATAGTATCATTTCAAAATAATGACATCCCTTTGCCCCTTGAGCGTCCACTGTTGCACTGGGGAAAACAAATTGTCTCTGGAGTCCATCTAGCCCAATTTGCTGTGTAATCAAATAGAACAAGGCAAAGAGCAGCCCATATCTGAGAAACAGAAAGATAGAGCCAGTGGCATTTCTGCCTCCCTTGAGAATTTAGGACCAAGTTCATCCTCACTGTAAACTCCTCTGAAGTCCCATAAAGTTAAAGCTGCATTCAGTTGGAGCTGGTGTCTTCCTAATTCTCCCCAATCATTTTCTATAGAACGTAGCCTTGTTTAGAAAACAGTGGCCATTTCCAGGCTTATTGACTTCAAAGGAAACCATCAGTCTGAAACCAGCAATCAGCTAGAAATGGCAAGAGTTTGTAGACTTTGCGTCATTCTCCTAACTTGTAAAACGGGAGTAAGGTACTGACTTTCTGTGTAAAGCATTTAGGGATTGACTGATGAAAAGCCTGAGAACTAGATGTCATCATTGCAGAGTCTAGGGCCTAATATTTGTCCAGTTCAATACAAGGAAGTGGGATCAGCCCCTCAGATATGTTAACTGGTAGGGCTGTGCGAAGCTTTGGCAGCCAATTCAGTTTGGAGATTTGGAAGGCAGACATGTAGGAAACAGAAACTGGGGGGGAAGGGAGGCTGATCTGATGTTGACATCTGTATCTGGCCAGTAACTGATTTTTCCCTGAGTTCCCTTCCAATCACAGTGCTCTGGGGGAGGGACATAGAAACAACATATAAAGCTATGTCTGCAGTGATCTGTGCCTTTTGTGAGCTGTCTCTCTTGGACCAGCAGTGTCTGAAAGCCTCTGGCTTGCTATCTAGTCTCTTGGTAGCTAGTCTCTCTCTTACTCTGTGTTTTCCCACACAGTGTGTGATCACTTTGCACTGCAGAAAAGCACAACATATATTATAGACACATACACATTTTGCAGCACACCGAACATTATGAAGCGTGCTAGAAAGGCAGGTGCCAGGTCTTCTGGCAGGAGAGGGGGCAGAGGGAGAGCTGCAAGTTCCTCCACACCTCCCAAACATAGACGCACCCTCTTTCCTGGCAGCAATACGTTTTCTGCTGCTAGTGGGTGCAAGGAGATGGGAGCAGGGTCTGCACCACCACCACTAACACCAGTGATAACCACCAGCATGACAGTCTCCTCCCCAATTTCAGTTCCCAGCGTGAGCCTTCCAGTGCCAGAAGAGGACCTGGATCTGGAAGCAGCGGAGCCGAGTGCTACAGGAAAGGAAATTCTGGGGAAAAAGAGGGAATCTGTGTTTGTGCTCCACACCTTTCAAAGTTCGCCTAGAAGCAGGTGTCTTCTGGAAGGCACTTTGGAGGAGCTTGTGGGGGCAAGTGGCTGAGCTCCTCCTGTTCTTGTGCTTCTACCTGGTGAGGAATGGGATAAGGCAGGATCCCCACCTGCAACCCAAAAGCAGGTGGATAGTGTAGAGTGGGACCATTTTGAGATGGCAGATGATCCCATGGTACCTGCCAGCGCTGGTGAAAGCAGATCAGCTGGGGCAAAGATGAAAAACACTTCACCACCACAGCAATGCTACTGCATCTCAGGAGGCAGCACCCCCTTGCCCTTGTTCCTCCTCAGCCTGGCATCAGTAGACACATGCCCAAAAAGAAGTCCCCCTTTCACTTCAAAGCCCCTCTCCACAAGCAGCAGAGGCAGGCCACCCTGAATCAGTGGGGGAAAGGCAGAGACAAAGCAGGGCACATTCCCAAGGCAAGTGAGGTCACCCAGAGCACTGGGGAGATGCTTGCTTTGGATGGCCAGCCCTTCTCCTTTATTGAGCATCCAGGGTTCAGGCAGCTCATGGTACTCATGGCCCCATCCTACCAAGTGCCCACACACACCATCTTTAGCAGGACAGTGGTCCCCTTCCTATATGAGGCATGCAAGGAATACTTGAGGGAGGAGCTGCACAAGGCAGGACAACAGGTAGCTTTGCACTTCACCTCAGACATCTGGAGCAGCCAGGGTGGAGATCACGCCTACCTCTCCCTCATAGGGCACTGGTGTGACCATCAGTGGGCTCTCCTTCAAGAGGAGGCGATGGATGAGTCCCACACAGCAAGAGAAATCATGGTGACCATGAATCACATGCTGCAGGAGTGGCTCGTTGGGCAGGGCAAGATCACCTGCAGGTGTATGGTCACTTTTAATGGTTAAGGCAATGCATGATGCCAACTTCATTAGCATCTGCTGTGTGGTACATAAATTCCACCTCACTTAGGGATGCCTTGGAGAAAGGCAGGGCTTCCGGTGACAGTGCCATCACTACCATTACCAGCCAGCTCATTTCAAAATGCAGGTAGGTGGCCAAGCATAAATCAGGGCAAGATGTTGTGGGAATGACAGGTAGAACTGAGCATCCCCCAGCACGAAATCATGAGGATTTGGAGACTCAGTGGAACTCCACATACCTGATGCTCAAAAGGCTAGTTGAGCAACAGAAGGCCATCCATATGACGGCCTTGGTTGGGAAGATTGGAATCAGCACCCGCCTTAACAAAACAGAGTGGGATACCATCTCCCACATCTTGGTGGTCCTCAAGCCATTCCTCAAGGCCACCAAGAGCCTCAGTGCTGGCAATGCCTTTCTTAGCCAGATGATCCCCATAGTAATGGGGATCAAATGGAGAAGTTCCAGGGGATCAATGTTCCTGGCTGAGGCAAGCCACTTTCACCAGAGGTGCTAAAGGAGGGCATCAAGAAATGGCTGGATCTGTTGCAGTCCAGTACACTCAACATGCTGGCAGGCATGTGTAACCTGAGGGTGAAGGGGAGGATCTGCAGCAGCAAAAGCCTTGATCACTAGATGGAGGTGCTGATGAACACAGTCAGGGAGATAGAAGAGCAAAGGCAGGGAGACATGGAAATGAGGTATTCACTTTCCTGTGCCAGCACTCCAAGCACCAGCCAATCTCCTCCGCAGCTACTGCCAATGTGGGTCTAGAGCATGGCTTCAATGCTGGGGTACGGAGGCACCAAAACACACCATCCAGCAGGTAGTGCAGAGGCCTCAGTGGCTACCTGTCTTGCCAAGGATGTGGAGCCACTGTACTGTGACCCCTAGGCCTATTAGGCAACCCACAGCCAGCTGTGGCAGGATCTGGCCACGGTTGCCCAGGAAATACCTGTCCTGTCCCCCAACAGTGTTCCAAGCGAGATGGTGTTCAGCACAGCTGGTGATGTTGTGACACCCCAACGCACCTCCTTGGATCCTGGTTTGGAGGAGCAGCTGGTGTTCCTGAAGGTGAACCTCCTGCTACTAGGGTTCCCCAAGCAGATGGAGTAAGTGCCACCCTCCTCTCTCCACACCTACTTCGTAGAATCATAGAAGTAGGGTCAGAAGGGTCCTTGCAGATCTTCAGGTCCAAACCCCTGCCTGGGCAGGCAGAAAAACTGGGCTCAAATGACCCCAGCCACATAGGCATCGAGCTGCTTCTTAACGACCCCCAAGGTAGGAGACAGCACCACTTCCCTTGGAAGTCAGTTCCAGATCCTAGCCGCCCTGACTGTGAAGTAGTTCTTACCGATGTCTAATCCAAACCTACTCTCCAACAACTTGTGGCCATTATTCCTTGTTATCCAGGGGGGCACTAGGGGAAACAAGGTCTCCCCCAAACCTTTCTGGTCCCCCTAGTGAGTTTATAGATGGTCACCAGGTCCCCCCTCAGCCTTCTCTTGTGAAAGCTGAACAGGTTCAAGTCCCGTAACCTCCCATTGTAGGGTCTGCCCTGCTGTCCCTGGATCATGTGGGTGGCCCTCCTCTGGACCCTCTCAGTGTTGTCCACATCCCTCTTGAAGTGGGGTGCCCAGA
>JAGPOW010000797.1:19185980-19201358 GCA_030014935.1 Caiman crocodilus | reverse complement strand
ACTACTGCCCAAGTGCAGCACCCTGCACTTGTCAGTATTGAAATGCATCCTGTTTTTGTTAGCCCACCCCTGCAACCTATCCAGGTCTTTCTGCAGTCTCTCCCTCCCTGCTAATGTGCTCACCTCTCCCCATATTTTGGTATCATCAGCAATTTGAACAGGTTGCTAAAAGAATTCCTTTTTTTAGTTGCTTTCTGAACCACTTAATGCCCCACTCTCAGAGCTGGAGGCAGCAGTTTAGTTTATCACCAGCCAGCAGAAGAAGAACATCTCCCTGCTGAGCTCCTGTGCCAGAACAAACTTGGAGGTATGAGCTAGGACTATGAGGAAGGAGGATGCCCCAGGTTCAAGGCATGACTTAAAACTGCCATGGTTGGGATGCCTGGAAATGCCAGGACCACTAACCTCCCTGGTGCAAGATGGGGCATCTGATAACCTCCAGCCACTGCACCCATGCACAGTCCTGGCTGGGGGAAGCCCAAACCTGTAAGATCTTTGAGAGACCTGAGGCTTACTGGTTGCAGTGGAGTTGTGAGGATGAGAACAAGCAGGCAGTTCGTATCTGACCTAAGATGAACTCAACTGGTCTGTGCTGTGGCCAAGACACAAAGCGGGGGTCAAAGGGCCAGAGGCCCACTGCAAGGAATGCTCAGAGCAAGAGGCTCAGGATACCTACTGGCCTGAAGACAGGGCCAGGGCATAAGGGGGAGCCAAAGGTCCCAGAGAGGGGACCACAGCTGGAGGGGGTGAGGCATGGGTCACAGTGTAGGAGAGGTACAGAGCTGCACCTCTAGTCATCAGGGGCCTAAATGGTCAGCCTCCTGCCCAGGTAACATCAATTGTCCATCAAGGCCTGGTAGACAAAAGAGGGGCAGGTGCTGGCCCAGAAACAGGTGGGAAGGCCTAGATCTAACCGGCACCAGGAAGGCCCCCTGTTACAGGTTATCATCCCTGCTGCATTCATTCCACTCTGCCTTTACACACATAAGGCAGACAAGGTTCTTTGAGTCAATCTGAAATCTTTTTTTTAGACCAACTGAATAGTTGGAGAAATATATCTGAGCAAGCTATCGGGTTTAAAAACCCTTTGTAAGGGGCTGGGGGGGAAGAGAGGAAGGAGGATGAATAGTGGAGAAGTACCTAGGGAGTCAGATGTCAGGCAAGTTATAATGAGTCATAAATCCAATGTCTGTATTTAGTCCATGATTTTTAGTATCCAGTGAAGTCCATAGGATCATCTCTGGGAAGTGTTTTGTAAGTTTCCTTTGAGGATCAGGACTGAGAAATTGGAGAGAGAGTGGTTTTTCTTGTGAGAAATGCGCCCCCACTGGCAATTGGGTGTTCTTGTCTTTAATAGATTTCTGGTGTTCATTCATTCTGGTGCACAGTTGTTTGGTCTCTCCTACGTATTTTCCATCAGGGCATTTGGTGCATTGGATGAGATACATTACATTTCTGGAGGTGCAGCTGTAAGATCCAGGAATGGTGATGGTTCTGTTGTGGGGTGTAGTAATAGTGGGGGTACTGGAGATATGTTGACAGGTTTTGCATTTCTTGTCATGGCATCGTCTGAATCCATTCGGTATGTTTTGGACTGTAGGAAGTTTGCTTCTGGCAATGATGTTAGCGAGGTTCGCTGCTTGTTTGAATTTACAAAACACTTTTCACAGACAAGCCTACAAACTTCACTTCATAAATCTACTGGATATAAAAAAAAATCATAGACTGGCCCTGTGCTCCTGCTGCCTCACTCTGGGCCCTGCCAGGGCTGGCCTTGAGATACCTGCACAAGCCCAGCATTTCTGCCCAGCTGTCAATGCACTCCCATGCACCAGCTCACTCACACTTCCCCCCTCCCCACTCCTGCCACCACCACTTTCATTGCTTCTCTGCCCCCTGCTGGCTACTCCAGTACCATGTCTCCTGGCTGCTGCATGGCTGCAACTGCGGGACTCAGTAGGAACCAGCCCAGTCCTGAAGACTGGGGCCATCAACCACAGTCGTGCTTGCCTCCTTCCTCCCCCCATATTATCTGATTTTCCCTTTCCAGCACAGGGAAGCAGGAACAGCCCCATGGTCCTAACCAGAAGCTGTGTTAGACAGGAGCTTCCGGTTGCAGGGGGTAGGAGGAGGGAGCTAGCAGGGCAGGGCCAGGCAGACCTTGTTGCTTAGTCCTGCCACTGGCTTCCCCTGGGTTCTATTGCCCCTGGCTCCTGTCAGCTTTGACAGGCAGCCAGGGGCAGATAAATATTAATTTTCTAAATGTTGAGGGGCCCTGTGGGCCAGATAGAATGGCCTGGTATGTCACATCCAGCTGACGGGCATTATTTTGCCCACCTCTGTTTTAGTCCCTAATGCATTCAAACAGCTGCCTGCAGTTGTTCCCAAGTTTGAGTCCAGGTCCTTCAGTCTGCAGTCCTGGCTGACCAAGCCAGTGAGATCTCCAGTGAGAATAAACCAGGTTCCAATGCACACTGCTCTCTCAACCCCTTACTCCAGCCTCAAGCTTCCTCTTCCTTGTTTCCCACCTCAGCCTCTGGGGGTTTCTGGGAGTTGCAGTCCAAATTAACAGTCAGCATCTCTCTGCAGACGGTGCCCTGGTTCCACCTGCCCTTGCACACATTAAGTACACACCCACAAAAACAGCAGGAAAACAGACTACAGTGCCCTTTCCAATAAAGTAGTAACTGATGGTAGAAGGGAAATTCTGAAACTGATTATAAGCAAAATGTTATTTAATGAACAGAGGAAGCAAACTGGGGAGAGAAAGGAGAACTTCCCTTGGGAAGCAATCTGAAAGTGGGAATGGCCAAGTTTATTGATGAGAGGAAGTGCATACACAGGAGATGTAGCTCTTACCTGCACTCATCATGCCTGCCATTTTGATCTAAGGATTTATGAATGTGCAGACAAAAAGTTGAGTTGTGGGGATTTGTCCAGTGCGTGTATACGTTAGCAATGTTCAAAACACAAGCCCTGAGTTTAAGATGGCATTTGGTGCCAAGATTGCAGAACACCAGGCCTTGTTGTAGACTTTTAAATATAGTGTTGTCCTGACCATTATTTATCAAGGAATCCCACAGACCCTTAGGCAAAATTGCCCAATCTTGATCCCTTTTATTAAGTATTGGTTTTTCATAGATGCTCAGTACTGTACCCAAAACTACTCTTATTGGCTCAAATGGTTGTTTGGGTAAAAACCCCAGAAAGGAGATCAAAGTATTAGGAAGATATTTCACTTCTGACAGTGGCCATGACAGTGAACTTGATAAAATGTGAGGGGGCTGGGAACTGGACCTAGGCATGTATACAAATAAGCTACCTTGCTCAGTTCCCCAGAAGACTACATGCTGCTGCTGTTCTTGCGCTAGCTGAGGATGCCTCACTGGCACAAGCTATTTCTTTGTATATATAATATAGATTTATGTTGTAACTGTGTGTCTACAGGACCACTCACCCCAGAGTGAGTTTTGTTTGGAGGGGGAAAAAGGCTTTTGTCAGGACAAGGGTATCAAAGGCGAAGGTCCAAGATACTTCACATGCCTGTACCCAGACAAGTGCAGGCATGCAGCATGTGATGCCGCAGACCCATCTGTGGTGCCACACACCGCATATGCAGGCACTTCCCACACTGCTACTTAGTAGTGCAGGGCGTTTCTTGACCCCAGGGTCAGAAAAACCCAGGCCAAAAAAAAGTGTGGCGGCACACATGGCAACAGCATGTGCTGCCCCAAACCAGAGCCTGGCTAGCTGGAGCCATGCTCCAGGTGCCAGCCAGGCTTCCTTCCGTAGTTGCAGTCCCAGGAGGCCCCAGGACCCCAGGTAAGGCTCATCGGGCCAGCACATTTGCTAACCCCAGCCTCCCCTACCCCACCTGGGATAATCTGCAGTGCACTCATGGCACAGGCATTCCCCAGGGATGAACAGCAGCAGCACAAGGTGTGCCCGTTTCCTAACCATGGGAAACAAATGCTGCTTGTCCCCAAGGAAACAAATGTCCGTGGTCATCTGGACACACCCATTTGTTTAACAGTTTTGTCTCAGGTATTTTAATAGTGGGCCTCAAGTTTCGCCTCAAGTGTTTTAAACACCGGGCATTTTTACACAAGACACACACCAGTGCTGATGCACATGACGCAGAAGGCTGCCGGCGCACATCAATTTCTGTGCTCCGGCAGACTCAATCGAGTCTGCTCCAACACGCTGGATTTCCAGCACATTGGAGCAGTCTCTGCACATGTGTATAGGAACCCACTGTGCTGCAACAGGTGAAAAGCTCTAGGAAAAGCATTTGAAAAGCTCTAGGAACTTATTTTTCTTATAGATTTGCCTGCAGTCTTTTAATGTGACAGTGTTCTTTAGAAATAATTTTATTGTCATTCAAATTTAGCTAAATATTAAATATGCGCCTGGAGATGGGGTAGAATCCGGAGAGGTGTTTCTTTTGCAGAAATCAAATGGCACCCAGCCCCATGCAAATAGTTCTACTCATAACCATTTATTCATAACTATAGATTGTATTTTCCTGTGCTAGGTTTTAGCTCTAAGGGAAAACTGGACCGAATTATCTTCCCCAAACAACTGGCTTGAAACCTTGAATACTCCAACAGGATAAATATCTCATGTCCTTTACAAAGAAAATTGGAGACAAATCCTGAATGAAAATGCAAGTAATTTAGACAAGCACTAGCAGGACTGAAAAATAAATGGGCTGCTAGTGTTTAAATACCTTTGGGACAGCCACTTCTTATGGGTTTGTACAGCCTCTAGCACAGCCCTTAGTACAAACACTGCCCAAGCTGGGGGGAGGCCTCAACTGCTGCTGCAGTATAAATGAGTTGTTGGCACACTCTGCTGCATGCTCCTTTTCAAAACAATTTACTACTCAACTTTCTCCATAACGGAACAGCCTCTCAGAAACAATCAGCTTATTGATCCCACCCCAAGAGCTTCTGCCTAATAACACAGAGCAAGAGATCAGAAATTGCTCTGCCTATTGGAATGCATAGGCATAGAGGAGATCTTTGGCTATTGTGTGGCTAGGAAACAGGACTTGCAAAGGTGTTGCAAGATAAAGCCTCCTGTAAAGAAATTAATCAAAGTAGTTTTTTTCAAGGCTTTATCGTCTGGTAATCCTGCTTTCCAGGGCATTCGAATAGAAGCTACATTCCCCAAGTCGTGCTTTATCATTATCAGTCTGGTATCTTCCTCTTTCATATAGGAGGCTCTCTCAGTGACTAGGCCCAATCCATAATCAGTTGCAGTGATTAGTGTACTATAGGAAATATTTTTCTTAACATATTTTTCCTTGAAATACATGATGTTGAGATAAAAATTGCCCAGTAATTTACTCTTTACTTCTGTTGATAACAGAGTGTTTAAATAGAGAACTTAAAAACTAAATTTCTTTTAACTGTTTCTCCTGTTTCGTTTCTGTACATCTCCTGATTACAAATACTGAAAGGTAATGGCTTTAAAGAAAAGCACAGCAGAATATTTCTTTGTGGGGGGGTGGAAAGGGTCAAAGGACTGTTCTTTACCCTTCACATTAGGTCCCGTGAGCATGCACGCGCACGCGCATGCACGCGCACGCACACACACACACACACTTTTGGGTTAATAAACACTACATTAAAACAAAATTCTTCATCAAGTAGTTATGGGAGAATCTCAACCCACTTCAAAAAGCAAAAAGGTTTCTAGCCCTCACAGTTCTGAACAAAAGCTTGTAAAGTGTGTCCCAAATGCACCCTAAAGGCACAAACAGCCACCTTCTTATTTTATTACTCAAATTAATCTTTAAAACCGTGTTGATTTTTAAACAGTTGCAATTGGCCATATTGGCTTTGTAGCTGAAAATTCTCAGCTTGGTTCTTAAGGTGAAGAGGTGGGCGGGGGGAAGAGGGAGGGAAGGGCAGGTTACTGAACCACAGAAACGTTTGCCTGTAGATAGTGTCTCTGCTCAAAACATCAGTGGAAGAGTTAAAAGTGCAGGCACTGGGATTTGTTACAGCTCATCCTGAGTTCTGGAACTGAACGGACTGGTTAGCACCTTCCAGATCTATTGTCTGTGGCAAGCCTCAGCTCACCCAACTTTGCATTTGCTAGGAGGAAAACTGGAAATTTCATGTTGCTTTTAAATGTAGGCCAAGATAAAAGCCCATGGGAGATAATAAAGCCCTGAGGAGGGATGGAAATTCCACCAATGGCCTGTTTATCAGATAATAACAGAAGCTGGAGATCTCTGCTTTTTTGCATAATTATATTCATGACATTAGCTCACTATTCTATTCATTTCAAATCTGGACAAGCAAAACTGATTGGTTTAACAGTATGGCGGAGGGAAAAATTCCAGAAGCTGAAAAGGATCGAGGTATAACCAGACCATGCAGACTGCTAGGTTATATATTAAAGCAAGCTGTATTAAAAAGTTATAAGGAATTGCTGACTAAGGCCACCCACAAAGAACACAGAAAGCTCAGAGCTGGTTTAAACAAACACAGTAGAACAAGACAAAGGGATGCGTGTGCATCTCAGCTTGTAAATTAAAGGAGACTGGCTAAGAGAAATGTTAATTCTGATTTGCCAGCTGTGCATGCACAAGGTTTTCAGACCATGTTATATAAAAAAGCATTAATCCTCCCTAAGCGGCATTAAAGACTGGGTTTTCAAAATGGCTCCTCCATCTCTGGCCATAGTGCACACGTTTTATTTGCAACCACACAAGATGGTAAGTCTGTAGCAAGGAGTCTTAGAGTAAGTCTTCTCCAAGAACACAGACTGACATGGTGTTAATAATGGAAACAGGTTAATCACGTATTTGAATCCCATGCCCTTTCTAGCAAGAGATGCTGACCAGAGCAGGGACTTGCCAAAGAACAGAGGGCCAGGAGGGAAAAGAGTGAGGGCAGAAGAATATGGAGCCGGCGAGAAAAACTGACGAGACAGACTGCATTCAGAATAATACAGGGGATAGGGAGCAGAGAGGCAGATCATATAGAGAGCTGGGGAATAGTGGGACTGGAGGAGCAGTTCATGGAATATCATTGATTCCTCAGGGTTAGCTAAACTGCTCTGGGGCCCCAGCCCATTTACATTTGAATTTTTAATCTGAATAGTCACAGAAGTCAGGCAAAGAGGGGAAAATGGCTCCCCCAAAGGCTCAAAGATCACACTACGATCAGGTACAATTCACTGGCTTTTTCAGCCTCATGCTTTTGGGTGTGTGTAGACTAAATGAGGTGCATGTGTGCATGACATTTTAAAGTGGGTTAAATGCTTTTGCACCACTTGAATGGCATTGATTTAAATTGCATACGTTGGTGGCGTATTGCACATTAATTCCAAGCGCTGTAGCATATTTGGTGGTATAATGCGCCTTACATGGCTTTGCGGCGCATCAAACTCAAACGCCCTCAGAGAGTTTTAGTTTGCTGCCCTACAGCCGTGGAGCAAAGCACTGGGCTCCATGTGGCTCTGGGGCTGTGCAGGCAGCTTGGCAGCAGCCCAGCAAAGTAGACTCCACCGAAGGAAAAAAAGCGGCGAGCCTCATCTTTTCTTTTCCTTTCCCTGGAGCCTGCCTGCCTGCATGAGCTGCACGAGGAACCATGGCTGCAGTGCCCCCCAGGACAGCCTGAGCCAGGTGCTTGCGGGCGGGTGCCACCTGGAAGGGGGCACTGCTGCCATGGAGGGAAGCACCAAGGACCGCTCTGCCACCAGCAGCTAGCCATCTCCTCCGCACCGCTGGAGGCAGGTAAGACACTGGTATACACAACACAGGGGTTTACTTCACCCTAAATTGAAGTGGTGTTTTTAAAAACCCACCATTTCAGTTTAGGGTGAATTAAACCCCTGATTCATCTACACACGTCCAATTAATGCCACTCCCACAGGGTTTGACATCCCCCTGCCTAGGCCACAACTCTGAAGTGCCTAGTGATTTTTAGGGGCCCAGATGTTCAAGCGGCCTGTTCACAGAAGGCACCAGGCACCCTCTAAAATTCAGACCCCTCTACTTAGATCCCCATTGGGCACCCAGAAATCGTTAGTCCTTTGGACTCCTTAGTTTGAACTCCTGAGATGGGTAAGGGGGCATGTGAGCGTTTCATAAGCATTTTCCTTTAATGAAATCAGCAGTTCCCCACTTCTCAGATCTACTGTCTCTGCCCCACCCTCCACCCACACAAACCCACATCCAGTCAAGTATGAGAGCTCAGTTAAGATGTTCTCCTTGCCATTGAACCACATGCCTTGTTTTGCTTAAATGCGCACACACACGTCAACAAGGTTAATTTCATAGCTAAGGACTGATTCCACATGGTATCACAGACAATTGTTGCTCTTGTTCAGGACACCTGGTCATATTGGTATGATTGAAAATTTCCTCCGAACTTGGAGTCTGTCTCACTGTCTGCAGTGCTCTTATACAGCACTTAGCTTGCATTTGGCTCTGGGCTGGGGCTAGGGCTGTGGGGACAACATTGATTTTAGTTGTGTTCCTGGATTTTGACAGAGGGCAGAAGGCTGGTAGTAGGTTTGGTGCTGGGATATGTTTAATACTGTTAAGATGACTAGACAATTACACTTGTGCCTTGCCTATGTTTCAGTTAGCCCTGATTTCAGCCCCTACTGGAGACCAAGGCTAGTTCTCTGCATACAGCAAGGATTTGATCTAATGAATACTGATGGGTTGCTACTGTTGCATTCCCCTAGTGCAGGCAGGCAGGTATAATGTTCACATTATACTAAATTATCAGGCTTCTATGCGAGATGTAGCAAGGTAATTTCTTGTGCTCTAATCTATGCTGCCCTGGCTAGATACATCTACCTTGCACCTGCATCTTTGCATGAGTAGGCCTGACACTTGGCACCAATGTAAACTTGCTTCTATCAGCCTTGCCTGTCTTCACTATGATTGTTGCATTGATGGCTGGCTCTCACTGGCTGCAAGGGCTTTGGGAATATGAGGTTAGTTAAAAGCAAAATGACTATGCCCACTGTCTGTGCTCTAAGACCAATGCTTGTAAAGTTTAGAGGTTTTTCTATATATAAATAACCCTGGTCTGCTGTGTAAGGCTTAAGAGCTGGTCACAAGCAGGTCAGTAGCTGTGAAAGCAGTTAAGTTCTCAAAGTCCCCTGAGAAGTAGCCAAGCAGCAGGAATCTTGGCTTCTTAGCCAAAGGATCACTCTGTCACAATAAAGAGGCACCAGTCCTGAACACTTATTGGTTTTGGGGTCGAAATTTCTACAAAGGTGATGTGTGGCTGAAAATGCGAACCACCTATATCTAAAGCCTGCTCTTAACAGGAACCAGATCAAAGCAGCGTTACCAACAGGACCTAAGATTCTGGGGCCACAATGTGGTCGCTCAGGCTCTCTTCCACCCACGTCCATTCAAACCAGGCTTCCTTTTGAAAAGAGCCTGCAGTACAATACACTGGGTAAACAGGAGGCAGGGTTTCCAACCGTATTTTACATGAGCAGTTTCTTCCTCTTTGAATTTTGTTTCCAAGCTAGCTATATTCCTGGCAATCTTGGAAATGGCTTATTTTCACACTAGGAAAAGGGCCCATTTTGAGTGGAAAATTCACAGTAGATGAATTTCACCCCATGCAGAAAGGCCTAAGCATTGCTTGAATATTGTGTATGGTATAGAAAATTTCTTACTGGCCTCTACCGATAGGCATTTCCCACTTGGTATGGGTCCTAGTTTTTGACAAATGATACCTATGATCTCATTTCCTAACAAAGTGCAGAAGGTACCCTTGTATATTCCAGGTGCCTTTCCACTTCACCCACCTAGTTATAATGCCCAAGGTATACCCTAACCACTCAGACTGGTAGATATATATTCAAACAGGCTGTACTAAAAGGTTATAAAGGAATTACTTTCTAACTGAGGCCACTTACAAAGAACACAGAAAGCTCAGAGCTGGTTAAAACAAAACCAGAAGGACAAGAAGAAAGGGGCTAATGATGCCCATTTAATGAAGAACATATCATCCAATAACATTAACTTTCACAGTGACTAATAATCTCCATCCTGTTAAGAGGTTTCTCAGGAAGTTTTGTTCCACTGGTGCTTCCCAGGAGCAAGTCCAGCATCTGAAGTGGTAGGGGAGGACATAGGAATCATATCAATAGAAAGGAGATCTTGGGAGATGTTCTAAGGTAATTCTCTTCCTAAAAACCTGTGCTAATTTCCTTCCCAAATTATCTCAATTTCTTGTGCATTCAAATAGGAGCTGCATTCCCAAATCCTATATTATTTTCCCTTTTTCTGGCTCGTATGCCTTCAGACTGCTTAACTGGAAACTGATTTATTCTTCTTGTACTACATCCTTTCTAGTTCAGCAGTGTTTAGTGACTTACTCCTTTTTGTAGCTCGATAGCATCGCCAGAACTGTTCTGTAGTTCCACTGGGTGCCTGTAGGTGTTCAGATTCATAAAGGAGGCCCTACAAAAAGGGTGGCTCAGATGACAGAGCACTGGGTTCTGTATGTGGCTGTGTCTAGTGCCTAATGGACCTCGAACAAATCACTGCCCTCTTCTGTACCTCAGTTTCCCCATCCGTAAATGGGTTTAATGACAATGACCTCCCTTTGTAAAACAGGTTGAGATCAATTGAGGAAGTGCTGTTTAAGTTAGGGGCTATCATCTTTAACTTTGGGGTTGGATCCTGCAAAAGCTAGAAGATTCCTTTATACAGAGGGCTGGCCCAAGACATATGTACCACTTAAAACCCTAATTTTTACCTAACGACTGTTAAAAGGCACATTGGCTCCATGCTGATGCTCTGCTAGTGACCTGCACAGACCTGAGTCTCTCGCAGCTTGGCCCACGGGTCTGCTAGGAGCACAAGTGCAAAACACTTCTAGGATTGGAGTGTTCCCTGTCCATCAGCTCCCCTTGCACTCGCGTAGTACCACTATCGCTGTAGTCCACGAGGCATCATGCTAGCAGGGAGCATAGTATTTGCAGAGCTGGGACCATAGAAAAGCAAGGTTCCAAGCTGAGAAGACAATTACCCCCATGTTACCGCAGATGTGTGCCCTCCTCCCCACCATACACACACACTTTTAGCAACCTCAGCTCCCTCCCGGATCTACTGATCTCACGGAGGACCCAATCCATGAAATTAATGGCAATCCAACTAGGAATCACTTACAGAATTTTGTGAGCAATTTTCCAAACCATTTCACCTTTGAGCTGAGATTAAACACAAGCAGGTTTCAGTCACAGGATGAAGCTTAATGAGGGAGACACAAGGGAATGAATAATAATGGGCACAGGGGCCTGATCCTCAGTGAAGCTCTAGTTCCTACTACCGAGCTGAGCATTCATTCAAATGCTGCTTAGGGGCCGTAACTGAAGCCCTGCTCCCTATAAAAAGGGAATCTTTGGACATGGGACCCAAACGATGCCTCTGTGTTTGTATTAGGTTCCATGTCAGTCCCTCTGTCACAGTAACTCCTCTGAGATGGGGAGAGGGGGGAAATCTAGCAGGAGCAGAGGAAGAAGAGGCTCTCTCATATCTCCTCCTGTATCCCACAGAGCAACGCTGAAATCTAATAACATTGCACCACCTAGTGGCTGCTTCCTAATTCCAGCAAGCTAGCTACAAAAGTCCCTGAAGGGCTCCAGCCGCAAGCAAGAAGAGCTGCATTCTCTAAATATATCCTGATCGACTGCAGCCCCTAACATGCACCTATCTTCCCTGGGAAAACTTGTCCTATCTCATGCACTGACGTAAAGCATCCCAAGGAACCATAGCTCTGCAAACAAGCACAGGTTACTTTTAATATGCAGTTTTACATGCATTGTGGCTGCAGCAATTTCAAGCTAAGAGCAGCACCAAGCGGAGAGAGAATCTATGCACCATCTTCACCTGCCTTTTCCCAACATGGAAGAGCAGATGCATTCCCTCCCTCCCATTATCACACAGCAGGCACCAGAACTGCAAAGAGAGGGCAAAACCCTCACCTGAATGCTGGTCTAGGAGCTGCAGAATATGAGAGACAATTACATCCTACGTCAGCAAGTCAAAGACTTGACAGCAAAAGTAGCAATGACAGACTTCAGGGTGAACAGCAAGTTAACTGGGCTTGACTCTGGGCTGGCTGGCCTTGAGCAGTCTGTAGTTAACCAACTCACAGCTGCAATAGCTGCAGGTGGTGTGCAGCGTCCAGGGCAAGAGCTGTTGCTTCACAGCCATGGAGCTAACAGACTGACTGCCTCAGAGCCATACTTAGATCAAATGACCAGGCTTCCAGTGGGCACTATCCCATAGTCCAGAAAGGAGCATATTCCAATGTCCCAAAACACAGACATGCCAGAGAACAGACAAAGGGACAGCTACCAAGTAGCTGTCCTAGGGAGACCCTGCAAGATTCACAGAAAGATCCCTTACCAAAGCACCTCAAACTATAAGTTGCTATATGTAATGGGCCACCTCCATCCCTGCAGCCAGAGTTTTAAATTAACAGGGGTTAAAAGCTGAGTATTATTTGAAAACCCCATTGGTCCTGTATCTACATCGTTAGATACAAAAAACCCTTAAAATATCTGGCCCCAAAGACCTGGCCCATTAAAAGGCTTCTAGGTAGAATTCAAGCACTTCAGTCCAAAACCTTACCCCTCAACACCCCCCTGCTCAGCTGCTGCCTGACCTCAAGGCAGCTGAAATTATTACTTAAAATCTTGAGGCATCTAGATCTTTTTCTATATTAGTGCCTAGAATAGTCCTATCCCTAGCAGGCCTGGTTTACTCTGTTCTCAAGTTCACATCTGGATCCAGAATGCAAGCATTCCTCTCCGCCTACCACTCTATGGGCTCAGCCTAGTAGTTGTTCTCAGAGCACACACCTCCAGCATCAGGCTCCTTAAATCTTTATTACCACTGCATATTGTAAGTAGAAATAGTAGCTAAAAGTAGTGCCTAAAAAGTAGAAATCTGTCCTTCTTTGAGAAACATAATCAGATAATGGCAGCAAGGGGCAAGGTATTCAAGCAAGGAAAGTACCAGACAAACAGGTGCTGAACAAATTCTGGAATTCAGGTCAACATCTCATTCCTGCTGATTCACTCCCTTGTAATAAAGTTCTTACTAGAAATGTTTCCTTCAATAAACTTCTGTGTCAGACTTGTCTGAAGCACAATTTGCCTGGACTCTTAATACTTGGCATTCTATGAGCTCTTTGCAGCTGAGAATCACAGACAATGCAAACCCAAACTGTGGCAACCTTCTTGCTGGGGAGAGAATTACCCCAGAAAGAATCTAAGGTAAAACTTGCCACTAAATTAATGTAATTTAATGTAAATTTGTATTAAATGTAAATTTATATTAAAACTTCAGTTTTTAGTGCAGAAGTTTTTACCTCCTTTAAGCAACTTAGCAGTCATTGACCTCCATCCATCTGAAAGCAGTTCCTTGCTTAAGTAAACTGCTCCCCCCTTTATCTACCAGTGAGCTGCTTATATGTGCAGCCACCCAGATAAGGGTGTTAATTGTTTATCCCACTAATCTGCATTGCTGTAGAAGACTGAAGGAAATCACAGCGCAACATGCAGCTCTGTGTCCAAGGTTACAAAGTACTTCCTAAGTTATTAGAAGTCACACCTGCAGTTTCCAGTTTTCAAGGTATACTCCAGTGGAGCTACACCACCCTTAAAGGGTAAATGACACACGTGTCTGTGCTGTTGGTCACATAACCAGGGGTAGGTGATAAGGGCACTTTGGAGCACAGCAGCAGCAGCTACTGCCACTCCAGGTGTAGAACCTGGTTGCTAAACCCCTGATGTAAACAGGCCTGTCTGTTGGCTGGAAAGATCCCTTCATGCATCTTCTTCTTTAGCTAGCGTGTTCATTAGGTGTTGCAGCTTTACAGTGCAAAACCCAGTCAAGGATTTAAAAAAAAAAAAAAGAGAGAGAGAGAAAGAGAAAGAATCCTGCCAGGTAATGTAATTACTTAAAACTCCACCCCAACCTGCTCTCAACAACAGTACAGCCAGGTACCGGGGGAACTCAGACCACAGGACTACCACAGTGCAAGTTACAGCTCATACTCCAGTGCTTCCTGGCCAAAAAGGCATGGTGCTCTCTGCTGACAGAGACTGCATGGCTAAGAAGAAGTCCTGGAGCCAGATCTCTTTTATTGGCTGGGCAATTGGACAGGTCCTCTCCTCAGGCTTGAGAAGCTTTCATCTGCTGTTCCCCTACTTTTCTTTCTGAATACACCTGTCTTAGACATCCTCTCTCACCCCAGCCTGTGGGGCTGAACCCTCCCTTCCACTCTCCACCCAGTGCCAGACAGGTAGGGGAAGAGTTCCTTATGCCTTGCGATGGCATTTTAATCAAATGACTTTACAGAGCTCCTACCCCTCAAAAGGGGAGCAGTTTGCTCCAAACCAATCTGCTCTCTGGTTCTGTTCACTGAAAAACAAAAATAGTTGTATTTTGGCAGACCCTTTAAGCCACTGTGTAGGCTTCAGGGCTGTGTGAGACTTTGGACCATGTTTCAGATCTGGAGAAGCTTCAGATGCTTCGGTGTCTGAAGCAGCATGTCTGGATCAAAGCGCTGGCTTTGTTAGGCTTTCCGAAGCGGTTCAGAGCTTCAGAAAAGCTTCAGCACCCCTTCAGAGATCCAGTCATAAGGTATAATGGGGAAAAAATGAACTATCTATAACCTTGTTATTTTCCGTCTGATTTGGATGAAATTTGCAGGGGTTGTAGCCTCTGCTGAGAGCATGAAGCGTTCCAAGTTTCAAGAAGATTGGTGCACAGGTTTGGGGGGGACTGCACCCCAACTTCTTAATAGCAAAACTCATGTCAAATCTACATGTTACAACACAGGGGGGTGACAACTGCAGGGACAGTAGCCCCTGGTGAGGCCACAAAGCCTACCAAATTTCAGGAAGATCGTTTCAGGGGTTTGGGGAGAATTGCCCCTCAAGCTGCCGACAGACAAAACTCATGACATAGATGACCCTGTGTGTGTTAAGGCGCAGTGGGCTGAAAACTGCAGGGGTGGTGGCACCTGCTGAGGCCACACCACCTGCCAAGGAGATCAGTGAAGGGGGGGCTGGGGCCCTGCACCTCTAGCTACTGACTGGCAAAAACTAGTGACATGGGTGCTTGTGCAACTGCGTCTGTCTTGGGGCAGGGTGGGCGATGACTGATGCAGGCCTAGCCGCTAAGCTCCTGTGTTACCAGTTACCAATCACTCATGACTACAAGAAAAACTACAGACCTTGATTCCCCCACTACCTAACCCCGGGACCTTCTACATGCTCCCTAAAATCCACAAACAAGGGAACCCTGGCAGACCTATCATATCCAACCATGGGACCCTAACTGAGGAAATATCAGGTTTCATTGAA
>JAGPOW010000797.1:19159964-19185581 GCA_030014935.1 Caiman crocodilus | reverse complement strand
CCACAACAGAGCCATCAGCATCCCAGGATCTTACAGCTGCACCTCCAGAAATGTAATATATCTCATCCAATGCACCAAATGCCCTGATGGAAAATACGTGGGAGAGACCAAACAACAACTGCGCACCAGAAAGAATGCACACTGGAAATCTATCAAAGACTGAAATACTAATTACTTGTGGGGGGCACATTTCTCACAAGAAAACCACTCTCTCTCCAATCTCTCAGTCCTGATCCTCAAAGGAAATTTACACACTTCCCAGAGATGAGCCTATGAACTCCACTTCATCAACCTCCTAGATACTAAAAATCATGGACTAAATATAGACATTGGATCTTTGACACGCTATAACCTGCCTGACAGCTGACTGCCCAGTCCAGCCCCTGGCTTCTTTACTTTTCATTCCATCCAGGAAGAGCACACACCGACTGCTGAAACTTCCTTAGCCTGACGAACAGTTTTTGAACCCGAATGCTTGCTTAATACCTATTCTCTGACTATTTGGGTTGGTCTAATAAAAGATATCAGATTCACCCAATGAACCTCGTCTGTCTATGTCCTTAGACCAACACGGCTACAACCCACACTCCTGCAATCAATCATGATTCACTCAGGGACCAGCTCAATACACAGTTGCTAGCTAATGTAACCAGTTATTTAGCAACAAATAACACCTACAAAACCAGACTAAGGAGAGAGAGAAAGGAATCAATACAGACAATCAACTGCCCCAAGATGGAGACAGTCAGTTGCACAAGTACCCATGTCACGAGTTTTGTCTGTCAGCAGCTAGAGGGGCAGGGCTCCAGAACCCAGAATCCCCTTGCACCAATCTCCTGGACAGCTGGCAGGCTTTGTGGTCACAGCAGGGGCCACCATCCCTGCAGCGTTCAGCCTGCTGTGCCATAACACACAGTGTCACCCATGTCACCAGTTCCGCTTGTCCACAGCTTGAGGTGCAGTTCCCCACAAACCCCTGTACATATCTCCTTGAAACTTGGCAGGCTTTATGGCCTGAGCAGGGGCTACTATCTCTGCAGTTTTCAACCTGCTGTGCCTTAACACACAGAGTCATCTATGCCACGAGTTTTGCCTGGCAGCAGTTTGAGTGGCAGTTCCCCCCCAAACCCCTGCACCTTTCAAATTGAAACTTGGCAAGCTTTGTGAACTCACCAAGGGCTACTATTCCTGCAGTTTTCACCCCACTGTGGCTTAACGCATACATGTGATGTGAGTTTTGCTTTCAAGAATTTGGGGTGCAGCTCCCCCCAAAGCTCTGCACTAATCTTCTTGAAACTTGGCAGGCTTCATGCTCTCAGCAAAGGCTACAACCCCTGCAATTTTAATCCAAAATCAGACAAAAAACAACAATTAAAGATATTTCATTGATTCCCCATTATACCCTATGGCCGGATCTCTGAGGCAGCTCTGAAGCTGCTTCAGCCTGATTGAAGTGGAAACCCAGTCTGGAGCTCCGGATCAGATCCCTGGCATCCAAAGCAGCTGGATCGGAAGCCAGATCTTTTTTCCCAGAATTGGTTCAACATTAGATCTTCCTTAATAAGCAATTCACATATGGCAGGCCATCCAGATAGATCGGGATTTACACCATTAGCAAGAGTGAGCAGTTAGGGTTTTCCAGACTCGTAATCCATTTAGGGCCTTTTCCACAAGGTAGAGGTTCAGATTCTACACCAGATATGTGTTATAGCCAGTTGTGGCAGCACATAGCTCAGGGTCTCCATTCAGATGGGGTTGGGGAAGGAAATGCAATTAGTGTTAGGCTTTACAAACCTGCCAACTAAGGGATCCTGCAGCAGGTGAGATTTATAAGCTATGAGGATGGTCCATTCTCTCCCCACCCTTGTCTCTGCTCTTTGTGATCCCTGGAAAAGTTTGAAAATGCAGGGATTTTTCTCTTCCTGAAACATGTGTGTATGCCAATGCCCTTTCCATCCATACCACTCAGCGATGAAGAACGCAGGTGTTATACTTCCCTCTGGATCCCAAACTGGAAAAATTCAAATTACTTTACTTGCTGGAAACAGCCAGAGCATCTTACAATTAGTCAGTCTCCAGATACTGGAGAATCAAACTGAGATAAAATCCTGGCTCTCTTGCAGTGTATGGGAATTGTGCCATTGACTCTAACAGATTAATTCGAAAGCTGTAGTCTTTCCTGCCCCAAAATCTCCATTTCCCTGCCTCTCGCACTTGCTTCTCCGGGTAGATGTAAGCAGAGTCCAGGCTGGCTTGCCCCCCGTGAGCACTTATGATAAAAACTCTGCTTCCATTGGGCAAGATTTCTGAAACAGAGTCTGGTCCCTTCAGCAGGGAAGGCAGCAGGTCAGAATTTTTGAGGCGAAAACTCAGCAGGGAATCAGCAGGCTAACAGGAGCTTTGCCCAGCACTATTCCCCACAGAGCCAATGCTGTTAAAACTCTTGCCCTGGAAGGCAGGGACTGTGCCAGTTACAGAACAGCCCCCGAATTACAGTTTAGGCAACTGGACAAGATGAAAGGGTCACATCACTAAGACAAAGATGACCCACAAGCACAGGCTGAAAGAAACTCCACAAGGAGAAGAAAATTGGATCCTGAAGGCCCATAGGAAAAAGACAGAGCCAGAACCAGGGCCTGGAAGCTGAAGCCAGACATTCATGTTGAAAATAAGGAACAAATATGTAGCAGTGAAGGTGATTAATTACTGGGGCAAACCACCCAGCCTCCCAGGATGGTGAGCATATGGTAACCACATACTTTGGTGTCATGGTAGAGGCAGGGCTTTCTTCTCCCCTACATTCCACCTATGACCTCCTGCAAAGGGCTGTTGGTGTATCTGGTATTGTGCCTTGCAGTTGTGTGAGGCTTTGAAGGGGTTATTTGGGAAAATACTTGC
Source organism: Caiman crocodilus (assembly GCA_030014935.1). Taxonomy (NCBI): domain Eukaryota; kingdom Metazoa; phylum Chordata; order Crocodylia; family Alligatoridae; genus Caiman; species Caiman crocodilus. Next base: position 19,182,683 of record JAGPOW010000797.1, on the reverse strand, counting down.
AGAAACAGGTGCCTGCAAATGTAGGGACCCAGATCTGATGGCCCAGAAGGCTCTTTCTACTCCTGTTCCTACCAGATGTAGCAGGTCCTCCATCCCATGCTGTCTTAATATCCAACCTGGCTGCATTTCTGAAAGAAAGAAATACCTAGTCAGACACAAATTACAGAACTCAATAGAGGATATGGGGAGGGACTAGATGAAAGTCTATGTCCTCTTCTACCTAGCAGGTCAGACTAGATGATCAAAGACACTGTACTCCATTGACCAGGGAAGTACATAATCCTGTATAACATTGCCAATCCCAAATTATGGCCTACTGCTTACATTGTAACACTCTCCAGTTATTCCCCTATCAATTAACTGTATGAACCACTTAAAAACAGTGGCCTTCAGTCCCAGGGTCTGCTTTGTAACTTAATTGCACTGAAGTTAACTGTCTAGTAACTGTATCTGCTTTGTCATTTCTTGAGCTCCTTTTAAGGATGCCAGGAATGGTGATGGAGAAGGAGCTGTCAAAGGGCTGCTATTACAAACCTTGAACATGGCTACTCAGTTTCACAGATGGTGTCTCCCCTCATTTTCAAGGCTACTAATAGCAATCCTGAAAGTGTTAGAAGCCTTACAAATGAGGAGCGAGTCAATTGGGGGCTGCTGATATTATGGCACTGACACTTATGTGCATTTAATGACAAATGTTTACACCAAGGTTGGACAAATGCAAATTCTAGGTAAATGCCATCTCTTCTCAGTCCCAGTGATGCACTTAAAGAGAAACTACCATATAGAAGTGTCTCCATAGGAAGTATAAATTCATACACTTTCACTTATAGTTTATTCTCCTAGTTTAGGACAGGATCAGGATTTTTCTTGGCTTGGAGATTAAAAAATAGTTGGAAGTATAAAGCAGCATGAAGATGACACAGGATAAAGACTGGCATCAGCAGAACAGTGCAGGTTTGGAGTTAGTGAGATTCTCTGGTTTAGCTGAGCTGCAATTTGGGTTAGTCTACAAAGCGCTTGTCACACTGAGATTTTCTGTGAATAACCCCAACCAGCATTCAATATTTCATGGAGTCTCAATTCAGATTTGTGACAAGATAGCAGGTTTTGGAGACGGGGGAGATCCTTTTATAAAGGATGAGATCAAGAGACATTCCAGCATCTTTTTTAAAAGGCAAAAATAGAACTGGCTGCAAAGTTGTTTTAAACCAATATTCCCAGCTGTGGTTGCAAACCAAACATTGCAGATCTGAGAACCAAAAATAGAAAGAAGGGAGAAGTGGCTCCCTGAATTTTCCTTGGCCAAACAGAAATTAAGCAAGCTATCAACTAGCATAAAAAGAGAGAGAGAGAAAATTTACTGGGGGACAAGGAAATCTCACTTCTTACACCCAGTTTCCTTAATCATTTTTCAGTAATAAGACTTTTCGCCTTTAAATGCGGAAACTTAAGCCACTGTCTTCAGCAATATTATAGAACCCTACTGTAATTTTACAACAGCTTGTAGGTAGGACTGTGTAACTCACAAACATGGGCTATATGCATTTTAAGAGCCAAATTATGTGACTAGATACCACAGGTCACACTATCATGGCTGTCATCATTTGGCTGGAACAGGAACAAGCAAAAGGGTTTAAAAGGGCAGCAGCGTATTTGAGCAGATAATATGAAACAAAGCATGGTATATATGCAGCATTGGTACGAGTGTAACCGTCTCAATGATGGAAGTGACGTTTTACTATAAGTAGCAAAGAAGTACAGCTCCTCATGCCAACAGAAGTTGCATCATTAAAAAGGTCTTTATACAATGCAATCCACCTAGATGCATAATAGCTAAATGTGCAATTCACTTCACTGCATAACCCAATATGAATCCCAACATTTTACTGTTTGCATGCACATGCTGCCCAAATACCTGGCATCTTTTGGCTCTACTCTTTACTTCTTAATGTAATTATGCACAATTTAACTGCATGAGCATTACACAGAAAGGCAAAAGGGAAGCAGCTGTCAAAAGCCACTACTTCAAAACCTTGAAAACAAGGAAGTTCGTCAGTTTCAGTTGCAAAATGACTATCAGAAGCCTAAAATTGGCTACCAGTTTCAGGGCAGCTAGTGTTAACCCGCTGAGAGCATTATGCATGTAATGAGCTTTGCATACAGGAACTGGAGTTCATTTCATACTCCAGGTAAGGGCACAGCCTTTTTCAGTCTTGAGGCAGTGTCCTTAAACAGAGATTACTGTACTGCTCTTTCCTACACTTTCATACCAGTATAATTGCATCTAAACTAGGGGGTTGTATCAATCACTCAGCATCCTCCAGAAGCCTTCCTTTCCCGTTGCCTACGGGCATCGTCTCCGGCCAGCGTCACCAAGTGGAATGAGACCCGCCCCGGATTCTGATTATACCAGCACAGTCACAGGCAAGGCAACTTCTCAGAAAAGGCTGAAGAGAACTTACACATTCTCCCTCTTGCTTTTCAAGTGGCTTTGGAATGCTGCTTTGATTAGTCCTAAAGACTGAAGTCTCCTGTTCACTGATAGGATAGAGTCAGTATATGCAGTGGCTCAGCCAGGCTTTTTCATAGGGTCATAGGAAAGCTGGCCTGGAAGAGACATCACAATGTTGTCTAGTCCAGCCTCCACTCAAGGCAGGATTGTCCCTGACAAAGCATCCCAGCCAAGTGTCTGTCTATCCAAGCTGCTCTTGAAAATTTCCAAGGATGGCAATTCCACAACTTTTCTAGGTAGCCTGTTCCAATGCTCGTCAGAAAGTTCCTCTGAACCTCCAACCTAATTCCTCTGCTGCAGCTTGAGCTGCTCCTAGTCCCATCTTCTGCAGCCACAGAGAAAAGCCCACATGATTCCACCTTGGCATTCTCTTCTGCAGACTAAATAACTGTAGTTTTTACTCTTTCCCTTTAAGACTTGCTTCCCAGAACCCTAATCATTTTGGTTGCCCAGCTACTTTGTACCAGCTGTGTGACTTACCACCTAGGTACCTCACATTGCAACAGCTCAGACTACTTTAAATGAAAAGAGCCACCAGGTCAGAACTGAGAAAGCAATCTTTCCTCCACTGCTAATGGTCAATGCTGCTTGCTTTAGATCAATAAATGTACTGAGCCATGACCTTCCATTACCTAGAGGCAGCACAAGCACAGGTAACAATCAGCTCCTTTCCAGAAGCACACGGTTAGCAAACTCTTGTAAATCCTGTCCCATTTCACACCATAGCAGAGGCTGTTCTCTTGCCTGTGCCCTCCACTGAACATACATCAGCTCCCAAGCTACATACTGTTAACAATAACTTCTGTAGTGCTGGAGGTGAGCGCAATCCCCCAGACAATCGCATAGTACTGTACTGATATAAATGGCTTCCCACAGATGAAGCACGGATGGCAGATGGGTAGTTTCCTAAACAAATTGATTAAACCTCCATGCCCATGAGACAGAAAAAGAATCCCAACTAGACTCAGCGCTGCCATCCTAGAATACCTTAAAAACCAAACACACCATGAGGGTATAAACAAGCTTAGACCAGGCCTCAATAATGGGGCAAAATCCAGATGGTTCAGTCCAAAAAAGAAGCAGATTGATTTCAGAGACTCCCTAGGGCTGAATGGATTCAAAGTGATGATCAACCATCAAAAGGGCAACCCCTAAACACCATTCTCAAGCCAGAAAGCATCTTCCACCAGTATTGAGGACTAGGCACCATGTTGTCCTCAGAGGAAGGTGAAATATACAGGGACCAGAGCAGGCTGTGTGAAATTCAGCTTGATCTGTTCTGCTCAGCAGGGAATTGACTGGGGTTCAGTAAATGCCTTGTCCCTAATTTCACAGGTTGCTTATTTCTACTAATGGAGAAGAACAGGAAGGAGGTTTAAGCTCTCACTTTCTCTGGGTTGTGGGGAGGAGGAGGGGAGAGGTATTTTTCTGTAGTCTAATTTTTCCATTACTGGTTCCAAAACTTATATCCCGTTTCTCCTCCAGCATTTAACACAATTTATTAAAATATGAATCTACCATGTAATACAGAATTCATAGAAGGAAAAACCCATAAAAACACTGTCTTGCCAGGAACATTTCTTCCGTGTGTTCTTTCTTAATCTTCCCATTTAAAAAACAGTACAAAAAATCATAAAAAAAGGTAGGGCAATCTGTCACGATAAGATTAAGGTCCGTGATGTATGGCTCTGTTTTAACATGCCCAAGATCTGCCGAGCTTTGTCTTGCATGATGAGTTGGTCTTTGGTTCCACCACAAGCCACTGCTTTCCAAGCACGGGACATCTACCGTGGATTAAGGGGAGGAAGGAGGAGAAAACAGATTTTAACATACATGCATAGCAGTACCTCTGGGTTATGGTAAATACTTCTTGGCAGGACTATGAGACTTCAGGAGACTGTATAGAAACCCCCAACAGTTAGTCTCCAGGAGAAAGCAATTGGTATGAATGAAACCGAGAAGCTACAGTAGCTCTCTCGCCATATAGCAAGTCTTAATTCATGTCTGCTGCTGCAGATCTGTCTTCAGGCAGCTTTGCCACTAGGAGTCCCTGCTATGGCAGCAAAAAGCTGGGGATAGAAGTGTAGGTTTGGGCAAGGGGCAACATGACCACATCTTTCCATGCACTCCCCTGGGAACTGTACTCTCCCACTCAGATCCAGTGACTCACCCCAGATCTGAGCCAGGATGGGACTGGACACTGACAGCATCTGCCTTCCAGTTCCCTACACTGACCACAGGACCTTTTGCAAAGATCAAAGTATGGGCATTCATGGAGAAACTCAGGCAATGTGCATCTTACCAATACCCTGGGGCCTGATTTTCCCCTACCCAGTATAGGACCCAAACAGGAGGTGGGGAAAGGAGCCACCATGGCCATCTGTAGTAGCCAGAGTGAAGTGTTCAGACAGGCCCCCTACACTGACTGCTGCCGGGGGTGGAAAACAGCCGATTGGCAGCCTGTGCACCATGTGGCAGGTACCCCTCTACACCTGGACAACGGTAGCCAGGAGCCTGCAAAAAGTAACAGAAAGGGGCTCCCACAGAGAATCAGATCTCCAGAGCATTGCATCTGCTAACAGCAGCACCACCAATGTAGTTATAGCTGCCAGCTCAACCATGGCTCAGCAGGCAGTACGTTTAAATTAGGGCCACCGCAGAGGAAGCCGAGGTAAATCCCAAGCATCTTGCAATACCTTCCTTGTCAGTCCTCCCTTTGGGCATCAGCAGAATGGACAAAATGCCCAAGGAATTTACCTAATTGGGGATCACCTGGGTCCACCCTTCCCTCCATGCCTCCCAAGAGTCCCAGACCCTCCAAGCTTTTGCCAGTAGATGTTACTTATACATAGCTATTAATGCCCAGAGCAATTCACTCCCAACCCAAAATGGGAGACATGGTTTATAAATCAGGGAACTTAAATGCAAGTCCAATTTATTCTGAGGTCTGTGGGAATTGTTTTGATGGAAGAGTATTTATTCAGCACAAGTAGGAGCTTTCACAAACAAATAGGTTTAATCCCCATTACAAGCATCTGAGAAGAAAGCTATCCCTCCTCTCTGACTCGTGTAACTATGTGCAGCTACAAAGAGACAGAGACAAGAAACTGGGCTGAGAAGTTAATAAAGTGCATATACATGGGCCTTTCAGAGGCTTTCAAAGAACTAACCCAGTGTAATATTAACCCCATGGTACCAATGAAGAACCAGCTACAGGAAAGGTTCAGTGACTTCCCCCAAAATCAGACAGTGGCAGAATCATTGTAGTCCAGATTGTGAGACCTAGTCTCAGATCATCAAAGTGCCCCATGCAAGGTATCTGATAGGGTTAATGTAAAAAGAGAAATAAATCTGCTTTGGAGGATCTCTGTCACCCCCCAGTGCCTCATCTACTGAGGTGTGCTTCCACTTTCATTTCACAAGTCCCAGGGCAGTGAAAAGAGTTTCTGCTGTTTACAAATATTTCAGGGAGAGGGAAAGGAGCAGGGCAGCTGTTTGCCAGCACTTACCGGAGCTGGAGGTTTGAACTGGCTTGGGATTTTCCTGGTACAGGATGTCTTCTCGGTCTTCACTTGCACCTGCATGAACCCCCTATTAAGCAAACTGTTGTCATCCTTATTGCTGGAGGAAGAGAAGTTCAGGGACCTTGAGAAGAAATTCACTGACTGCAGCAAAAAAAATCAACACAGGGAAACAAGTTAGTCTGCCCCATTACACCCAGGAATATTGCCCACCTGCATTCAGACACTTGTGTTCCCAAAATTCTCCAGTCCAGTCTTTTCCTCCACACCAGAAACAACTACTTAAAAACAGTTGCTGCCAGCAAGGTTTTAGCAACCAATGTGCATAGGAAGAATTTACTTAGAGCCTCACTACCAAAAGCACACAGCTCTTAGGAAAAATTACACAAGGCAACTGGGTTAGAACCAAATTAGCACCAATTGTGCTTAAACATGCACTCAGTCTATGCTACAACTTTCTGCTGAAACAGCTACACTGGATATAGATATGGAAGAAAACATCATACCCTTCACTGAGGCAGCTCTGTCAGCAAAATGCCTGCCTGAACACAGCTCTGTCCATAGAGGAGATATTTGGGGAGGTGGGTAGCCAAAACAATGGAAACACCCTCTTCTCCATGAGGGGAATGTATCTGCAAACGTATAGCAGCCACAGCTTAATAATGTGGACAAGAGGGGAAACAGCTAACCAGAAGCCTAATGACACCTGGGGAGGACAACACAGGAGCAGTCCTTGTTCAGCCTAAGTAGCAGCTACAGATTGGAGAAACTGGGCCAAAACAGTAAGGAATTTGCAGCTGGCAAGTGGCCATTTGTCTTCACTTCCTGTTGGGCCTATCTAAGTGGGGTGATGATTGGGCCTTCAGACCCAACCAAGAAATAAATCTGTTAACATGGTTCCAACTGCAGCATAGTCTGTGCCACGGAGACAGAACGTGGCTTCTGGAAGGCCAGAGGAAGCTTGTGTTCTACAGACACTTACACATGCAAGTGTCATAGCACCGGGCGCTTTGAAAAGCAGCCGGTGCTGTGATGCTTACAGTTGCAGAAGTGGCAAAATGCACATCACCACTGAGAAAATGGCAGTGGTGCTCTTTTGAATGAAAACACATTGGAAGTGCTTAAGTTCAAAAGTGTACCACCACCATTTTCTGCGCGCTGACACACATTTCGCCACTTATACAACTGCTCACAGCGCAGCACAGTTCACCTCAGCTCACACGTAGCTCCAAAGTGGCAGATCTCTAGCACGTCATGGGACAGAAAAGTATGTGTATAAATGCCCTCAGGGATGAGATCAAGTCTAGTCTGCATACAGAATTTTCCACCCCATTCCTTCCCATTACTGGAGAAAAGGGAAGGGGCCAGCACAGAAATCAGAGATAACTTGCCTTTCAAAGGCAATTACTTCCCCTTCCTGCTTTGCGATAGGCCAGGGGTTCTCCTGAGTCTGCTAGATGTCACCCTATCTTTTCTCTGTGGCTGTAGAAGATGGGACTAGGAGCAGTGGCCTCAAGCTGCAGCAGAGGAAATTTAGATTGGAGAGTGCTCTGGTATTGGTGAGATACCAGCAATAAGATGAGATAGCATCTAAGTATTGTTAATATGCAATCTGTGCATTTTTAGCAAGTCCAGCAGTGCAGCAGACTGGAACAGGAAAAAAGTTTTATTGTTTTGCTACAGCTTTAAGAGGAGAAGTAATCTCAATTTTAAATCTGCTGCCCTGCTCCTTTAAATCCCCCTCTGGGGAGTAATTTTTGTTACCCCAGACTTTCATGTCTTTGCAGTTCACCTTCGGTAGCCACTGATGTGGCACTTACTAGATCAGGGGACATTTCTATGGTGCAAAAGATAAGGCACAATGGGTGCTAAGGAAGAGGGTATGAGCCCCTGAATCTGAGTCCTTCTTTCAAGTTTTGAAATGCAATATTAATGTTTCATCAGACTTAATCATGAAGAATTTTAAGGTATTAATTCAGTTAATAAGAGCCACAGAGTCCACAAGAGTATATCCCAGCAGGCTCCATTTTTTTTATCCACCCAAGTGAGAAGCCACCATGGAAGCTTCCCCTCATTAAGAGGCAAATGGTAGGGTCTATTTTCTACCCTACTTCAGGCTAACAGAAATAATCACATCTCTGCTCATTAATGTAGCTTCACAGAATATTACATTTAATGTTTCAGGGGTGCAGCATTGCAGAGAGGGGTCTGCAATGACCTCAGACAGCATAGTGTGAAAGATGCTTAAGAAAGGCCACCACTCCATCACATACAATACCATGCACGTGACCCAGAATGTAGCAGAAACCCAGCAGCAAGGTTCACAGCACAGCACTAGCCCAGGAGTGGAGGGAAGAAGTGAAGGGATATATTGTGCTTCCCTCTAATCTCTGACAGATGGTTCCTCTCAATACTGTGTGCGCTTAACTGGAACACCTCTAATTAGCTCCACTAATACAGTCTAAACAACACTCAGCTGCCCTCTGACTATTTCTGCTTTCTCCTGTGGATTCAGAGATTTTTGCGGCTGGTCTTGCAGGAGAATCAACATTCTAGCCAGCTACTACCTTCTCTGTTCACACTGACAAGGGCTTATTAAGCAAGTATTTTTTTAGCCGGTGTTGCCAGACCCCAAAAGTAGAAATTCACCAGACAAGACATTCTAGAATCATCACAAAAGGGTCACTGGACACTTCGTCAATTTTACACACAGTGAATTGATTCTTAATGTACACTTAGAATCAGATTCCACTGGACATACACTGGGGGTCTACGTGTGATTCTATTCTACCATACCCTAAGAAATGTAAACCCAAAAGGTGGGTACTTCTCTTCTACTTTTTTGTGACTCCATCTTAAGAGTCAGATGATGTATTAATGGATTTTCAGGGATTTATACAGGTGGATCTCACCTTTTGATGCTAATATGCCTGAAGGCATATTAAAACTAGCCAGAAAACAGTTAAGTTGGTAACACTGTTCTCACCATATTGGCTTCCAGCCCTCCCTTCCCATCTCCACCACTTTAGCATCCCTCACCGGTGCTCTTTTGAAACAGATCTGCTTGGGAAGAGTGGACACCGTGTGTTTTATATCCTCATCCACGATGTCGAGGGCAAGTGACTTCCGAACTTTCTTGATGGGACTTCTGTGAAGCTGGGAAGCATATAAGAAGTAACAAAGCAGGCAATCATAAATATTGGTACTGGCACAAGGGAGGGAATAGCCAGTAGCAATGGAAAAAGCAGCATGAAAGGGGGGGTGAGTTCAGAAGGTAGTTTATCAGCCTTTAAAAAAAAAAAGAAAAAAGATCCCTGCTATACACAGCCCATTGGTGCAAAAGGCTGGGGATCATGCAGACTGGGGACCATGCAGGTTATGTTAAACACTTCCTCCTGAAATTTATACTAGTGTAAGATGTTAGAAACCCAAAGCCCCTAGAGATCAAGTACACAGAACAGTGATAATTGCCCTTAATATCACCAGTTCTGAACAGCGAGCCCCATAAATGGGTTACTCCTTAGTACCCTGCCAAAGTGGCAGGTGTGATTTGTGATGGGGACCCCTTTCTCCTGAAACTCACCAGGATAGTTCATGCAGGTCAAGCAGCCATCTTAGGACAACAAAGTTTTAGCTATATTGAACCAGTAATATAAAAGGCAAAAAGGCTCTAAAATGAAGCCCATGAGTCAACCCACACCCCTACATGCAGTATCTTTATGAAGTATCACCCTTGAAAGGATCATTATAAGATCAAACCAAATTGCTCCAGGTGCAGAAAATAGATGTTGAGTGTCATAGCACAAGGAGCCCACACCAGGGATTCTCTACAGCAAAGGATACACTGTCACCATTTGTCTTGTGCACACAGACAACATAAAAGCATGCTGATCTTCATCACAACCACCCCAACAGGAGTGATATCTATTTACTCTTTTTTTTACTCTAAAATCCTGAATAACAAACAGTTTTGAAAAAGTAACGTCCTCTGCAAGGATAGGAAGGGAAAGTGAGCAGAACACAAGGGACCTAGGTAGAACTTGCCCAGGAGACCTGAACTAACTCCCCAAGTCCTTACGAGAAATGCTATGGGATCTTTACTCACTACAGGTGCATGGAGCCTTGGTAGCAATGGTAGTGGTATGCTTAGCTCTGGGGCATATGTTCAGTACATATTAGGCCATGATCCAGAAGCATTACCATAAGCATCCAAGTAGTCCCACTGACTTAAAAAGCAACACTCACATGCTCAGAGTGCCTGGTGGGAGGATCACTTTAGCAGGAATAATGGCACCCACTAAACAGCCAACAATCTGCCCCTGCCCAATTATAGAACCTAACCAGCGTGTAACAGGGCAACGTGACAGCAGCTGTATGAGAAGAGGCTCACCCCTTGTTTCCGCTTCTGTTTCTCAGGCTTCACGTCATCTTCTATGATGAGCTCAATGCCAGCTTCACTCCGGAGCACTTCTTTCAAATCTTCTTCTAAGTGAGGGGTCTGCGGCTGGGGGAATATCAGGAGCACAGTCACAGGACAGGACACTATCAGAGGAGTGGTACAGAGCAGGCTAATCTGTGCCAGTGCTGATGATGAAAGCATGGGGTGCAGCTGACTGGGGGTAGGGGAGCCTCCTTTAAGCAATACTGGTTTACTACAATCTAGTCTCATAGCCTGATTTTCTAACTTGCCTTCACAGCATCCCTGGTCAGTCAGGACTAGTTATCAAGGCTCTGCTCAGCAGGAATACCTGAATGAATACCAAACCTGAGAGAAGGGAGCATAGCACTGCTGGTTTATATACGACCTAAGGGCTGTGGCTATCTCTAAAGGCACATTCATAAAGCCACTGAAATCCCTGGCACAACCCAGCCCAGGAATGTACCCAGGCTACTAAGGGCTTGTGCATTAACAATGACTGGGTTGGTTGATGGCCCAAAACAACTCAGCGCACTTTAATTCTCATATTGGGGTGGAACATTCCCAGGTGCGTAAGGGTGTTTTGGTGAATGATAAGGTGGCAGCAACACATGGGCAACAATTACTTGAGCGGCCTACAAGCCCAGTGAGCAGGCTCAAGCAATGTTGAAATGGGCACACGCATCTATTCAATACCTACCAGAGGCCTCATTGGTCCATACTTTTCCAGGGCATTCTTGAATGGCGTGGGCGTGTGAGGAGTATTGTCCGCTACGTATTTCTGATCAGGGGTGACAAACCTAACAGCAGAGATAGAGCAGGCATTCAGGAGCAGAACATGCTGGGACCTGCTACTATATGCTGCATCTTCCCTTATCCCAGCTACTCTCCCTCCCTCAAATAAACAGCAGTACACTGTGTCCTGCAGCCCCAGAGCCATGCTTCTGAGTCTTCCTCAGAGGACACGCTCCACAGGTGCTGGGTTCTGACATCAGAATCAGCAGGCCCTGCTGCCAAGTAGGGGTACCGAAAGAGCTCATGCAGGCCAGACAAAGCAGTGGAAAAGTAAGCACTGTTGCTGGAGCCAACACATGAACAGCTCCAGCTGTACATGGCCAGCCCTAAAAGTAGCAACTCCATCACTCACTCAATCCCTGAGGACTGCAAGTGACCCACAACTCCTTAGAGCAGGGGTACACTGGAGCTCTGGGGAGTAAGGAAGTTGCCAGATGCTGGGCCAGCAGAAGCCCCTCACACAGTCATGCAAGCAAAATCATGCTTCAGCAGGGATAGGGCTCTGGTTGTGACCAGCTATGCTGGAAAAGCACCACTGTGCCAGGATAGCTGCATCTATGCCAACAGCACTTTGTGGCTGTGGTACACTAGATAGCAGTATGTGTCTTGTGCTCCTGCATAGGACTAGCCCTGCTAGCAGCTGCTACCCCTCCCCAGCCCAGCTCCAACTGTGAAAACAAAGCATTCATTTCCATAGAAAAGGTTTCACCTCACCCAGAGCTAAGGAATGCAAGTAAAATGGAGCATGATGCCCCAAACTGCCTGTCAGGCAGGGGACACATTTGTAAAAGAGTGGAGCAGAGATGAGCAACCTCCTGGTTCCCAATGCAGCTGTGTTCTCCAGGCAAACACACCCAGAAGCTAAAGCTCTGTTCTGCAAGGGTAGAGCAGGTTCTGCAGGCAGTGACACTGGCTATTCAGACTTGCTGATTTGGCTTGGCCCTCTGCTGAGGCATCCTCTTCCAGAGCAGAGCTGTTCTTCAAACAAGGGGGATACTTCATCCTGCCACTCACAGATGAAGGGGAGAATACATTCAAGGAAGTTTTCCAGCCTGAGCCTTCCAGCCACACATCCTCTTGAATACTACAAGCAGGAGGTGGACATAACAGAAGCTGCCTGAGGGCTGAGGCATTTTGTCATCATGAGCAGATTTCACAACTCATAGGTGAGACTTTGGCTTTTCAGGCCCATCCACTGCTGACTGACCGCACCTATTCTAGGCACTCACTGGTTTTAAATCTGAGTACCTTCATTCCAGCAATGGGGAATACAACTCACCCTTCAAAACACATTACAACACACCAGCATTCTTGTAAAACAGATTCACCAGGGGAAGGAATCCAACAAGATAAACCTCAATACTGGCAACCCCGCTTCCTATCCTTGGGGTTGCCACAGCTGCTGGATAACACTGCAAAAAATCTAATCTCCCTGTGATGAGATGGGGTTTGGGAGGAGGAGAAAATACTTACGCTGAGTTCTTCTGGAGCAGGGGGGTTTTGTCCCTGTGCAGCGGGGTAGTCACAATCACCTTCTGACTACAGACGGGTGTGGAGGTCAGGGATGGGTTCTCCAACTCCAGTGTGTCCTGCTTAGTCCAGAAGTTTAAGAACTGCCCAACAAGGGAAATGAAGAAAGGTAAAAGATGCTGAGCATGCTGGAAACTCAAGGTTAATCTCACCATTAATTTTTTTTTTAAATTGCACTGCATTGGTTCAGGGTGCAATCTGTAATAGTAATAGTGTAGATACTGGTGCAACTCCTGGCACAGATGCAAGTAAAATTTATTCTTTTCTTTATGGGAACAGCAACGCTGAAAGCTGTACAAAATATGTATGGCCAAGATGAGAGTGGGCACACCTAAACAAAAGGTGTATCCTTAATACAAATTTGCTAACCAAAGAGAATGTCCCACTTTAAATGAAGCAGATTGTAGCTTTGATATAGGCTAGCAGATCTAGATACAACCTCAGGTTTCCCAGTCTTCACCTTAACCAGCTACCTCAGCCCCACTAAGCCAGGGGTGGGCAATTATTTGGGCCTGGGGGCTACATAGACAGTTTTGATGAGTTGCGATGGACCACGTCAGCACCACCCCTGGCCATGGGCAGGCGAGGAGCATTGTTTAGGAGTGGTGTTTGGGAGTGGGACAGGCAGGTGAGGCCAGGAACATGGGGCAGGGTCACAGGGCAATGACAGCATGGAGCTGGAGCCTGGGGCAAAGTCACAATCTGCTTCCTGCATGCCCCTGCCCTATGGCAGGATGTGTTCACATGTGTATGGGGTACTAAGTCCCAGGAGCCAGCCGGAGGTGAAGGGAGGGAGTTGAGTGGGAGGTGCATGCAGCAGAGTTGCCTGGGCAGTGGGAGTGGGTGGAAAGCAGCTGGGAGCTGGAGCTGGAGCCAAAGCCCTGTATGTTGGAGCAAGAGCTGCCCGGCTGAAGTTTCCTTTCCACCCAGAGCAACACAGCAGGGGCAGAAGCATGAGGAGCTGCCGCTGGAGGCAAGAAGAGCTAAGCAGCACCCAGGCACCTGCAGCTGCACCAGGAGCAGCCCCACTGGATGCTGCGTGCACTGGCCCAGACAACTGGTTCAGACTGGAGCTGGAGTGCAGCACAGGCGGCCCCATGCAGAGTGCCACAGGGGCAGCCACGGGTCAAATCCAGCCTGCGAGCCCTATTCTGCCCACCCCTACACTAAGCCATAACCTTGTGTTAGCTACCAGAAGTGGAAAAAGAAAAAGGAAGGAGAAAAGCCTTTTCGTTCTTAGTGAAGATGAGGCCAGTGAAAACCACATCTCACCCCCCAACCAGCATAGCAGGAACTTTCTTGGGAAGTTTGGAGGGGGAAGGCAGGAAGCTATTTTTGTTACGCTCATTGAAAAAGATTGGCTTTTTGGTTGGAAGACAACACTGGAAGTCAGGAGATTTGTTTTCCATTCCTAGCTCTAACACAGATTCACTATGTGATGTTTGGAAGCTCAGAAAACCTGTGCTAGTTCCCAAAATTGCAAAAAAAGGGCACTACTGAACAGAAGACTAAGAGGTAACACTCTCCCACACTGCTGAAGTGTTTTGAAATCCTTAGGTAGAAGATGCTGCACAGAAATGAGTACAATGAATCCACTGCAGGGCAGAGGGAGAAGCTGTGAGATATTTCTCACTAAAATCCATGGCCTCAACCTCTTTAGCCAAGAGGATGAACTGGCTCCTCACCTGTACACAGGCTAGGCACCAGAGGCATGTATGTACCAGGAAGGCCAACTTGTCCTAATCCAGGAGCACCCAGGGGAGTCCTTCAAATTCTTTTTAATTGCTGGGATGTTTACAAAAAACACTTGACAATAGCTTGAGCAATGAGAATACAGGCCATCACACTAAAAAACTGTCTCAGTCTCTGTGTTCCTTTTGTCTGCCTAGAATTATCTGCTGTTGGTCTTGTACTGAACTGCAAGCTCTTTGGGGCAGCAATCCTCTTGCTTTTGAGGCTACACAGCTCAAAGAATAACGAGGAGCCAGAGCCAAAGCCAAGAACCAGGAGTTGTCACATTACAGCAATAAAAGTGTGATATGCTCCATGTAAACACTGAACAAATGACAGGCCCCAAGCAGCTTACAGTCTAAGGCTACAAAGTGAAGGCAGGCAACATTACAGGACAGCATAGTTCCAGGTCCTGGCCCTGAAGTCATGGTTCTTGGTGGCTTCACAGAGGGTCAGCCTTTAGTCAGCTGACAGTATGCTCATGAAGAAAGGAAGGAGGTGGTGTTTCTGAGATCAAGTGCTTCAAAATGCAGCAGTATTTAGAAGTAGACTAGGTACAGCAAGGCATACGCAGATGGGGGAAATAAAATGTTAAACCAGGTTCTACATATTAGGTGAAGGGAGGTGTCAAAGCAGGAAGTGGGAAGATGGTAGGAAAAATACAGCCCAGTGGGAATTGTGGGGAGGTACTGGAGAGAAAGGGAGTGGAGAAAGAGGGGAAGCATAAGAGCCTGAGATCACTTGCAGTAAAGAGAAGCCCTGGAAAGACTACCCTTAGAGCAGTTGTAATCCAAGTCATTGCATTGTCAACACAAGGCCTGTCTGGTGCTTTTGTTATCAAGTGTAGCTACGTGACTTGCACTAACAGCTTAAAACCGAAAGAACACCTTTCTGTGCTGGTACCCCAGGAGAACCTGCTGATGGGACATTCTTTTGCTTACACTACATTGATGTTGTGCTGGTAACACTCACTGCCCAGCAATACTTTAGTACGGTCCCCACAGGTGGCAATTCAGCTTTCTGACAGTGGGGATAAGAGCTGGATGTTATTATCTACCTACAACGCTTGTTGTATCCCTGACCCAGGAAGACTAATCCCTGCCCTTTAGCTGAAATCGTCCCCACAACACAGACATACCCTTAGCCCATTTTCTTGTGAAAACTGCAATGGCAACTCTAATGACCAGTGGACAGAAAACTCCCAGTTCTGAGTCCCATCTTATACAAATTGCATCAAGACTTTCCAGTGACTGCACTGCCATCTTATATACTGGCCATTCCTATTTCAAGGCAGGAAGCAAGATAAATCTTAAGCATCAGAGCTTGTTAGTCTCTGCAACATGAATGAACACACATAAATGAAACAACAGAGCAGACCTATTTGCTCCTGCTAATTCATGCACTGAAAGTGTCCCCAGGCAGAAGACAACAGAACAAGCTACCATGTTCCCATCTAGCTACATACCTGGGATGGGGAGAAGGGCAGTGCCTTGACAGGGGTGCTTTTGGGTGTCATGCTGTTGCAGGAGTCTATGAAGGAGAGGCTGGTGCTGGTGGCATTCTCTGTGACAGGCGAGAGGGAGATCTTCCTCTTCTTCTGCCTTTTGAAGATACAGGGCGGGGTCCCAAAGCTCACCTCTGAGCGTGGGGAAATAGGGATTAGTTCACCCTTGCTGCTTTTGCTCAGGTCTGATATGGTGTGGCCATCCAGGCGATACTCCGTTACGTTGGACAGAGATATGGGAGGTTTGCTGGGAGTTTGCCTAATTGGACTGTTGCTGTTACTGCTACCGCCCCCAGAGGGATCTTCAGGTAGGTCAAAATGAGTCAGGTCACACCATCCATCTGGATCCTGCCAGACAAGCGAAACACTCAGAAAAGGCCCAGGAAGAGGACCAAGGTGCTGTGGAACAAGGACATGACCTTGCAAACAGCTGCAGAGAGAATCCATCAGCTTGAACTCTAAGCAAACAGACTATTAAGCCTTAAAGCCAGCCATCACCTCCCTAATCAACCTCAGCATAAAGCTGTGTTTAGCGCTCATGATAGTGACAGACTTCACGGCACTGTAGCTAGGAAAATGGAGGCTCAGATTTTCAAAGATGCCCAAGAGATCTGCTTAAATTACATGGGAATAGGACACCCACACTCTGCAGGAAGCCTGGAGAAACTCAGCAAAAGCTTCTGGCACAAAGTTCTGCCAAAGGCCTTCTCTCCTGACCAGCTTCCTTCTCTGCTGTGCCAGTCCTGGCCCCACAGAGCTGTGCCAATGGAGTGTGCTCCAACCTTGAGTGTCTCTTCCCCATGTCCAAAATGAGCTGAAGAATGTACCTGCCCCCTCCTTCCGTCTTCCCCTGGCAAAGAAACTTAAATCTCAGACAATCATCAATAATATGGTCAAGTCCAACTGATGGATGTCACCTTTTCTAGGCATTTCAAAGCTCCTCTGGTGGCTCTGTGCGCACCACCCAGGATCAGGCTGTCCTGTACTAGATGGGCCTATGCTGGCAAAAAGTAGCTACCCCCACACGCTGGCTCAGAACACAGAGCCTGAACCTAACCTTTGGGTAGCCCACACAGAGGAGCAGGTGAGTCTTTCCTGTTGTTTGGAATAAGTACACAGTGCCAATTCAGCAGTGGGAAGCAACAATGAAGTCAAAGAGAAAGCCCAGTTCTGGAGCTTTTTCTTGAGGAGCCTTGCTGAATGCATCAGCCAGGATCACTTACAGGTCATGACACTATAAGACAGAGTTATATGAATGTTGCTCCAATTCTTACAGATTCTATCATGTCCAGAGCTTCTGTGAAGGCAGGTCCCGAAGTTGGGCACAAATTTGCAGCTTCAACCACCCACTTGTAAGGAGAGGTGCCATCTGCTGAGGTGTCTTCAGCCACCACATCCTCCAGGGTCCCTTCAGCATTGTCCTCCACCAGTTCTGTAACTGGCTGCTCCGAGGGCAGCTCCTGCAAGCCCGTTGCTTCATCATCACTGGCATCTTCCTCTTTTATTTCTAAAGCATCAGCAGGCCAGCTGGCTAGAACACTTTTCTGCAAAACACAGAAGCCACCTATTAAAATTAGGTTATGGCTGCAAAGTCAAGTTCTGAGATTCCCTATGCAATCTTCCTTCAGCCCACTCATGTGTATGCATTACGGTGGAGTCTTGGCAAAACATACAGGACAGGACATCTGTGGCAGAAGCAGGACTATAGCCCAGCAGTTCTACTTCCCAAGCCTTTGCTCATCCCCAAGAGAGCATCCCCATACTTTACATCCCACTGTATCAGCCACTGTCCATCCTGAGCACCAAATGATGCATGGATCTTTGTAGGACAGTTAAAATATAATCATGTAAATTGCAGACTCTGCTATGACAGATACAAAAGGTAACTGCATGAATTCTGGCACCTCCTAACTGTTGGACGCTTAAATTTGTAAACTTAATGTTGCTTAATCACTTGAATTTTTTTTCATAAGTACTTTTCTATTTTTTTCTTTTCTTTAAAAGAAACTAGAAATTCTGTTGCATAGAACAATACTACCCCTATGTATCATCAAAAGGGTTTAAAACCAGGACCTTTAGATACACACCCTCAGGCCTCTAACACATAAGGTAAGAGAACAACAGATAACAATAGGAGGTTAATATCCTCTGTATGGACCATCCATAGAGAACTGCAGACTACACAACTCAATTTTCTATACAAGAAAGGAATATGGAGGGTCAGGATTCCTGGCTAGTGCGTACACCCACTCACAGAACTTTTCTGCTGGTGGGAAGTGCAGTTGTGGATTAACAGAACAGTAATGGCTAGCCCCACACCCTTCACAACTGGACTGCAAAGTCTTCCATAGCAAAATCCGATGTGTCAGCTGATTCATTTGGTGTGATACCTGGTTTCTGGCTCTTTGGAGACTTTGGCTCTCTTTGCCATCCACCTCCAATAATAAGAATAAAGATTTGGACTCTTTAGAATCACTGAGGAAACCTCCCATGTCCACTTTCCGCTTGATGGTGGAGTTCCAGTGGTTTTTCACAGCATTATCAGTTCTGGAAAGAAAGAAGAGCCACAATTATAGCAATCAGGCCACCAGTGTTAAGAGTGCAAGCAACAGTACTAATGTATTTCTAACCCTTCTGCCAGAAGCCTCAATGGGCATCTCTCAAGAGCCCACAAGACCCATAAGGTGTTAGCATCAGGCAGAAGCCCTACCTGCCAGGAAGCAGCTTGGCGATTTCAGCCCAGCGGTTCCCCAGAACTTTGTGGGCCTCAAAGATGATCTGGTCCTCATCCTCTGTCCATGAGGACTTCTTCACCTCAGGGTTCAGGTGGTTGTGCCAGCGCTCCCGGCACTGCTTCCCCAGCCTGCCTTTCAGGTGCTTTGCTATCTGTGTCCACTGCTTTGTGCCATACTTTTTTACCAGTTCAATTACCTTCAAAGAACAACAAAGGGAAGTGAATGAAGAGACAGTTTTCAGCTTTGCTTTTCATCCTCTGTGACTCTACAGGAACCTACTTAAGAAGCAGTGAAAAATGTTTAATTTAGAGGAGAGTCTGCATGAATAAAACACCCAGGCCCTTGGGTACCATTACCACACACCACAGATCATCATTTACATCACTGCTGGAAGGGTGCACACTGGTGCCATTCTGTACTGACTATGCAAGGTATAGGGGAGTGAACAATCATGCCCACCATGAAGCAAAAGGCTTTTGGTGACTAACAGGGGAGATGGATTTTAAATCAGGTGCGCACTTCTGAGGTACTGACAAGCTGTCACATGCTCCAAGCCTCCTCCAGCTTTTTCCTTCACAGGGAGGCACTGGAAATCCCTGTATCCTCTTAGTGTACCCCTGCTATATAGGGTCTATTTCTTCAACATCCAATGCATCTAAACCTCCATCCAAAGAGGTTTAGATGGAGGAGGTTTATACTGCAGTGCCAGTATATACATGCTGAGCCCTATCGCAATTAAAGACTATTACCTTAAGAAATTATAGCCTAGCTGGAATGTGACACATGGCAGCAGAGTTCTGCAATGCCTACTAGACAGTGCACAGGCAAAAGGTGGAAGGGATAGCAAGGTAGCAGCAGTGATAGTCAGACATGAGGTGGGCACTCACTTCCGGGGAGTTAGCAAGGGGGCCGGAGAGGAAAGCACAGATTGAAAGAGGTGGAAACAGAAAACCTACCATGAGGTAGCATCTGACCAGTAAGTCCCCTCTCACCATGTCTCCTCACTGGCCTCCATATCCATGCCCCAGTGGTCTCCGCTATGGCAATATGGCATGGGGAGCAGGGCCTTGTGCATCTACAGCACTTATTAGGATGCTTGGGAGCAGTTAGCCGAGTGCACAGAAGTTTATTGATGCTGCTCTTCTGGGCCATAATCAAACCCAACCACAGGCATAGCTCATCACATTTCAAAGAAAAGTATGTCAGACTTGAACCCAGCACCTCTCATTATCCACAAGCATCCAGCTCTCCTCCCCTCTCAGTGCAGCCTGCCAGCTACTTACCTTCTGATCCTCCTCTTTGGTCCAAGGCCCTTTCACCAAGTCTGGGTTCAACACTCTCAACCACCGGTACTGGCACTGCTGATCACTGCGGTTCTGTGACGGAGTTACAACATACATGCATTAGAACAGAGGCCACTGACAGTAACTACAGCAGCAGCTGAGAAGAACTTGCCACAATACACGAACTGTTTAAAATGTGCTAAGAGCTGAGACAAGATGGGATAGGAAATTGGCCACCACTTAGTCAGAGGCTTTAAGCCATGTCAGGCAAGTAGCAGCCAAAGCTGGCAACTATCTGATTGCTACTTACTGGCACAGGCAAAATAAGTTAAGCAAATTCCTTGCTAAGCCCCAAAATGCAGGTATCCACAGCTGCTATCCCTGATAGCTAGAGAGATGCACCAAGAACCAAATGGGTCTCAGAAAACAAAACTCTTTTCTCATCCCTAGACATGATTCCTATAGAGTAAGCCTGAGGCACGCTAGCAAATGTATGCATAGGGGCAGCTTCTGTCATTGCCATATTCATCAGGTGGATAAGTAAGGGACTCCAGTCTCTAAAACCATTGGCCACCCCCTTTAGTCCACTGAACACGTAGCCTCTGGCTGTTGGGAGTGGGGGAGATATCAGGCAATGCAAGTGCAATCAACTGGCTGAGGAAAATGTCTCTCAAAATGTGCTCACTGTTCCTCTAGCAGTAGCTGTTCAGAGCTGGCCCTGTCTCTCCTCAGTGCTTCAGCCAAACAGTCTGTATCCCATGCTCCGTATACCACACAACTCAGAGCTATCTATATCCCACATCCCTTTGGTGATTGAAGCTGCGTTTACAGCAGGCAGTCACAAGCAGTGTCCATACGCGTGGCCCCCTCCTAGTTCTGTTATACTGCAAACACACTCTTCCCAGCCTGGTGGGATGGGCCAGACTAGGCATGAATCAGAAAAACATCAGAGAAAGGAAAGTGGCTTGGGCCCAAAGCCCCTCTCCCTCCAGCTCATCTTGCAGAAAACTTGGATTGCTCCAAAATCTAGAAAACACCCACCACCTTCCCTTCCTGCCTGAGGTGGAACTTACTGGTAGCCACTGCATGGACATGGCCACTAACCCAAGCTTCTCTTCTTAGCTCTGGGCAGCTCTAATAGACCCTCCTCACCAATCTGGCGCCACATGTGGCCTTTGGCTGAGGAGGAGGCTGGGGGAAGCAGCTTGGAACAAGCATTTCAAAAGAGAAAGACAGACACACTCAGTTCCAGGGGCAAGCATGGTACTGCTCCCTGCACAGCTCTCTCTACAGGACAGAGTAAGGTCTGCAGGGGAAAAAAAAGAAACCTCAGGCTTACATGCACACTGCTGCCATTACTGGCATTAAAACAGGCAGCTGTGATCTCATGCACTAATCAGGATAACATGGAGTCCTGTCCCAACATACTTGGCCTTCTGGAGCCTCAAACAAACTATACAGCCAACCCCACTGAAATGAGGAACAGGCCTTTGCCTGCCTCACAGAGCTTGATGGAAGAGTTGTTGTTAGTTTCTGTCTGTACAAGCACAGGATGCTAGTTCATGTCTGCCGAGCACTTCAGGTGCAGCAGGTTCAGATCCTATAAGAGTGCCAAGTATCCCATACTGGACAAAGGAAAGCTGCTAGATGCCCCACTTACAGGGAAATGACTTGCCAGGAACTTCCAGTCAGTCTGTCCAAATTGTTTCACTAGCGCCTTCAGCCGCTCATCCTGTGAAGAACAAAGTTGTCAGCTTTCACAGAAGCAGATGCGAATGAAGGCCATATCATGCTGCTGCAAAGAGGGCAAGTTATGCCCAAACTAAGTATGTAAGCTAAGGGAAAAGAAAATTTAACCTCCACCCTGCTGAGAAGTTTATACCATTTAATACCAACATACTACTCAAACTGCTTAGCATCATCCAGTAAGCACGACTGCAAACCTGGCACATAGAGATGTCTTGTCCAGAGCTTTAGTACAATGGTCCAGGCAACTCATTAAATACAAAAGCTCACCTCTGTATTTAAATTCACTTCTAAAGTCAATTATGATCTAATGTGGTTTGGTTCCAACTGTATGGACAGTGTCTACCTGCTTTCTAATTAGCATGTTTACTACCAGTATATTCCTAACCTAAGAGCTAAGAGCATCAGGGGCTGGAAGGGACCTTGGCAGTCATCTAGTCCAACCCCCTGCATAGATGCAGAATCAGTTATTCCTAAACCTTCCCAGACGAGTGCCTGTCCAGCCTCTTCTTGCAAAGCTTTACTGAAGGAGACTCCACAACTTCCCTAGGCCACAAGTGAGGTCAATAACTCAGTTCTTCTGGAAGTGAGGAGAGGTAGGAAACAGCTCTCTCATCCAGGAGAGTTTGAGGCCTTGCTCTCACTTTTGAAAATGTGTTATCTCTATATGAAACCTTAGTGAAGATAAAGGCATCTGTAGTTATCACAGGAACTAAAAATGAGAAAAATCTATTCCTGAACTCAACCTGTTCACTCTTGTGAAAACTACTGTGACGGCGCCGGGCCGTCCCTAGGGACCCAAGAGGGACCCGGGGGGGCGAAGGAAGGTGCAGGAGACTCACCGGAGACGGGAGAACCGGACGGCGAGGGACTGCACCAACGGCGGCGAACGCCGGCGCAGCCACGCGAGCCGCGCCCGCCCCGCTCGTTTAAGCGGCTAGCGCT
>JAGPOW010000797.1:19048890-19159864 GCA_030014935.1 Caiman crocodilus | reverse complement strand
ACCATCCTCCCCTTGATATTGCGGAACATCAAAGTCGTGGCGGGCGAGAAAAAGGGGTAAAGGAACGTCTCGGGAACTACCCACGACCCAGGGGCCCACCGGGGTCACAACTACCAATTGACATGCCTTCACTAGGATGTTGTCTCATATCAGCAACTTAGAGACAAAGCTTCTTTTTCCGGAGTAAAGATAATGCAGCTGAGTGAAGCTTCTCTCATTTGTAAGGACTAGTGTCATTAGCTTAAGACAGCAGTTCCCAGCTGTAAGTTGTGACCCCAAATGGGGTTGCAACATTATCGGCTGGGGTCACAGCCCAACAGGCAGGACCCAGCACAGGAGGAAGCACCACGGTAAAGTGCAGCGGTGCAGAGCTGTGCCCCCAATGCTACTGGGTGGGAAGGGGTGCCTCAGCTTGCCAGCCATGGCAGTGCAGCACTCCTGCCTGCTGGGCCTCCTGCAGACAGCAGCTGGGGCTTAAGTTCTGCTGGGAGGGGCGGGGACTGCAGGCCTTGGCTCTGGGGCTCCTGGGAGCAGTGGGGGGCTTCAGGTTGGGACTGAAGGCGCCATGCTGAGGAAATGGGGTCATAAATGGGGTCATGCTGAGGAAAAGTTTGGGAAACACAAGCCTACAGGTAAAGAAGTTGTTACCATGGTGTCATGGGGTTCATCTACTTGCAACAACGAACCAAGCCAGATGCTTTAGAGTGAAGGGGAAGGTTCTGTGTGGTGCATTCCCAAAGTCAAGTGGATGCAAAAGGACCAAAATTTGCTTAGGAAAACACTAGAAACATTAACAAACTCCCCCGCACCTCCCCCCATGTCTGATTAAGACAGTTTGATCCACAGGTTACCTATCCAGGAAGTCACTGAGGTCCCTTACAAATGATGCTTTCTTCTCAGTTCATCTCCCCACAGCCACAATACACACATCCACTCAGAAACATACCCCTTTGCAGCAGGTGCTGTGCCACCACCTACCTCTTCGTGGGTCCACTTGACTTTGCACCTGTTTTCCCGCTGCTCTGGCACATCAGAGTCTGTATCCTGGTAATGCAGCTCTTCTTGTTCCTCACTTAAAAAAAAAAAAGGCATGTTTGTTTGAAGCAGCAGTTGAAGCAAATTCCATAGACAGCTCCAGGCACTGACTTTGCTCACAGTGCTTTTCAGAAAGCTTGCCTGCATTAGGAAACTTGGCCAAGCTATCTGCACAATCTAGGCATTAACCAATTTTGTGGGAACATGGGGGTGAATTCAGTTGAGGGGTCTAACTTTGTTGACCAATTCCATAAGGCCACATGTGAAATGTTGAGAAGCATTTAGCTCAGTTGGACCTTTTAAAAAATCAGAGATGTGGCCCTTTTACCTTGAAGGAGGAAGTGCTCCATGTTAGGCCACTAACCTAGGCCTAAGGACAAAAGGCACAAGTGCTTACTTTGCCACAGATTTCCTGTATAACATTGGGCAAAATCACTTTGCTTCTCTATACTTGAGTGCCCCGTCCGTAAAATGGGGATAAGAGAACCTTCCTAAAAACAACAGGGATTGTGAGGCACTCAGCAATGGTGGCTACTGAAGTACCAATCCCAAAAGGCCACCAGACAATACAAAAACTAGGTTATTATTTTCTAAGGTATCACTAACTAGTAGCTGTTTGATTATTAGCTGCTGGGTCATGTAGACAGATATATTTAAACCCTTTGCAGACAATTTCAGCAAATGGAGGACTGAACTACCCCTGGGTCAAAACTTATACACAGGTCAGGTGTGTCATGAAGATATTTGAACTCATGATGCTCACACCTCACATATTCTGCAGACCAAGAAAGCTTTAATCTCCTAATCTCCTCCAGTGCTGTCAGCTTGGCACCTCTCACAGACACTAACTACATTCATATGTAATAAAATAAAAGTCTTCAGGAGTGACCAGGGGCTTAAAGGGACATCAGCTCTGCATTAGCTGTTCATAGGCTTCCACTGAGAGATGAAGAAAAGGAAGACTTTTCTTGATATTTCCCCCTCTACAGCTAGTCTTTTTAATTTGTAGGAAAGATTTTTAAAAATTAAGCTAGGACAAAAGGAAAACATGTTTGCAAACCGAAATTGGCAGGGGCCCTCCGGAGCAAAGTCATATTGGAAACTATAATCGATTTCTTACATGAGCAGATTTCAAGGGAACCTTAAGGTCCCAATCCTGGAAGTGTTTATGCTCCTGTTTTCCTTTGCTGCTGTGAGTACAGGATAGCAGTGAGGTGAGCACAGCGAGCAGCAGTCAGCACACAGGCTGCTCAACCACTGTCAGGAGTGCAGCAGACTTCACCTGGGGTTTCATTACAGGACTTCTCTGGATACATCTCTGTGACTGCAGACCTCCTCTCTTTCTCCCTCTCCCATCAGTGGTTGCATAACACCTCATAGCAGTCACATACTTACTCACGCGGAAGGCTTACACAGGGAAAGTATCTAACATATATGCAGTTTCTTTCAGAGCGATTAAGCAGACAAAAGTTGCCAGCACTGGGTGACCAACCTGCTCTCCACAGGACACCATGCTCAGCACAGTCCAACATCAGCTGGCCCAACTTCAGCATTTCAGTTTACTTTGCTCCCACCCGCCCCAAGAACATGGCAGAACCCCCCTCTCCTACATCCCCACCCCAGGTGTAGCAACTGGAATCAATCCCAGAGCTTGAAGAGCTGTAACTTGAGCTGAGGTGGAGCAATATGGCTGTGCAGACTAAGCAGGGAGCTGGGACCAGGAGACTGGGCTCCAGTCCCAGCTCTGCCACTGGCCTGCTGAGTGACCTTGGGCAAGTCACCTCACCACTCTCTGCCTCTGCTTCCCTGCCTGCAAGTTAGGGGTGAGGATAGAGCTCTGCTCTGGAAAACTCTTGGAGATCGGTGGGGCAAATGTGCGAAAGAAGAGCTGGGGAACGTGAGCCCGCCTGCACTCTGAGACAGACATCAGGCACATGAAAAGGCAAAGTGGTGGGGGGCTGGTCCAATTCTGCCAGCTGGTCCCCTGGGCCTGGATCAGGCTGCAAAAGGGTGTGCCCATATGGCCACTTGCACCACAGTGGCCCACAGGCCCAGCCTCGCCCTGCTGGCCTCTGCCCTGCCACCTCCTCGGGCCAGGCCTCCCCCGTGGCCCTTACGGGACGTGGCGCTCCAGGAGGAAGGACAACTTCCTCTGTGCCGGAGATGCCTGCCCCCTCCCCCATGCATCCCAGCCGGGCCATGTCGATCACCCCAGGCCCCTCACTGACCCCCCAGCGCAGCACCGCACCCGCTGCCTCCACGCTCCGCCGGCCGGACAGGATCGGACCCAGCCCCCCCGACAGCCGGGATGGGGATGGGGATGGGGATAGCGATGGCGATGGGGGGCTCCCCCGGGCTCGTGCCCCGGCGCCCGCAACTCACCAGCGGGTCCTGCGGGCCATGGTGCCAGGCGCGCACTAGGAGGGCTGTCGGGGGACGCGGGGCGCGGGGCGCGGCATGGCCGGGCCGGGCCCGGAGCCGGAGCAACACAGCCCGGCTGAGCGCGCTCGCAGCTCCCGCCCGGCGCCGCACCAGGCACTTTCCTATCTCGCGCCAACCGCGCTCAGCCCCGCCCCGGCCCGGAGCTGCGCGCGCCGCGGGGAGGGCGCGGGCCGGGCGGCGCCGGGTGAAAAGAGGCGCGCGCGGGACGTCGCTCGTCCCCTTCCCCCACCTCGGGCCGCGGTGTGGGGGTCCCCGCTTTGCCTTTGGCCCCCGGGCTGCCCCCGCCGCTCTCGGCGCCGGGAAGAGCCGAGCCGAGCCGCGCGGGTGGGTGGATGGGTGAGCGTGGGCAGCCCCCGAGGCTCCGGGGGTCCCGCCTGCCCTGGCTGTGTGAGGCCGGGCCGAGCCGGCCCCGCGCGGATGTCCAGGCTGCTAAGACCACGTCCATTCCCGGTGCGAGTCCTGCTCAGGCGCCTGGGCCGCCCCAGCAAAGCCATCGGCCTCGCCCGCTCGCCTCGCCGCCCTGGGCTTGTGCCTGGCGCCGACTCCAGAGCGGGACTTGGGCCTCGCGCGCCCTGCACACGCGGTCCGGTCTCTGCCAGGGTGCAGAGTGTGTCCTGAGATTTAATGTCTGTAAAGTGCTTTTTTAAAGATTGAAAGTCAGACGTGAGAGTCGGATACTCCTGCGTGAGCGGGACCGACAGCCTTCCCTGCGAGGTGGATGTACAAAGAAAGGGCTGTGAGCTCCCCTCCAGGGACGACTGTACACCTCCGGGCATGTGTCTCCAGGGATGTTTGCCCACAAGCCCTGAACAGAAGCCCTCATTCTATGTATGACCTAAAAGGGTGCCCGAATCAGATCGGCTACATTTGTAGCAACTGTAACTGCAACAACAAAATGGCCACGGTAGAAAATGGAAACAAGATTATATAGAAAGAGGCCCTGCGTTGAGCAAAATGCTTTAAAGCATGTGCTGACAGTTAAGTACCTGCCGACCTGCACTGCTTAACTGCAGCCTCAGTAATCAGAGCCTCTACTCCAGATCTGCAGGAGGAAATGCTATAAAAAGAGCCATGCCCAGAGCCATGTGTGAAAGCAGAGAATCCTACTCCTGTCACCTCTGCCACATTCACAGGCCCCTACAGCAGCCACCACCATACTCACCCCAGACTCCATATGATCCCTCTGAGACCTCATGGGGTGGGTTAACAGCTCCCTGCTACAGAGTGATCACAGAATGGGCGAGACAAACAGATGCTTTAAACCTGAGTGAGCAGACCATACATCACACCTAGGCCTGAAAGGTTGAGGGTGACTGGAGCATTCAGCCATGCAGGGCACTAGCCTGTTGCACAAGTATCCAGGACAAAATACCTAAGCGGAGGATTTGTGCTCATCACTGATGCCACTCCAGCGATTCCCAGACTTTTCCATGGACCCCAGAGCACTTTCTGCACCGATGGAGGGCTGCACAATCACGTGGGGATGGCTTCTTATCCATGTTCCCTGTTGCATCACGTAAAAATGCTACAAACTTCACCTTCTTCCCCATGTTGCTTTCCCCAGGGATGCTTTGAGATCTGAAATGAAGGCAGTTCTAGACAGAGGATGGGTACTCTGTGCTAAAGGGCAGAGGAAGTGTCAGCATGATTACCAATGGCAGAACAGGGGTTCACATTGCAACTTCTCCAGTGCCCCTCTTCTGCCAGAATTTGAGAAACCTGGAGCTCCAAGATCTCTCACTTGCAGGCACAAAGAGTCACTGCCTGCAGATGGCACTGTTGTTCCTTACAAAATCAAACTGCACATGCCTATTCATGTGGTTCAGGGCTTCTCCAGCTTCTCCCGTGACTGTATGTATTGTACATCTGTGTCTGAGTCAGCACAGTAGGTTTACTAGAATCTTTGCACATGTAACTCAGGAGGTTGCTGCCGACCAACTCTTCAAATCTGTCTCCATATTTATGCTTCATTTACATAAATGAGAACTCCTGTTAGAAATTACAGAGCTGAGTGAAGAGGTTGATCATAAAGATCATAGAAAAGTAGGGCTGGCATGGACTTCAGGTCATCTAGCCCAATCCCCTGCTCAGAGCAGGTTCATCCCTACCTAAGTATGCCAAAGAGAAAGGCTGATAACCCCTCAGTTTATTGTTGCAGCTCTGACTTGGGGGCGACCATCTGTGCACAGAGGCTGTATACCAGGAGAGATGTTTGAACGGTCCTCTTCTGAAAATTAGAGAAGTTAGACCTTGACCCTGTACAGACTTAACTGAACATCTCAGTGTGCTCAATAGGGCTATTCACTGATGTCCCCTAAAATTAAATGTGTGCAAGCCTGCAGAACTGATGGGCAAACTCCCACAAAAACTTCAGGTTAGCTTTTCATAGCCCAGCCCCACTGTTGTCAAACTAAAAATCTGCCTCCCCCAGATTGGCTTGATTAGGAAATTACAAGGAGAGGGCTGCTAATTAAAGACCAGGCTATAAAAGCTGTGGTAGCTGTATCAGTAGGTCAAGTATGGTGCTCAAGAAATTTTCTGTAGTAGAAAAAGGTGAGCTTTTCCCCTTTCTTCTCTTTAGAAAAGTCTTTGTTTTTTTCTTGTTATTTTACAAATGTTTCAGATTTCCCCTAGGAAAGGAAAAAGAAAACTTCTGTGTTAATTTTGTCTTCTTTTTTTAAGATCCATTTGAAGGTTTATAGTTTCTCTTTTTTTTTTTTTTTTTTTTTTTTTTTTCAATAGCCATTGTGGGTTTTCACTAATTCTACTTCAGGATTTTTTTTCTTTTTTTTAGGCCTGACATAAACTACATAATCTTTTTGGTAGTACTCAATCTATTAGCAAAAGCACAAGTGTGTCCACGTGCTGGGCTCTGTAGGAGAGCCTGCTACAGTCCACTTCAGTCTGAGAGTGCCAAATGGTCCCCATCAAATGAAAGACCATCCTGCTATGTTGCTCTCTGAAGTCCTTTTTGCCCCTTGAGGACAAAGAGGATGGGACTAGAGCCATTGGAGGCCATCCTTTGAAGTGGACAGAAGGCAGGTTGTAAGTTCTTAGCGTACAAAGTATGAACTGGAGTCTCAAACTGCAGCTGATGCATCTGAATCTTGTGCCAAAAAGGGGCTGCCTTACAAATCTGTTGGGCTACAAACAAGCTTCCAGTACACTAATGAGCTTAAACTTCCTAGGCTACATCATTGGTGTGAGTCTTTGATTAGTATGGACAGAGAGCTCTGATTTTAGCCTCCTGCAATCCCTTGAACTCTTTCAGCCATTGTAAAGATGAAAGCTAAATATGATGCTCAAGCTAATCATTTGTCTGACTGACTCCCAGAACAACCACTTGAGCAGTCTTGGCACCTTGTCAGATGGTATTTGGCCAATATTTTCATATTAGCTGCACAGCTCAATTTCAAAACAATCATGCTGAGTGAGATGTAAAATTGAACTACAGACCCACAAGATAACTTCAAGTTCATATCAAATTTAAGCTACAAGGTACGGGAAGGTGCATGTAAAGAGAAATATGTAAAGAGAGGGAATTTTTTTTCCAACTGTCTAGGTTGGTCTAATAAAAGATATGCGATTCACCCAAAGAACCTTGTCTGCCTATGTTCTTAGACCAACACAGCTACAACCTACACCCCTGTAAAGAGAAATGGCACAAGGTCCGGTTCATACATCAGTAGAACTCTTTGCAAGTGCTAGCTGAGGGAGTAGGTTTTTCAACCTGTCTAACTATATTGGTATGAAGGCAACTTGTATTGGGCTTGCCTGTGTTTGTGGCACTGGGTGGTTTCTGTCTTCCAAATCTCAAACTAGAACAAGCTCTTCTGATGAAAGCTCTCTCAGGCTGGTGTAAGTGCCTCCATATTAGGAATAAGGCCAACTTTCACATCCCTGTACCAGTGCACTTAAAACCTCAAGTTTCTAATTTGCTCTTTTCTCAAGCTTTAATTGACAGTAACATGCTTCTCGGGGTTTCCTCTGCTTACAAGTTGTCTCTCTGTTGGATGCAATTAGGATTTTAGAAGAGTGAGCGACTCCTGGAAGGCTCTCCAATGTCATCCATCCACAGAAGCAATGCCAGTATCATGACACTAAAGGAAATCATGGAACTTGGATTTGTGGCAGGTGTCTCCAGCTATACCTACTCCTCTCCAGTTAATAACTACACAGAAACTAACAGTACCTCTAAGCCAGATGGTTGGGATGGTCTCTTTGACTTAGAAAGCATGATGATGATAAAAGGCAGTCCTCAGCATACCTTCACAAGACCCGAGTCCTCTCTGACCAGTAGTATGAAGGGTGAATTGCACAGTCAGATCCAAGGCATTTCTGATGGTGGCCTTGCTTCCTTCTGCAAGACCCCGGGTGGTCATGTTGCCTTTGACTTGTCCAATCTGGCTTCTGAATACAGCAGAGTCGATTATACTGGGGATATATATTGTGATGCTAAGTCCTCTACACCATGCAGGGAAGAGAAGTGCCTCCAGTCAATGGAGAACTTGCTCACAAAGAGCTCAGAGATGGTAATTGATTTGTCAAATATCAGGAGGCCACCTCCACCTATATTGGAAATATCTGAGATACAAGCCCCTCTGGACAATATTCTGTCCCTTGATGTGAGTGCTGAAGAGCCAAGATCACTGGGATTTGTGAGAACAGATGCCCTATCTCTGGAGACCTCTTCCTCTGCTATTATTTTGCCTTGGGCTGCTACTAGCAAAAGACACTGTATTCCTGCCTTGGTGTCTATTTGTTATGATAAGTGAGCCAGAGCCTGTAGCTGTGGTTCTCTCTCAGCACCTATGATCCTACATTGTAGAGCAAAGCTATGATGAATGCACCAGAAGAGTTTCTATTTCTATTATCGGAGTTTTTAGCATTTACTCTGTTTTGCCTTTAACCATCAGTTGCTGTGTTTTTGAAGCTGGCTTGAATCTCCACAGCTGCCACTCCTCCCCATTCTCCTCACCACTAGCTCAAAATCTAGAAAGATGGACTAGCAAAGTACAACCTATGACACGCATCAGTGTGTATTTGCAGCATGCAGAAAGGGTAGTACTTAAAGCTCAATTACTGCACTGAACTGTACAGATGCTTGTGTTTAGATGAACTCTAATTTTGGTCTATAGTTGTCTATATAGTAATGCATTACTGGAGGTTTGTCAGATTTGATTATAATGGCTCGGAGTAAATTTGTTTACTGAATAAAGCACTACTGTCACTTGAACCTGCACTTTTTGAATAGCATTTCCTATTAGAGCCAAATCAAAGTAATTTAATTAGGCACTCTATATAAATTCTACCATGCAAGAGGCTTAAATTAGAGGGCAGAATGAGATTCTGACCAAATAATGCTTAGGAGAATGATAGTTCAGTACTGGGATACTAAGTAATAAACAGCACAGGAAGGTTAAATCAGGTGAGTTTGTGGAGTAACACTACACCTAAGTGTGCATGGGATTGTTATAGCAATTATGCAGTAACTTATAAAAAGATGCATCTGCTTTACTAAGACTATAATTCCAGACCTTCAAATACCAGCAATGGGGAGGGGTATCCAGAGATACTGAACAAGCAAGTGTGTAAGAGTATCCTTCAGAGATTATATTTTACTTTCTCTCCTTTATGCAGGAAAAAAAGGAAGTGTTAACAGTAGTAACTGTAGGGTTGTTGAGAATATACTTAAAATTGAAGGGATTGGTAGTGTTTTAAGGTGCTGGGCAGAGGGAGCAAATATAGCAGCATTGGGGGAGGGAGTGTTTTTTGTTTAATAATTTATCAAATGACAGACTCCAGAGACTCTTACTACCTGATGGCCTGACTGAACTGTAAGTTGCTTCTTTAAGCTAGGCAACACTTCTGAACGCCCCAATTTTCTGTGAGTTCTGAAATAGCCAGAGCTTTCCTCGTTCCTTAAGAATAGTGAACATCATAGTCCAGGTTAGGGCAGGAAGAGAGAGCTTTCTTCACTGAACTAGCTTCTATGTAGGTAATACAAAATGTAAAGGCCCTCGGGAGATGCTGGGTTACAGTGAGGCTAGCAAGTTAACTTCCCAACTGTAAAAAGAAGACGATTTTTTTTTTTTAAGGTGGTATTTAAGGTCTCTTGCTTTTTCTAAGGGAGGCTTTAAATTTTGAATCTTGCGATCTTGGAAACCACCTGCTTGTTCATCCCAGCTTCCCTACCCTGACTGCTGGTTATAAGGGAGCTGTGCCTACTTAAATCTTTGTGTTCCAACAGAGGCTCCAGATGCAGCTAAACTGGTCCATCTTTAATGCAGAGTTTAAAGCACCATGGGATATGTAAGACACAAAGAACCAAGATGGCTGACTTCACAAAAGAGGACTAAGTGTTGTAGGGACAGCCTGTTAGCTGATGCCGTTTGGCTGGTGAAGTTAAAAGCAATAGCCTGACCCTCTTCTGAGGGCTCTTCTGAGTGGACCTGTGCACTAACTAGGCACAAATGCTGTACTTAAGCAATCTTGGCAACAGGCAGAAGTGACAGATGGACACTGCAAGGCTAGGGCAGAGGAGATCATGGATGGAGCAGGGGGAACTGAAAAGAGAACAAATCAAAGCTAGCATCCTGCATTTAGGAAGAGAGTATTGATTGGTAGGAAAACTTCTGGCTTAACGAGGTGCTAGATGGGCTTGCCTCTCACCAACACCCACTGCTGTCTTCTGGAATAACTTCAGGAGCAAGGAGCTGAAGGAGGGGAGGGGATAAAAAGGGAATACTGTTTCTACACAAATAAATTCACACATTTCTCTAGTACTGATGAAGTGAAAGTGCTCCACGTACCCTGACAGTTCTTTGGTGTGAAACAACACGTGTGCTAACTAGGAACTGGTGGTGGGCAGTGTTGCCATGTGTCATAATTTCCTCCTGTTAAATCAACCCCAGCTTCCTCCTTGATCCACAGGGGAAATATGCACCTCTGAGAGGACAAAAAAGAAGTTACCTCAAAAACGATCCTGGAAAGGTTTCAGTGGTGGAGTGCAGCAGGATAGCAGCCATGGCTCACTCAGCATCCTGCAAACCGAAGTCCTTTTAATTTGCCCCTCTTACTTTATCACAGCCCAAGGCAATGCCCGCAAAGGAGATATGACAGCCCTTGTATCCTGAGAAAATGGGCAAGTGCAGAATCAGATGCGAGTGGCTGCGCAGCTCTAAACACAGCCGCTCTGAAAGTAAGGGAGAGCTACTGCCTGCACGTGTGACAGGAGGTTGGGCAGTGTGGGAGAGGGATGCTGCTAGCTCACTGCTGCTGTGCATCCCTCTTCAGGCACACAGGAAGAAAAACAGCATGAGAGCTATGGGTGCCCAGCCAGGCAAAAGATGGGACAGACAGCACAAAGGCCTACTGTTGAAAGGGTTTGCACTGAAGATGAATGGTTTTGCAGGTATTTAGCAAATGAAAAGATATTTGGATACCAACAAAGATCAGCGCCACACTGTTAATGACTTGTGTAATGAGGGACAGATCACCCCTGAAGAATGTAACACCTATGGGTGCTTGTACATGTGCAACTGGGGTTTAGTTCTCCCTAAATTGTAACGGTGGGTTTTTAAAAATCCACTGTTCAGTTTAGGGAAAACTAAACCCACAATGCATGTACAAGGGTGAGGGGGCCTGATCCTTTCCCCACCTCCCCACCCCAGCCTACCTGCCTCTCCTGCAACATGGAGTTGGAGGGGCAAGCAAGCTGCTGGTGGCCAAGCAGCCCCTAAGCTGTGGGGCATCCCAGTCCTTTCTTCTGCAGTGGCACCCCTCGGGTGCCACCTGCCCCAGGCAGTCCTAGGGAGCAGCACCACCTCCCAAGGGAAGCACCAAGCCCCACATGGCTTGGGGGCTGTGGGACCTAGTGGCAGCTCATGCAGGCATGCTTGACTTTAGGGGGAGGAGAGGGGAGGGGCAGGTGCTGCCTGAGGGGCACCACTGGCACCCAAGCCAGGTGCCACCTGGGGGGGCACCACCATTGCCACCACAGGCAGAAGCATTGGGGTCCCCTGCAGCTCTGGGAGCACTTGGCCCATTGGCAGCTTGCCCCACACCCCTGAGCCCTGCCTTCCTCAGCTATGCAGGGCCCAGTACTTCCCTCTGCAGTGGTGTTGCCCCCTGGGACCACCTGGGCCAGGTGCCAGTGAGCAGGTGCAGTTTGGGGGGGGCACTGCCACCACAGACAGAAGCACCAGGACAGCTTGCCCCCCAGGAGAGGCAGATAAGCTCCAGCAACTTATGCACCATCCCCACCACCTTCTGTCTGGAAACAGCTGTCTTGCCCCTCAGGCTGAGCTGCAAGAGCGGAGCTGGGTATGCTGGTGGTGGGAGAAGGCAGTGGGGATGGGGCACTAGAAGCCTACCAAGCCTGAGCTTCCCCAAGCGCATGGGCTTCCAGTGCCCTATGCACCATTGCACTTTGTTAGGTATCAAACTAAAATACCTTGGATGGGTTTTACTTTGCTACATTAAGAAGTCATTTAAAGTGTAATATGCTGCTGAGTGTGTAAATATCAACACTATTAAGACAGTGCAAAAGCCCCTTTAAGCCCCTTTAAAGGCCAATTCTGTTGCATGTATAAAGGCCCTATATTTCCAAGTGAGAATGCAAAAAGGAGAGAGTGTTATATCTGTTATTCAGATAAGGAAACTCAGGCACCAAGGGTACCCCAAAGTTGCCCAAGGTCATACAGCTGGGGACAGATTTAAAATCCTACAAGTTCTGGGCCTGGGTTTAATTTCTTATAAAAAAAAACATCCCCACTCAAAAATGTTTACAGATCTGCTGGTCTCACACAGGACTAATTTGGGGATGATTCTTAAAATAATTTTATTTATGATTTGAAATACTTTGTAATGTGGGAATTTTTGAGGTGTCTAGCTGTAGGAATGACATTATTCTATATCTTATATAATGGCCCATTGCAAGCCTTGGGGAAGGAAGTGGCAATACTTAAGATTAACTTCTCCAGTGACCCTCATCTTGAGGCATATCATCTTCCAAAGATCCTTATTACTGTGCATGAATTTGTTCCCCTTCCTTTTTAAATTTAAGATTACTTACACTACATATAAAAAGTCATGACTAAGGATATAGATGGAGAGCCACTTATATTAAAGGAGAGAATCCCACACTAATTTGTTTCCTGCAGAAATGCTGTGTCAAAATGAGGGGCTTGAGAAGATGGTAGTGACTTGGCAGTGAAATGGGGAGCAGCATTCCATTAATAGATGGCTTTTAAACTCATTCATTCACAAATTGCAAAGTAGCTAATACATAATCATGGACTCTGCACAGGTGTAACTTTGAATAGTCTTTCTACCATCATTACATTTCCACCTGTACAACTCCAGCTGTTGGACACTAACAAGAATGGGCCTCACCCAGATTCAGCCTTCATATTATGACAACAGATATACTTGCCCTCTCTCAAATTATGGATAGGTTGTTTCTAAAGTGACAATCCAACAGAAGGTGGAGGGATCAGACTAACCATTATCAGATTTGGCTAATGTTAGTGGAAAGCTCCTGTTAAGGTGCTAGGGAAATGAGAGAAAAGAAAATGCTCTCTCTTGGTAGCAGAATGGATTCTGATGGAACGGCTCCCACACATCTAGAGGCAAGAAGGATGGTACTGAAAATGGAATTCCCCTGAAACTCTGTAGGGGGAGGAGGCAGGGGATGTGCAGATTATCATGGGGTGAACAAGAAGAGCAGCAAGAGGCTGTGCAGTAACACACAACAGCAGGATAGCAGATGGGGATGAAAGTAATTTAAAGCCTGTAATTCCCAAAAGTTAACAACTGTGCAGAAGGCCCAACTTGTGAAAGGGGTTGAATGGCTTCAGTGAAAACAGTCCTACCTAAACTACAGCTCTACTTGTGAAAAACAACCTATAATTTTTGTGATTTTATTTATTTATTTATTTGGTGGCAGTATAGGAAATGGGGCTTACAGTGCTGAAGCCAGTCTAAAACTGCAGCCCCCTGTTTTTTAACTATCATGTTCTACTGTTGTTGAATGTTAAGACTACTGTGATTGTGTAAATCCCCATTTTCTCACTAGCTACAGCTCTTAAACCCCCATCCATATGGTCCAGGATGTATAATGGTTTCATCGTGTGTTCAATGGATTAAATGAGAAAGAAAGGATAACTCCAACGTTATCCAGAGCCCTTCCAATGAAAGTAGAGGGCTCCTAGCAAAGGTGCTTGGGTACTATGGTCTGCCTCTAGCATGCTACTTTCTGCTTTAAGGAAGAAAGAGCAGTATTAGTTCTGTTTTAACCCTGAAAATCCTGGAATGTGTGACTAAATTGGCCTTTGAAGCAGTTTAATTACTTTTTTGCACCACTTTAATGGCATCACCACTTACACCTGCAGTGGCTTATGATGAAATTAAAATGCTGTATTTTAAATGACTTTGTTACATAGCAAAGTAAAAAGTATATTTTAGTTTATAATGAAACAAATTGCAGAGATATATCCAAAGGTGGTATGGATGGTGCTTGGGCAAGCTTGGCCTTGTTGGCTTCCAGTGCCCCATGCACAATCCCCGCTGCCTTCTCCAACCATCAGCATACATAGCTGCCCTCCTGCCACCTTCCCACACTGCCTCAGGGGTGAGCCAGCTCATTCCTAGGCAGTCCCAAGCAGCAGGAAGGCAGCAGGGATGACACACAGGGCATGGCAAACCTGCCAAGTCAGAGCTTCCCTGAGCATTGGATTGGACTGGGTGCTGCCTGTGAGCTGGGGAAGCACCCCACAGCCCCACTGCAGGGAACCACTAGGCCCCCCCACAGCTCAGGGGTTGCACAACCTGGCAGCAGTTTGCATGGGCAGGCTCTGTCGGGGCAAAAGCAGCAAGGGGCCCATTGGGGGGCGGGGAGGGGAGGGAGAGGGGGAAGTTGTCCAGCAGAGCCTGCTTGCCTCTCCCATGGTTGGCAGGTGAGCTGAGAGCTGCTTGCAGGCCCCAAGCTGCAGCAGCCCTGGACCTTCCCTCTGTAAAGGCAGCAGCTGCCCACTAACAGCCAGCCTGGGGGGTACCACCACTATAGGGGGGGGGTGCTGGAGCTGAAGCACTGGGGCAGCCTACAACTGGGGAAAGCTTGCTCAGCTTGCCAGCAGCTTGACCCCTGGCCATAAGAGATGTGGGCAGGCTCAGAGGAAAAAAGGATCAAGCCCTTTGCTGATTTCCCCTCCCTACCAGTAGAGCCTGTCCATACGAGCTGCCTCTAGGTCGCTCAGCCCCTGAGCTACAGGGGAGGGAGAAGCAGTCGTGCCCCCTGGGCCACCACAAAAGAGGACCAGCCCCACCCTGCAGCTCAAGTCCTGCTGGCAGCTTGTACCC
Organism: Caiman crocodilus; assembly: GCA_030014935.1. NCBI lineage: Eukaryota > Metazoa > Chordata > Crocodylia > Alligatoridae > Caiman > Caiman crocodilus. The sequence goes on along the minus strand of JAGPOW010000797.1, from coordinate 19,145,026 downwards.
CAGCTGTGGGAGAAACAGACAGGCTCCAGGAAAAATAAAAGGATGCAGCCCGTCACCACTTTTCTGGCAGAGCTTACCTGTGACCTGGGGGGGGGGGTGAGCTGCTGGTAGGCTTTCACTGTTCTGTCAGTGATAGAAGTCCCTTAAAAACGGTGGGTTTTGAATTGTTAAAAACCCACCGTTTCAGTTTAGAGAAAACTAAACCCCTGTCATATGTACAAGTGGCACTGGTCTACAACTTGCAATCATTTAGATTGAAATACGCAAAGGCATTTTTGCTCATTCTTAGTGTACAGAAGCCATGATGGATGCAGAGATAGGGAAGGACAAATCCTAGTTATGGTGCTGGTTACACACTCTGACCCCTCAGCTGCCTTGCTTCTAAAACTTGTGGTTAAAACATCAAGAACAGGCAGCAAAACAAGTCTGAAAAGTTTTGCAAAAAGATAAATAACTTAGTCTTTAACTGTAAACACAAAAAAATAGTACAGACTGGATGGATAAGTAGCAACTAGAGCCTACACTAACTTGCTGGGTGGGATTGATAGTTTTAGAAACACTAGATTTATTGTGTAAACATTCACAGAGAGCATACAAGTTGGGGCATTTGAGTGAGAGGAGTAATTTTAAATAAAAACCATAGCAGCCAGATGATAGAAAAAGATGATCTGACCAAAAACTATTTACCTGTTCACTACTGTCAGTGCAACAGTTATGACATTAGATTATATGCGTCTTAAGACAACTGTAGAACTTTTAGATAGTTTTACTGTTTATAAAAAAAGAAAAAATTACATAAGCAAGTAAAAATCTTTGGAATCAATGAAGTTGCATACACTTCTTCCCAGCAGTGTATAACATGCATCTGCATGCCATCAACGTGCTAGATACTTGGGGAAGGAAGAATAGATCCCTTCATGCTAGAAATGCAATGTCACTGCTATTTTAGCACCCCTGCATTCTAAAGTGTTTTGAAGAAGATGGAAGAAAGTTTTTCAAGAAGATAAAAGGAATGTTTGTTAGAAGCAACTTCAAAAGGTAAAGAGATGGCAGAGTTGAACAGAAAGCTGGTGCCAGAGAAAGGAGGCCACATGGAAGACTTGAAAAAAGAAAAGAAATAATTATAGCTGTGGCTTTCTGCCTCAGAGATGCATATAGTTCTCAATTGTTCTAACATGAAGTGCAATGTGAAGTTAAAAACATAGATAAGAAAAATGAATGTCCTTACCCCAACATGAACAGTGGCACAGTGTGTTGTTAATATTACAAGAATGTTTAGCATCTCATTCCTTTTCCACATTCATGCTCTTGGTTTTCTATACACACTAAGATTATGCATTTCCAATGAACCAGTCAACTTCACTTTACTTTCATTGCTCATGCACTAGTTCACTGTCACAATGACTGGTTGGTGAATAGCCCAAGGACTGAATAAATCCATAAATAAATACACACTTGGGACCTCTTCTTTTTATTTTTTGTTCAAATGCTTGAGGCTGCCTCAGGGTGGTAGATTAGCATATTGTATATGAATTGTATAAGTTCTGGTTCCAAGTCTATTTATGGCTACATACGCTGCTCCCCAGCTCAAAAAGTGCAACACAAGCACAAGCGTGTGATCTTTTCTACAATGCAATTAGGAATGCGAGCATTTGTAAACAACAAAGGCTCTGTATCCAAACAGACTCCAAAAGTAAATATCTGAGACAGAAAAATAAATACAAGAGGCAGAAATAGGACTTAAAAGAAGTTTTTAACATAAGATTGTTTCAATGATTAAAAAATCACAGCTTCAATAAAAAGGAGTAGAAAAAAAAAGATTAAACAAGGAATGTTTGTTTTCTATAAAAGGTTCTGGAAAGCAAGTGCTATTTATAAGAACTTTTCATTTAATATTAAAAAGTATCATTTTTAGACATTATACATATTTACAGAGTTCACAACAGAGAGAAACAGTAAATTTACAATGGAAAGAACAGGTAAATATTTTTGCTAAGATCTCCCTCTTTCACTGATGGGAAAAGCCAGCTTCAGTAACCACTCTGGAATCCAGCTTCACTTGTGTCAATATCATGTTCCTTAATGAGGAGGAAAATAGTTAAAAGGACATTTAATACTAAGTAACAGTTGGATGCCCTAAAGCAGGGGTGTCAAACTCATGCCGTCTCCCAAACCAGATCCAACCACAGGGCTACTTGCAGGTTGGACTGGGATGCAGGGCCAGGAGTGGCAGTAGGAGCTAACAGCTATTACTGGTCCACACACCACCATCCCAAACAAGCATTCCCAGTGGAGCTCCCACCCATGGATTTGGGCAGCAGGCCCAACCCCAGCTTGTCCTGCACCTCCTCTACCAACCCTGTGGGCCTCAGATCCAGGCTGTAAGCCTTACGTTTGACACCTCATGCTCTAAAGGTCTGTTTTACCTTTATAAAATGTAGATTTGGATTACACCTTATTGTAAGAACTGAGAAGCTGCAAACTGACTCAGGAGTCCTGAACTTGATATACAAAATCATCAGAAATGCAGTATTCTCAATTGCTAACAACTCTGGTGTGAAATCCGCATTACCACATTCAGGGTTCATCTGTTACTTGCACATAGAACACAATCAATAACCAGTACTTGGCAGAAACATCCTGTATGGTTCATGTGCTATATCTAGTGGTCTGAATGCTTAATTCCTTTAAAAACCACTGCTGATCCACAAACAAGGGGTTTACATAAAGTCAACCATTGTAGGGGAAATCCCGTCTTCCCAACCAACACACATTAAAACTATTTCCATGTGTCAAAGCAAATAATAGTTAGTTTGTGGAACATAAATGAAAACTACAGATACTAGAAAAACTACACACAATACAACTCAGCCATTCTATTATTTAGCAGGTGTCCTAAAAAAATTGCTAATGATGGGATGCATGACCAAATATACCACAGTATTAGGGCTGTGTAAAATTTTGTCCAGTGTTTCATTTCAAAGCTGTTTTGATAAATTTTGAGCTCGAAACAGTGAACTCAAAAGGAAACAAAAGCTTTCAAAACAGCTTTGAAACTAAACAAGGGAACTCAAAACGTTTCAAGTTTTGAAGCCAGGCTTACTGGCTTCAGTACTGGTCCCAGCCAGCAGCACCTGGCTCCTCTCAACTAGCAGGCAGACTGGGGGCTCAACCACACCCCAGGAGGGCTGCGGCGGACCAGAGTCCTCCCAGGGCTGTGACCCCTGATCTGCCTGCCAGATGACAGACCGGTGCTAGGTGCAGGCTGCACCCAGCACCAGGAAGATCAGTGCTGTTGCTGGCCCCAGGCAGCAACACCCAACTCCTGTCAGCCAGCAGGCAGATCAGGTGCGCACACACCCAAGAGGACTCCAGCACAGCCCCCACAGCCCTCCCAGGGGTACTGGCAGGCCCCCAATCTGCCTGCTGGCTGACAGAAGTGGGATTGGGGTGGCAGGTCCTTACACAAGCTGATCTGCCCTGGCCCTGCTGGCCCAAGGTGGCAACACCCAGCTCCTGTCAGCCGGCAGGCAGATCGGGGGCCCACTGGCACCCCCGGGAGGACTGCAGGGGCTGTGCCAGAGTCCTCTTGGGAGTGTGTGCCCCCGATCTACCTGCTGGCGGACAGAAGCCAGGTGCTGCCACTTGGGACCAGCAGCATCACCGATCTTCCTGGTGCTGGGTGCAGGCTGAGCCCAGTGCCAGTCTGTTATTTAGCAGGCAGACTGGGGGCCCACTCCCCCTGTGCACTCTGCAGCTGACCCAGAAGTGGACCAGAAATACTTCCGGGTCCACCGCCAAATGTGCAAGCGATTCCCCCATGCTCCTGTGGGACACTCCATCCGCCCCACCATCTCAATATTCTTGAGCCGTGCCTGGGATCTTGAGGTATATAGAAAAAACAACAAATAAAGCTGCGTCTATGGCTGGTATCATTGAATCAAATCAGAGGCTTCCAATTTGATTGACAGAGAGATTAATGGGTCTCCTGATTCAACACAGATTCAGAGATTGAGGTGCCAAATCGGGCCAAAGTTCCTCCAAATCGAATCAGCAACCGAAGCTTTGCACAGCCCTAGTACTTAGCTAGCTTATTTGTTTGCTTGAAAAACAGGCTCTCTCATTCAGAGCCAGCCTGGGTAGCTTTGCATAGCAATGAATTACAAATGTCTGTAAATGATGCCATACAAAGTAAATAACAGCAAATAGAACAATGCTGGGTTTTGAAACAAGAGGGACTACATGAATAGACATGTGTAACAGACTTCTTCGTAGACTACTTGTTATTAGTAGTTAGAATCACATGTGCCCATCTTGCTCACTACAGGACATCTTCACTATATATCAGTACTTTTTGTCCAAGACAAACATGAGCACTGAACAGATGAAAATAAGTACCACAGCTGACACCACACTCTCCATTCATTAGTAGCATAGTTATTAAAACAAGTGTACCTGATTCAGCTTCTTGAACTCCACCACTTGGAAGAAGATATGCTCCAGGATATGTTTTGCACCTTGCTGCTCCTTTGGGAGCTTGTTTGTTACACCTAAGGTATCACCACACTTTCTGACATAAAACTCTAGATCATCTTCGGTACCTAATGAGGATCCACAGAAAGAGGCAGATAGGTCATATACACATGTGCACCAGTTCACTGAAGTTGCACTGCTCAACAAGATTTGCAGTTAAGCATTTCAGGAAATCAGCAACTTGAATCAATACCAGTGAAATGTCCAGAAACAGTTTTACAGCTTGCAACATATGATCCTGCTCTGAGATCCTGTCCTAAGATGTGCACAAAGGCTTTATAACCACCTCTACTTTAAAATGGAAACAAGATGCAAAATAATTCAGCTACATAGTTGTGCAGAATGATTTATGCATAAAATGTAAAGCAGGAAGCAGATGCAAGATAAGAGGCCTATTAAAATAAAAACTATCAGTTGAGGTTAACAGCAGTCTATATACGTAATCATGAAAGGTCACTCCTACAGTTTGCTACTCAGTTTTTTAAAGTAGATTCCATCATAAATTAGTGAGGGGAACCAAGGACCCCATGAGCTACATGGCCCAAAGAACCACTCTCCTAGCTGCTGCAGATTTGAAGATCATGCACCTGGATAACAATTGGAAGAGAAAAAAAGAGGGGGTACCCTGCACTGTTGCTGATTAACACCTTAATAGCACTAGGTCATGCATGCAAGATGAGAGTAATCCATGGACCCCATATGCAAACAGCATTTCTAATCCTTCGTGAAATATTAATAGGTTCCATAGCTCAGTTCCATGTGCTTACTGTATCAAATAACAGGACTGCTCTACCAACATATAAATCAAAAGTTAAAAACTTGGTCTGGCTTACACTTGTTTGTAATCTGTGCAAGCCGGGCTCTCTCAGAGGAGAAAGTTTCATCTAAATCAAACAGGTCCAGACTGGGAGGAGGCAACTCTCTGAAAGCAGGCGGAAAAACCTAAAAGAAAAGATTTAGTGTAGGTTACTGCAAAGAGTTTTTCTTATATGCTACAGGTGACTAGGAAACAGCTTTCAGCTTGGATCCCAGGAAAGGTTTTTTGAAAGTTGAGAAGTCAGTACGCCCCAAGAGACTGAATGCATTTGGAAAATTTAATCTGCATTTCATAAAAATAACTGGGTGTTCTATATTTGTCAGGAACATACCAAAAACATTCTTCCTCGACTGCTCTGTTCTTTAATGTGGCCTCTTTTTAAATAAAATTCAGCACAAGAGCTGGATCTTATATGGTTATTCCTATATAGAGACTCAGAAACAGAGTGCAAATCTGCAGTTTGTTTAAGCATCTGTCTATCCAGGGTTGGGGTTGCAGTAAGACATGTATGTACCTCTTCCTAATTCCACTCCTCCATCTATCAAACTAGCTGGGGGTTTGGTTTCTAATGCCTATTATTTCCCCAAGAAACAATGGAGCCAAGGTCTTTTGTGCCAAGCTTGCTCTTCAAAACTGTGCTTGGACACACTGCCTTATTAGCCACTATTCCCCAATACTGAAGCTGTTGGGGATGCAGGACATTGGATCAACTCATCTGGCAGATGCCTGGTGCAACTGGGACAACAATAAGGGAGACTTGCTCAAGACTGCAACCCAAAGCAAGGACTGACAGCCTACTACAGTATTTTGCCAAGCACAATCCATGGTCTTTCAAGGATTAAGGAAAAAATTAAAAAAAAAAAAAATATATCACACAATGGCATGAAGGGGATCCCTAACAGAAGAAGTATACCTCGCCCAGTAAGGATAGTTGTGTGTGACAGGTGACTCCAGACTGTCAATATACTACTGTCTGCATTCAAAAACAAGCAGTCAGAGTGGCAATGTGGAATATGAGAACTCTACATCAAATTGGACATCAAGCATGAAATGAAAAGATTAAAATATCAATATTCTAGGTCTGTGAGAAACATGTTGAAAATAGGCTGGAATTATTGTTTTAAAAGATGTGAAGATCATCTATTCAGGAAGTCAGATGCACAAAAGAGGAGTTGGATTGGTTTTGGACGAAGTAACCTCAAAATGTTTGCATAGTTTTTGGGCAATATCTGATAATGATGCTCATGAAAATAACGGCTAAACCTTTCAACATACCAGTCTATGCACTGACAGCTGAAAGTGGGGAAGAGGACACTGATGGCTTCTATGAAGATCTTAAAGCAAAAAAGCAATATAAACCTCAAGAAGTGGTAATAGTGATGGGAGATATAAATGCAAAAGTTGGTTGTGAACAAGTGGATAATATTGTTGGACCTCATGGACTTGGAGAGAAAAATGAAAGAGGAGAGAGATGGATTGACTGGTGTGTTGCAAATGATCAAATCATTATGAACACATGGTTTGAACACCACCTGAGAAGAAGGTATACATGTAGAGATCCTAGAGATACATTAGAAACCAAGTTGATTGCATCACCATCAACAGAAGATTCAGGAACATAGTTCAACAACTGAAAAAACTTACCCAAGGGCTGACTGCGGAACTGATTGTGTACCTTTACTATGCACCAACAAGCACAGGTGGAGAGAGAAAAAATTATTTTGGGGGACAGTGTGCGAGTGCGTGCATGCATGTGCACTCCCCACCCAGCAGATAAGTCTGTGGGGGAAGGGGCGAGGGGAGGAGGATGGGCCATGGTGGGGCAGGGGCAGGGGCAGGAGTGAATGGGGCCCCAGCTGGGCCAAGTCATGGGACAATTGGAGCCCTGGCAGCTCATCCAGGAGCACAGGGAGGTTCCTGCTGCTGTGCACACCCCAGCAGAGGTCTGGGATGCACGTATCTCCCTGATCTTTATGCCAAACAGAGGCAGGTTGCCACTGCACACTGGGCTCTGCACCCCACTGCCACTGTCTTGAGAGCCATGCGACTCCCTGTGCTTCTTGCTGCCAGGCAGGCAGGCAGGGGGGCCCATCATAGCCCAGTGACAGCATGCACATGGCATTGCGTGGCTCCAGAGGCAATGGGGTGCAGAGCCTGGGCAACAGCAGCAGGCAGCCTGCCTCCATTGCATGCACAGATCAGGGAGGCACATGCCCCCCAGGCTTCCACCAGGGTAATCACAACACCGGGAGCCTCCCCTCGGACGAACTGCCTGGGCTCCGATCATCTCACAACCCGGCCCCACTCACCCCAGCTCCTGTCCCTGCCCCACTCCCTCCCTCAATGTGGGGGCCTCAATCCAGCCCCCTCCCCTTCCCTCCCTATCCCAGCCCCTGCCCCACTCCCTCCCTCAATGTGGGGGCCTCAATCTACCCCCTCCCCTCCCCATCCCAGCCCCTGCATAGAATAGACTGATATATGCTGGCCATGCTGGGCAGTGATCCACACGCCAGGCTGCAATCCTGGCTGAGTCCATGCCCCTCCCCACTCCTGATGCAATCAACCAGAGCCCACAAGTAGGCTACCCCATGGCCCTTTCCACTGCACTGCATTTGGGGATTAGCCCCAGCCTTCCGCTGCCATCAGGATAAGGTTGAGGAAACTTAAGAAACCAAAAGCACCAAAAAACTTGATTATTTAATTCTAATGGAAACAGATCCAATTAAAGAAAGGTACGCAGTCAAGAATCATTTTCAAGAACTTGAAGATAAAGGAAATATGTCAAACCGGGAAATTCTGAAAGAAGCTCTAGCTGAAACAGCCAAGGCGGTTATTCCATTAAAAGTAAGGTAAAAGAAACAGAAAGGGATGACTGAAGAAATCCTTGAATTTATGGAAGAAAGAAGAAAACCTTGGAAGGGTATAAGAAACTGTACAAAAGAATTTGACCAATGGGTAATGAAGAAAAAAGGAAAAATGGTGCAATGAAAAATGTAGAGAGATAGAAAAGCAAAAGGATAAATGTTACATCTATGTACAGGAATATCAAAGACACCACAGACAAAGGAGGATGTACTGCTAAGGGTTGTATAAAAGCCAAGAACGGTGATGTCATTATGAAATGAGAGCAAATATTAAAAAAAAAAAGGACAGATGTTGAACAGTTATTCCATGACAGTCAAGAAAAAAAGCCATCTATTAAGAACATAGACAGTTTGAAAATTCTTAAGTTAGAAGTATGAACAGTTATCAGCCAAATAAAAACTAATAAAGCTACAGGACTAGATGACATAGAACAAATAAGATGTTTGGAAAAGTCTGGTATAGGAAAGTTAACAACTGTTATCAGTGAGATTTATGAAAGTGGAGAAATACTCCAGGACCTCAGTAAATTGATCTTTATTGCACTCCCCAAAAGACCTAGAGCCACTGTATGCGAACACCATCAAATCATCAGTTTAATAAACCATGTGACAAAGATCCACAGCTAGAAGTAAAATAAGACCAGAGATTGCAAAAGTTCAATGTGATTTTGTGGCAGGTCAAGGTACAAGAAATGCTACCTGCATAGTACAAATGCTTTCAGACAGAGCAACAGAAATGAGGATTTTTTTTGTGATTTATTGATTATACCAAAGCTTTTGATAGCATTAAGCATGAGGAGTTAATGAATATGCTGAAAGAACTGGATATTGATGGTAAAGACTTGAGAATTTTAAGAAACATTTATTAGGGCCAAACTGCAGCAGCGAAGACACAAAATGAACTAAGTGATTTCATCCGTATCAAGAGAGGTGTGAGACAAGACTGTTTTTTCACCTGACTTGTTCAACTTGTATAGTTGAGAAAAAATATTGAGGGAGATTGAGTATTTACCAGGGCTGATTGCCGGCAGACAGAATTTGAACAACTTGCATTATGCTGATGACACAATCTTAATAGCCGATTCAGAAGAGAAGCTTCAAGGAATGTTAGATACACTTGTTAGTGAAAGTGAGAAGGGCTTAAGTATCAACTGTAGAAAAACAGAATGTATGGTAATTACAAAGAAAACCATTTCTGTATGCAACATTAAAGTGAAAAAGGAACAGATAAAGGTAGGCCAATAAATGTAACTACTTGAGAAGATAGATAACATCAAGATGGTAAATGTGGTCATGAAATAAAGCATAGAATAGGGATGGCAAAAGACACATTTCTGAAAATGAAAAAGATACTGACAAATGTCTATGGGGATGAAGTTAAGAGTTTTGGATTGCTTGTTATACCAGTCCTCATGTATGCATCAGAATGGTGGACAATATCACCAAGTATGGAAAAAAAAAATTGAAGCAAGTGAGATGTGGTTCTCAAGATGCATCTTGAAAGTACGCTGGACAAGTCATACTTCAAACGAAGATATTTTGTTAAGAGCAGGCAGCAGAAGGAAGCGGCTGACTAACATCAGAAAGAGACAGGTGGAGTTTCTTGGACATGTTATGAGGAAAGAGGAAAATGAAAGTCTGGTTGTAACTGAAAAGACTGAAGGAAGCAGAGATCATGGAAGAGAGTGGTTGATGTACGTTAAGTATATCTAAATGGATAAATGCATCGACAATGGAAATTTTGTATGCATCAAAGAGAAGAGAAGAGACATTCTTTCTTTGGGCGGACACTAAGGGAAAATGGGATAGAGTAAAAAGGACAATTCTTGCTGCCTCATTTTATAATTCCCTGCTGGGCTGTGGGAGCACTGAGGGTAGGATGGAAGCCTGACTGATTTCCTGAACCCAGGGAAATAGATAAGATACTGAGCATTATGAAATAACATGTTTCATCTTCACACTGAGAAAGCTGGACACTACTGGTCACAGAAATACACAGGAAGAAAGGAGATGTAAGAAAATTCTAGATGTATGGATTATTCAAAGCACAATTGCAAGTAATGAGTTCTGCTGGAAGCTTTTTGCTTAATCCCTGTATGCACCTTGGAAGTGGATCTCAAATCACAAGACTGGACTAGAGGGTAGTTCACATGCCCAAAGATAGGTCTACTTCTTAAAATGTAGGCTCTGGAGTGTACCAAGGGTCTCAAGAGCTTAATATTCTACTTTCTTTAAAGTATGGAGCTATGGAGATGATCAAGTTAAGCCTCAAGCAGGAGAATAATCTTGGGTGTCAGTCGCATGTAAGATTACTCACAGCTGGTTGAAGTGCAGGTAGCGGAGTCTCAAACTGAGGCTGAATGAGCTGAAGAGGTTCATGCTTTACATTTAGCTGTTCATAAGATCTACAACACAGAAAAAGGCAAAGTCTGAAAGGAGGAAAAAATAACAGAATGAATGCTTAAGCATCTGCCTGTGTTACCTGCAACCTGGGAACTTGAAATTTGCGCAGACTGCCAAGCTAAACACCCTGTTTGTGCAAAGAAATGTCAGAGGATCCATAATGACTAGTGTAATAACACAACATTAATCTCTATGACAACTACAAAGCTTCTAGAAAACAGGCAAACATTCAATAAGACAGTGATTCTCAACCACAGTGCCACAGTACCCTGGAGTCCCTTAAGACCCTCAAGGATGCTATGCAATGTTAGCACTGTTAGGTGTACAAATGTGATTCACAAGATAAACCCAGGGATTTCAAACAGAAATTCATGATGTTAAAAACATTCTGACCTGTTGTAATATTTCTGAGTTCTCTGCAAAAGAAGAATTACTCTAATACTTTTCTGTAGTAAAAAAAAAAAAAAAAGCATGAAAACTAAGAGCTAGCATTTTCGGGGGGGGGGGGGGGGGTGGATAGAAACAACAACACGACACGACACTGGACGGCTGGACGGACCCAAAGCCTACCAAAGGGTGGCTTGAGTGTGGAAATGCTGAGAATCACTGCAATAAGACAAACATCAGGCTCTCTTTTTTTTTTGACCCAAGTGTCCTAGGGTAAAAGTTCAGTGTATTCATCTGCAAATCACACTACAGTAATTTCCTTAATATATTAAAAATATTAAACACATTTTCCTTATTAAACATAGACTTAAACATACCCCAAAAAAAGAAAACCAAAAAAACCCACAATTCATGGCTACTGACTTGATCACTTTTGGAAGGGAAGTTGTATCCAGCTGATAAATAGACATATCAAAAAGCGTAGTGAAGTCTCGGGGATTCTCCTCTCCCTCTTGCAGACACACCCGCAGTCGCTCAGACAGTGTGGCTGTATCCGGAAGCATTGTATAGTCTGAAATCTGAACACCATAACATTGTTAGAAGTGAAGGGATTTTCATGTAGCTGAAATTCTCTCCCCCTCGTTCTTTCTTGATGATATTTAAGTGAAGAAAGAAAAAAATTAGCTTTAATCACATTTCCTCATGTGTTATTCATCATGCTACAGACCCTGGATTTGGTTTTAGGAGTGTTATGAAATACTTGTTTTATATAAAAACCATTTGATTTCTGTAAACAGAAAGGGGGCAAAAATAATACATTAAAGCAAAGTTGTTGTAATGATCAGCATCGGCAAATACTTTACAGCTAAATTTATTTATTTTATTTTGCAGTAATAGCTGTCCTGCACCCTTGCTATTCCAAATAGCCTTACTTTTTAATGCAAAAACAGATGTGTGAGCTCATCACTCTAATCCTGCTCCAACTGCTGTAGGGATGATATATTTGAATTTCTGTCAGGCTCTCGTTTGTAAAGGCAGAGAGAAGACAGCTCAATCCTTATTATTCTGAATGAACAAAGAGCACAGTCCCACCCTCCTGTGCTTCAAGAACAAAACAGATGCTTCACATATACCAGTATCACTGCTGTTCAAAGGCTTGCAAGCCAATGTTAAATGGAGGTTTCAAGAATAAATTGTATGTGCTGTTTATACAACACTTCTCTCTTCCCTTCTGCATGCAGGGTATTTTTAAATAAAGATAGAAGAAACATTTGTATACATTATTTTTTAAGAAAGATTCCACAAACTTGGTAATTGGCTAATCTCTGCTTAGCTACAGACACGTGCTATTTGCTCCATGCTTACTCCTGAAGTAAGGGGTATAGCCAAAGAGCGGTTAAGGCACCCTGCTATAGACAAGCGCTCAAGTCCTACTCCAGCCTTGCACCAAAAGCTATCCCCAGCTGACCAAATTATAACTGGGTTCATCATGGTTATATGAATTGGGACACCAAAAGGTGATTGGATGAGATGCTAGTCACATTACTCCTTTGTATGCCACTGCTTGCACAAACTGGCATGCCTTAACCATGTTATCCCTCTGGACGGATGGGCTCAAAGATCTTCAACACTTTAGAAGCTAAGTCAAAGCTCAGATGCCCAGGTTTCACATTGGAGCAGTCCAATTTTCAAGAATATTTAAACTAAACTAATGTAATCTGGCATATGAGGGCTGGTAACACGAGGCAAACTGGAAATATGCACCTCCATGGCTGAAATCTTACACTAAATCACAGTCCACATAATAATGAATCTTAATCTATTAATTTTTATGCCGCATGTACCCCCTCCCCCAACCATCTTGAAAAGCAAGGTAAGTAATAACGTTGATAAAGTCTTTAGTTATGGTGTACCAAGCAGATCCTTCAGTTAAACCAACCCTGCTGGATTAAAAAATAATTTACTAAACCACATCTCTTACCTCTGGGTCCTCTGCATCAATCTGGTTTAAATGGATGTCTGATGTTGTGAGCCATTGGAAAAGTACATCCTGAGGAAACACAGTGGGTTTTTGGAGTATCTGAATAATTTACTATAATGTTAAACAATTAAATTCCTTACCAAATCCAACTGATGAAACATACTAGAAGAAGAGTAAACATGGAAGAACACTAACATAATGAATTACAGTGAATTCTCAGAACAAACTAGGTAATAGGAGCACAGATCGTGTTTACTTATAGAAATATAGCAAGGCAAAGGGATATATATACTGGATGCATGTATACTGAAGCATGCTTCAGATATACAAAATTTGCAGTATTCTACAGACATTGTACAGGGCATGAGAACAAAGACAATTTAGTTCGCCTGAAAAATGTAAATTTCCAGAAATTTATAAATGCTTTTAAAGATGGTTCTGATAACTGGCAAATGATTTTTGACTTGTACTTTTATAAAGAATTCTTGCATAGTATATACTATAAGCTACAGTACTGGAAAAGGATTCTGAGGAAAAGTTATTGAAGTAGGCGATTGCAAGTCCAGGAACTACATACGAGTTGCACTTATTTAGGAAAGGTTGATTTACAATTACATCCTCAATAAGTTTGAACAGCAATACAAACAGGACAGATCTCAAATGATCTAGAATTTCATCAGCCAGTCAAAATTATTCCTTTAACTATAAATATGTTCAAAAAAAGATAGGAAGACACGAACAGCCCTATATCAAAACCCATACAGATGAAAGAACATCCAAACCACCTTTTACCTTATACATCAGGTAAAATGATGTGTCCACTATTTAAAATACAGGAATGATAGTAAGATGACCAAATATTCAAATATCTTTTTTCACATGAACACAGACATGTTATTCAACCTCTGTGAATCCCCAACTCACTTAAATCAACACCCCACTTTTTACAGATAAAGATGATGAAGATATACATGTACTTTTGTAAAAACATTCTGCAATTCTTAGGTGAAAGCAGCTACAAAGTGGAAAACATTACTGATCATGATGCCACGTTTTAACTGTAAGTAATTTCTAGCTAAGCAATTACCTTAAAAAAATATTGCATATTTAAAAAAAAAAGAGGAAAAAATTCAGAGGGCAAAGGCTACTAAAGCTTTCCAGAGTTCTGTCAGACAAAGAATACATTTCTGAGGCACCTAACTCGCTATTTTTACCTGTAGAAATTTCTATCATACATGCATCTCCATCTCTTAATTATTTTATAGCAGTGCTAGTATCCAGTCTCTGGAAACAAACTGCAACTCTTCACTGGTCTTGTTAATGCTATGAAATACCTGTAAGCCATTAAAGTATATTTTTAAAACATTTACCATGATCTTGCTGTTCTCTTCTTTATCCAAATACTGATCACTGAACATGTGGCAAGATCCCAAAACTGCGAGTTTTCCACCTCGGTTCTGTTAACAAAGAAGTTAATACATCAAAAAAAAATTCCAGAACAATTTTTTGAGGAAATTGTTACTCTAAATTATTCAGATATTTAATTAAAGGAAAATCTAAGGAAGACATACTCTTACATGTGCAGCATTAATATAAAATAAATATATTCCTTTAACTAATTTATTCTTTCTAACTAACAGTAGGACTGATCTTCAGTAATAAAAAACTAAACACTTGGCAGACTACCCACAAATCAGAGCAACAGATAGGACTACATCAACTAGAAGTGAACTGTCTGTGTCTCATTGCAATTTTGGCTCCTTTCTTAGGGAAGGACAGAGAGAGAGAGATGATATTTTCTCCAATATGGTAAGAGAGACTCTTAAGTGATTCTTAAGTAAAAGAACTAATTTCTTTAAGCTCTTTCCTAAGCATTTCACAGTCTGAACCTGTGAGTGATACAACATCATTTTTATAGCCCCAAGCTAACTAACAAAGGTAATTTTTGCTTTTCATAAAGAGTTGCAAAAGATATAACCAAACCTACTAAACTAGCTGAATTAAAAATGTCAGATGAAGAAATAACTACATTATTCCTCTACAAAAAGATTCCCCACTTCTCTCCCCCACAGACACACACAAGAAATAGCATTATTTGCTGGCACCAAATCTTAAATTCATAGGAAATGATATAAGCATACAACTATAGTTACAAAGATCTTAGAGGTGCTTCACATAGGGCTCCAGTATTCTTAGACTGAATAAAGAATAAGCATAATGGTCTAATTTAGAAGTGCACTGATACATTGGTCCATATCATATCAGCACCACTAAAAGGGAAATTGAGATTACTGACAATCGGCTTTTTTTGGCTGATGTGGCTGATAATGTCCCCAATAAATGCCACATGCACGCACGCAGCTGCAGCATGCATACAGCCAGCCTGGCAGCTTGGAGAGCAGCAGCAGCATCCAGCTGGTAAATCTGTTGGGAAAGATGGGCGTGGGGGAGTAGATTGAGGCTCCCTCAGTAAGGGACGGTATGAGGCTGGGCCAGATGCTTCACAGCTGGGGCAGGGTGCAGGACTGACCTGCAGGCAGCTCATCCGAAAAGGGAGGCAGCTTCCACCTCTCAGTACACCCCCAGAGAACCATTGGGGCATGTGACCCCCGGATCTGTGCGCGGGGTGAGGTCAGACTGCCACTGCTGGCTGAGGCCAGGCTCAAGGTGGGCAGTGGCAGTGTTGGGAGTGGGAGTTACAGAGGGGCTGGGGGGGGGGGTTGTAGCCACCCTAAAAATTTGCTGTAGCCCCCCTTCCCAGCACTGCTGCTGGTCCCAAGTGCAGACTGGCTCAATCCTCCTCACCCTTTCCCCCGCCCCAGTCAGGAAGACCCTGGCACTAACCCGGGCCTCAGCCAGCAGAGGCAGCCTGCCCTTGTCCACACACAGATCCAGGGGGAAAACACACATGCCATAGCTCCCCCAGAAGTGTGCCAAGCAGTACGAACTGCCCCTGCACGTTCCCCAGACGAGCTGTTCATGGCTGTCCCAACCCCATCTCAGCTGTGCGGAGCCTGCCCCTGCCCTAATCCCTCCCTCACCACGGGGCCCTTGATCTGGCCCCTCCCACCTCTTCTCCCAATGGACTTACCAGCCAGATGCTGCTCTGCAAGCTGCCAGGCTGCATATCAACAATCAATCGGTATCAGCTGATATGGCTCGTTAATAATCGGACATCCATATCAGCCCAAAAAACCTTTATTAGTGCACCCCTAGTCTCATACAAATGGAAAAGTTCTACTTCGTATTTATAGCTACAGATCAGTATGAGACCCCAGTAAGCTAAAAACAAAGAAAGTGGCTTTTTGCTGCGTAGCACTGCAGCAGGATAGCATATTCTTCCTCTACTGTTTCCTTCCCAGCTAAGTTTAGCTACTGTCATTCTTTATCCTACCTCATTTCTCTCAAACAGATTATATATTTTCTTTCTAATCCTTTTCTCTGCCCTAACAGAAATTCTACCATCATCATCAGCTTCAGCTTCCAGCATTTTACCTATAATTTCCCTCCAGTTAAATGAAAGTGAGAGATGCCCAATTAAAGGTTGGTTCTTTACCTCAGGTATTCATGGTATTTTATTGTAGCAAGAACAGAATGACTTGAACTCTGATGCAAATAAATTCCCTCATTTTAGGAAAAGCAGACAATGTTTATAAAACAGGCAGTTTTGTGCCTTTCCTGTCTCACTCATGCACTGAAATCAGATCACATAGACAAACAATGAATTCGATGCATCTGCATGCACAATTTTGGTCTAGACGTGTAACTGAAAATCTAAATCAGTTTAAGAGAGCATCAGATTAGCAACTTTTCACATACAAACTAAGTTCTCACTAAATCAAGTAGTAAGGCACTTACATATTCAGGGATAATTAGAGATTTTTTTTTTTTTTTAAATATAAAGCTTTTAAAAATACATTACTCGCCTGTGTCCCATTAACATTGTAACAGGAACAGGCTAGCAACCACTGTGTTTAAACTCATTCTTTGTTTGTTTCTCTGGCCACTACAATCTGAAATTTCCTTCCAGGTTGCAATTCTGTTAGATTTCAATTAATAATCTATATGACAAACAAGGTAGATGTCAAGATAAATTCTTTAAGTTTCAATCTATAGCATAGCTTGATTATTTTACTTATCAGGGGGGAAACATCTCCCCAAACTGGTAAAGGAAACCAGATTAGAACACAGCTAAACAGTAGCAGTGCTGAAACAATGTTGTACCCAGCGAAGTTCGGATACCTCCATGTGATTTGATTAACATATTGCATATGTGTATGTCTGTTACTTGTGAAGATTATCACAAGTGCATTCTTTTGCTCCATGCATGCCAGAAGATAAAAGCTAAGAAAATTGTCATGATTTTGCTCGCTGTGACAGCTGTGGACGGTCATTTGGAAAATGCTGTCTTAGTTGCACTCAACCTTAGATGGGTAGCAACTCTGTAATCAGAGTCACATAATCTTTATATATTTGTGTTGCCCAAGTGATGAGGTCTGTTTTATACAACATGTGCATAATTTTGGATGTGAACACACAACACAATTACTATAGAGTAAACTTAACTTTATGAATGAAGCAGACATATGATGCACAGCCTTAGTGTAAGATACTCCACTCCTGGGTAAGTTATGTCTCAAAGTGAAGAGTTGCTATACACCATTGTACTATTATGCCTGGTTATCAAATCAATTTAAAAAAGGGATGCACTTTGCTCAGTGCAAACTAGCACTCTTGCTATAGTGCCAGATGACTCATAAAGCAGCACTGTAACACTATAGAACTGTCTACTGCAGGCACCCAGCATAGGAGAACTGGCAGGGTGTCCATGCCCAATTGCTAAGTAAATCACTACAGAATACAATCCAAGGTAAATTACTTCATACTTCACACAATGTCTGCATTCTTTGTGAACATTTGGGGAGGAGTCTCTAGGTAAACAGGATGTCAAATAAAATCAGATTGTTAAAAAGTATCAGAATTACTTTACTGAGGAATTAATCATTTATTTCATCCAACACTGTACCTTATGCTGGTAAAAAGCCAGAATGGGTCTATTTAGTGGAAAGCAAACAGACCCCGTGGACAGAACAGCCACTGCCGGTTTCATCACATTCAGAGTGGCACCAAACGGATACACAAAAGTGAGAGCTCTGCAAAAAAAAAGTAAGAATTTTACTACAGTAAAGTCTCCACTATTAAGCACTTAAGTAACCGGAAATTCTATTAACTGGAATTTCCGGCTGGCCGGATGCGGAGCAGAGGCAGGGAAAAGGCTGCATGCGGCAGCAGCCACCGCTACCCACCACCCTGCATTACCACTGCTCCGTGGGCAGCCACCACCACACACCCTTCCCCAAGCAGCCGCCACCACCTTTCCCCTCTGCTCTGTTTTGGAATTTTTACATAACCAGCAATCCCCTTACCCCAGAGATGCCAGATAATAGAGATTTTACTGTAATGCCTTCAGTATTAAACAGGCTGAGGCTAAGATTTTGAATGCATGCTTTGGAAATGTGTACAAATCCAGATCAGTCTATATAAATTCTAACTTGTAGTTGTGTTTCAGTTATGCTGTATGTTCACAAAAGCACATTATTTAAAATCTTGGTGATCATGACAAGATGTTGGCCACCAAATTTTTCAGGCTGAAATTCTTAGCAAGTAGCTGTGTATGATTTTGGTTATCTTTTATGTCCTGTGCCCAATACAGCACTAGATAGGAGGAACAGTTAGGTCTCCCGTCAGAATCCATCCTTGCTTCTTCTTGATGAGCTGGCATGTACTGATGAAGAAATCCTCTCTTTTAGTCATGAAGCTTGAGGAACAAGAAGCCAACATTCAGACATGAATCTCACAAAGCACTGCCACTTTGCCTACTGTGCCAATAATATAACAGTTCAGGCTCACACTCAATCTTTCCTCTGAAGAGGCTGATGTGGGAAAGATACTTACTGAGAGTCATTTCCACTGCTATCTTCATCTATTATCCCAGGTACTGCTTTCCCTGCAGCTCTGCTGATTTCCCTGAGATGGCAACCAATGGAAGACCAATGAAAAATGCCACAGATTTACAGCAGCACTATTTACAAGTTTACATCCTGTAAAAACAGCAACGCAGTGAAACAAATTGCCCAAGAGAGCCATGGAACCTCAAGCACCGATTGAGAGGTGATTTAGAAATAGTTTTCCTGTATGCATGCAGGGGGTTAAACCAAATGTCCCTCAAATTCCATTCAACCCTACTATTCTGTGATCTTAAGAACACTTACCTATTCAAAACTCCATTAGAAACCAGGGCTTCTTTAGGGTGGAAGTACTTGTAATATACATTTCTCACTACGGTATCTGGAAGAAAGGAAAAAGCATTAAATCTTTTTTTTTTTTTTTTTTTTTTAAATGTAATCTTCTCCCTTCCACAGAGGAAGCACATTTAGTGCTTAGAACATGAGGCAGACTAAGGAGACACAAGTTCACTCGTTGATACTTATAGCATTTATTTTTAATGCCACAATCCTGGGGCTGGTTTGGTTCCAAGCATAAATTAAAACAGCCTTAACCTGGTGACTCTTTTTAGACCTGCAGATTTGGGCCTTCAAATAAATTTTGGAAACACTTATCTGCAGGCTCAAATGAAAATACGTAGATATCTACAATCATGTGTGTGCATGCCTTCTCCTGAACCTGTGATTTCCTGCAAGTGGAACAGGATCACCAGTTTAAAAACATAATCTAGTTTTACAGGTTCAAACTCTCCTTACATGCCTTAGATGTTACCTAAAGTATGTTGAACTTATAACCACTCTGATGTAAGAATGTGAACTAGAATACCCAACATCCACCAGTCATTAAAGAAAAAAAAAAATGCCTCATTTGGTGAGAATATACTGTTTCCGATATCTCAAGAACAATTAGATAAAATTTTCTCAGTAGCTCAAAAAGAAGTCACTGTTGGATTGAAAATAATTATTAATTCAGCTCTCAGAGAATCTTTTTTTTCCCCCCACAACAAGATATAAATACTTATAACAAAATGTCCCATCATCTACCATGAATTCCAAGTGAAATTCTAATAATACATTAAGTAGCTTGCGACTGTGAAAATCCATTTATGCTGGTATCAACATTTGTCAGTAATTACTCTTCAACTACCTGATGTGCTAAATGGATGGAAATGTGCTGGGGATTATAAAATTATTCCATATACAAGTCTTTGGCCAGACTGCAGTCTCATTCAGCATTACAATAAAAATATGGATTTCAAAACCTAAACCATGTTAAAATTTAATATATAGTAGAAATATTCCAAAAGTTTTGTCAACAAGGGGTAAAAAAAGACTGAAATAAACTCAGTTACCATTATTGACCATGATCCCGTACTCTTCTAGCAAGAAGTTAATATTGGTATCATATCGGGATTCACCACCTTCTCCCAGCATCACCAGGATATCTCCACCCTCTTCTAGGAATTTCTTCAGAACCCCAAACTAAACAATAAGATGGAAACACAGGAATACAATCAGAGCGCTAAGAACAGTACTCAAAAAGACTGTAAAGAAATGAGCAAGGTATCTAGTTTTAATTATTTGAAATCAGCTTGATCCTGCAAAAAAGCATTCAAATCAAAATGCATGTAAAACAAGCTTTCCAAACTACAGTGCTATCATACAATGTTGTATGTCATCTTCTCAAGTTTCTTCCTACGTGAAAAATAACTGGAAAAATAATTAGTATGCAAATCACTTTAGTCTTTTCCTCCTCCTTTCTTCATGTTTCTCACCTCAGCTGCGGTGAATTTTTCTCTGGGCCCTGCTGTAATCCACAGCTTTACCCCCATCAGCTTCTCAGATGTGATCTCATCTTTTAAACTATAAACAGATTAATTAAAACACATTACATAGTAATTTTATATATAGTTCATGAGTCATTAACTACAGTTTATTTTAAAAGCCTAGCAAAGGAATACAAAGTGAACACTTCAGTTGATTTGTGTTTTTTTACTCTTATTTTAAATAGAGGTGCCGGATCATCAAATCAGTCCAATATAAGGAGAACTGACAGTATCGGAAAGTCTTTTTTTGGCTGATGTGACCAATAATTTGGCCGATAAATGCCCCATGCATGCACACAGCTGCAGCGCAGCACGTAGGTGGTAAGGAGCGCAGCCCAGGAGCTTGGAGAGCTGTGTCCATCTGGTCGGTCTGTTGTGGTGGAAGGGGGAGGGAAGGAAAGGGGCATGGGGGGGGCAGATCGAGGTTCATGTGCTGAGGGAGTGAGTGGGACTGGGGCAGGCGCTGCACAGCCCGGGGTGAGGTGGGGCATGGGATGGAATCATGACTCATCCAGGAGGTGCAGGGAAGGGAGGCAGCTCCCATTGTTGTACACAATCCAGGAGGGCATGGGAGCTGCCCCCTCCCTACACCCCCTGGCGTCCGCCAATCTGCATGGTGGGGTGGGCTGCCCCTGCAGGCTGGGGCCAGGGAGGCACTGGACTCTTCCCAGCAGGGGCTGGGCCAAGCTGCACTCAGGGCAGGTGGCAGTGGTGCTGAGGGGGAGGAGAACTGGGGAGACTATGGCAAGTTTTGAGGTAGCTGCAGCCCCCCTGTAGGTCACTCCCAGCGCTGCCACTGCTGCCTGCCCCAGCCCCACCTGCAGATCTGGCAGCACACACCAGCCATGCCCTCCTGGGGTACACACAGCAACGGGAGCTGGCCCTTCAAGCTGCCAGGCTGCATATCAGAAACCATACTGGTATTGGCCAATATGCCTCCTTAAAAACTGGCTATCGGTATCAGTGCACCCCCAAAAAAATCTATTAGTGCACCCCTAATTTTAAGCTGAATAGTTTTTTACCCCAAAATAGTAACAGCAAATCTTAACCTATTATGAAGGCAAATAAGCCTTCTAAATAAAAGCAAACAGTGGGGAAGCCTCAGAGATTGCGTAAACTTACAAAGCCCAGTATCTGAAAGTTCAATTAAAGCCCTTCAAAGCCACCCCATAGCAGAGCTACAGGTTAATGCTCTTCCGATTTGCTATAAATATCCACAAACATCAATATATTATGAAGTACCTCAAATGTCATCATAAAAATAGTCTCAACTGCACTGATCTTACTTCACAAGTAACTTATTACATATATCAGTTTCAACTTCATGCATCCTAAAAGCTACAAGGAGTGAAAAAGAAAGCCAATTCCTCACCTCTGTATCTTCCAATTACTGCGAAGCCTCTTCTGTAAAGACTTAAAACCACTGTTGACAGTGAAAATCTCTTTTTTGGATGCACTGAAGACAATGATGTTCCGAGGATCTCTCTCCATAGTAACCTTGAGAATGAATGCAAAAAGCAGAGCAAAAGCAAAAATATACTATTTCATACCCACAAATTTAATGTAAAGAACAAGCGGATTCTTCATGACTGTGAATCAGGAACACATGCAGGCACGTGCAGGTTGGTGTGTAATGTGTCAGTGCAGAAATGGCATATCTGTACTAAAAGAGTTAGGCTAGGATTTTCTGTTGTTGTTAGAAGTTTACTATAACATTCTGTAGACAAACACATAAAATCATCACACAACAGCCAGCCAGGCAAACACCCCAAGTAGTACATAAGTACACAAGACTTCCCATTTTATTTCTTCAATAACCTTAATTAAAAATGTAATTAGATTCATGAGTACTCTGTATTTAAAAAAAAATGCCAAAAGATCACGGGCTTTCAGTCTAATGCTATTCCTTTGTAGTTTTCAATGACTGAAATCTAATGAATGATTGAGAGAGTGTTGCTCTAAATTTTTGGGAGCCTTTTAATTTTCCATAAAAGTTAACCACATTTCTGACATTTTATAACAACATCAGAGCAGCTCTACATACAAAAGCAAAAACACTGCATGTGGTCTACCCTTGGGCTCTCGCTAACATAGCTGCTGTGATGGCTTGTTACAGGTTTGATATTTTTTCTAATTTGAACAAGGCTGTAGAGTGTCAACGGGGCTGAACTAGAGGGATCCTCCCAGCCATGGTCGTAAACACGTGTGCAAGCTTATTGTTATTCACATACCCCCATTCAATGGCATCTCAGGACAGGAGGCAGAGAGCACATAGGAAGGATGCAGGCTGATTGTCAGCAAGTGCCCTAGACAATGAGAAGAGGTTTGTGCGGAGACCACTTCTAGAGACCCTGCAACAGCAGAGAAGTGCCAGGCCACAGCGCAGGTTTCTCAAGGCGCGGCAGACCAGCATCCCCGAGGGTCCGCACAGCCGCCCGGTGCGAGTCGCCCCTGCTGCTCCCACCATGACCCATGAGGACCTCCCAGAATTTGCCCTAGGCCCGGCACGGGCTGGGCAGCGCGCCGGAAGCCAGGGAGTGCGGGGCAGCCCGGAGGCCCCCGAGCAGTCCCGATCTAGACCCCGCACACCGGGCCCTGCTGTCACCATTTCAATACGGGGCATGGCGGGAAGAGTCCGCTTCCATACACCCGAGGCGGGGCAGCCGCTGAGCCCCACGCAAGGGGGCAGCCCCAGCCCAGCGCCACAGACGGACGGTACCTGCGGAGTCAGCACCATCCTCTGGCCCTGCCAGGCTCGGTAACTAAGGGCCGCCCTCAGCCTAGTAACCCACCTACCCACTCGGTGCGCATGCGCAAGGGCGAAGCGCTCCGTGGAGTACGGGCTGCAAGAAGAGTCAAACAAGCTCCTGCATCTAGAGCTGTGCCCGCTTCGGCCGATGACGTCAGATGCCCCGCTTCTACCTTTCCCCAATCCTGCCGCACAGCCCGGGCTCCTACCATTCTCTAGAGGAAAGGGAGGAGGGACGGGTTGGGACCTTCTTGGCCTGTACCAACGCGGAGACTGGTGAGGAACGCACGGATGTTCCCGCTTGGCGCGGCGCTACTGCACATGCGCGGGCGGGGGTGGGGGAAGAGTAGCAGCTAGGCCCCCTCGGACCGAGAAGAGTCAGTAGGAGCAGGTTTACTTCTGTACAAACCCCTACTTCTTATATCCAAGGTAAAGTTGGGTACATTGAAACCATATGTAGGGCCGTGCCCCGCCACCCCCTTTCTGTCTCTGGCACCAGCGTCCCCAGAGCACAGCACAACCCAGAGAAGAGGCCCTTGGGCCCACTGCAGAAACAGGCAGACTAATGGAGGAGGCTGCCCAGTCAAATCCCAGATGCCTTTCTCCTGCCCCCAGCCAAGCAGCTTTAAGGCGGCCTAGTGCATAACAACAATTCAATTTAGAGTCTGGCAGTTTTGCTCAGTGCTTGCAGATCCACCTTGGTTTCAGTAAAGCTGGGAGACTGCCTTCAAAAACAAAAGGAGTGACTTCTGCCTACTACCCTGAGCACGCCAAGGGGGACCTGGCGTAGCCAACAGCTGCCCGCATGGATGGGGAAGCTCTGTGCAGACCCCAAAGCAGAGGTGGGGTTATGCCTCATGCAATAATGGAGCGCTAGGGCATGCTGGTTCTGCAGGTTGTTTTCAGAGAGGAACTGTCGGATACTAGCAGAGCCCAGCTTTGAGCAATGAAAGGTTTCCTCCTTTCTTTCAAGGCCTGGTATATTATTATAAGAGTACCCCTCTCTACAATAACAGGCCAATCCAGCCAGCCATGTTCCACCTCCCTCTTTTAACTGGGAACTCCTGTGCACATTACATCCCTCAGTTGCCAAGCTAAGGCAAGAGGAATCTTTAAGAACAGCCTTCTCGACCCTTTATAGGCAGCCCAGGAAAGGAAAGAGAATGCCCTCAGTTCCACAGTTTCTATACGTAGGAGTTACTCTGACTTAAGTCTGTGACTGGAGAAACAGTTGAAGTGAAACATCTACAATAAGCAGATTCCAGGCCACCTCCTTAGAGCAACAAAGTAACCGTAACGTCATTGAGGCACAGCAACATAGCTTCACGAACGTGAACAAAGAATCTGAACCTCTCAAGATGGGGAGATGAATTATGAGGCTATGCATATTAGCACACTCCAGTTACACCCAGTGTGCTATTCATTTATGAACTGCTTTAACAGAAGTTCAAGGAAACTGGATCGCTGATGCACATTTAAGTAATGAATCCACTTCCATTCGTACCCCTCTCCCAAAAGTGGCTTATTGAATACGTATATCTTGTATTGTTTGAAAATCCTGCACCAAAAGTGGGAATAGGAGGTAGACAAACAAGCATAAGTAGACCAGTTACTGGAATGCAACAAATAATGGCAAAGTTTCTAGCTACAACTCCATTGTCTTAAAGAACTTCAATTTTTAGGTGTACAGAATTCCAGACACGAAGTTCAGCATCCTCCCTACCAGAGGAAGGGCCACTTTCGAGACAGCGTTGTGCATCAGATATCGGAAGAGTTCCATTCTGTTCCATTCCAATTAATAGGTTATTCCAAATTTCTTAACAGTCACGAGCAAAAGGGCAGTACCTTTTCTTAAAAACAAGACCAGAGTTAAAATTGGGCTCCTCAAGCCCTATATAAAGTCTAGAAGTCCTCATCAGTTGGTGCATAAGAAAACCCTAAAAAAGCATCAGATGCACTGGAGCAGCTGGCTGCAAGGTCAGGTGTACGGGTGATGGAGTTTGGGACTGCTTCCTGAGTGAACTCTGGATCAAAGTGTCGCAGATCAGCAGGACCAGCCTAAAAAACAAACAAACAGGCCTAAGCTATCAGTCAGGTTATGTATTTTAGGTAGAGTGTTTTTCAGATAGCTGTAACCTAACCCTTATCTTGATGTTGATGTTCCCACACAAGAGACAAAAACTTAAGAGTTCCAAGAAATTTATTTGAATGACTTTAACTACCAACATTAAAACAGGTTTTTTTTCCTGGGGAAAGGGGAATGTAGTGTTCACTTTTCCCTATGGTTGCTCCTTCCCACAAAGTTAAGAATTCCTATTTTCTCTCCCATAATCATGGCCTGGCAAATAGAGTTATGACAAGCAGAGACCATACAAAGGGAAGAGAAGAGAGAGATGGGCAGGCAAAAGATGCAAGTCATTTTAAGTTTCCAGGGGATGACATTTTTAGCTTCTTCCCATAACTGGAAGCAGCCAAAACATCTGAACAGGACACCTAACCATTACAATTCACAATTCCTTTTCTACTACTCATGTAGAGGAAATTGGATTTGAAACAACCACCTACCACATTGGGATTGAATGGAGGCGTGATCCTCTTGTGATACAAGTCATCCCAGTTAATTGGGCTGAAGAAAACATGATTCTTTATGTCCAGCTGCAAAGAGGGAGATGGAAGTCACTTCCCTGTCAATCATCCTCAACCATCTTTCTCCAGCAGTCACAAAACAGATACAAGCTCCTCTGGAGCAGTTTGCAGCTTTACAACTTACTAATACAATGTGCTGTAGCATAGACCATGGGGGGGAAGAGCATCTGATCTGTATATAGCTTTGAGTGTTACTGGATCACACACAAAATGATACCATCCTATCCTGGCAAGCCAGCACATCTTTATATCTTGACCCATGACAACAAAAATCTCTCCTCTGCAGGTCCTGAAGTTCAGAGTGCAATTACAAGCTAGAGAGTTTCCTGTTGTATTACCAACAGGAAACTTCACCCCCTGCCCAAACCAACCAAGAGTCATATTTCTTTACACTTAGACAACCTGCAATTCAGAACGCGTATGCAGTAGATTATCATGGTGCTTTTAAATGGAACCAAGCAAAGCAAAGCTGTAAGATCCAGGGTTTGAATGATACCCTAGAGAGGGGAGAGTAGTCAGCATCTTGCTTGACATTTAGGAAGACTTCAGATGAGGATCTTCCATTTTAGTATAGTTATTGAGAGAAAGGAGAGACTTAAAGTAAGGGTGTGGAGAGGGAATATCCTAATACAAGAAATACCACATACAAAGTCCGTCTTGGCTCCTAGCCGCCTCTTCTGATCCTTGTGGAGAAGTCCCTGTAAGATATCACATGCTGCCATGGTCTTGGTTCCTTGGATCTGAAGTGGTTGATGCAGAATGTTGTCATACATTTGAGACACATCTCGGCTATAGAAAGGGGGCTGATGGGAAGAGGAGAATCAGCAAAGACATGAGCTACTGCAATGAAGCCTGCAAACAAGCCAATTAATTCAAATTTCATTTCTACAGTGAATGGGTGACAGAGATAGGCTACACTTATTTTAGTAATATGATAAATATTTCAAAAAGTACTTTCATTTAGACTGAGATTATTGGTCATGCTTCCTCAGGCAGGGAACTGCCTCAATAAACCATAGTCCCTCTGCTCCTCAACAGGAAGTAGCGAGGGATTTTAACACTTACCAACCCAAACAGCATCTCATAGAGGACTGCTCCTAGACACCACCAGTCAACGGTCCTGTCATAGGGCTCTTTTCTTAGCACTTCTGGAGCCAGATACTGTGAAGAGTCAGAGAGGTTTCAGGCAAGGTCCCAGGAATGGATCCCCATGACTAGTGTCCCTCCTGGTTACATTTAGTTGAGTTCAAAAAGCACATTAGTGACACAGATGTGATGCCTGCTACCTTTTTAACAAATAATTTCCCTGCACAAAAGCAATACATTTAGACCTTTTCTAAAGAGGGTAAAGCCTTTTCTCTCCCTAGGCAACTTTGAAAAAGGGACTTTAACAAGAACTCAGTGCAGCAGGCTAGCTCTTGTGATAGATGCACAGCTGCTTCCAAAATTACTAGCAAGTACAAGTCTAACACAGCTAAACCCAAATTGCAGATTTCCCTTCCTTATAACCACCATGAAAAGATTTCTGTGGGTGTAGAGCTCCATTGACAGAAGATTTTTGATGCATAGCTGAGCTGGGAAAAAACCCTTTGCCAGCACCACAGATTATATCTGGGAACCCTGCCAATGGCATTTGTATTACTGCTTACCTGTTGGCAAGAATCATGCAAAAATTCAAATACAACAGCACACCAAATGCAGCAATATGAGGCTATTTTACAAGCTAACAATCTCAGCATCAGACAGGAAGGGTAGATGTAGCCAAGTTCTGTTACAACAGTTGAACTCTTATTCTACTGATCAGTCTATGGGCCAATACAATAAGATAGAGGCCTCATATGAGTGCATTAGCTGCAATTCTGAGCTTACACATGGTAAAGGGTGAGCATGCCATTGCTCCCTTGCCACTTTCCAGGCAAGATGAGATTTAGCACTTCAGCCTAGATTAGGAACCTCATTTGCTAAAGAAGAAGAGATTCCATTTACTGAGTGCAGCAACTCCAGTCACGCCTAGAAGCTATGATGCTCCTGTCAAAAATATTTCAGCAGCTTTGGGGGTTGGGAGGAAAAAAAGAATGCACTTTGAGAACTGAATACCTAAGAAACATCCTTCCCAGACAGGGGACACAACTATCCCAGTATTTTGCATCCCTCACACTCTTGAGTATAATACATTGACCCTGGTCTGGCTGTAAAAAGCTACAAAATCACTGAGCAGTGGGACATCACAAGAACCAGGGGGCAAGACACCATAAGTTAGACCTCAGAGTATTCTGATGGCCTCAGATGCAGGTCAGTACCAGATGACTATTAGCTCATCCATGCTCTGTGAGTAAACACCTTATACAGCTCACTCCTAGCTAGAAAGATAAACATTGCAGTGAAAGTGCAGAGCTGCAGATAACCTTAAAAAAAAAAAAAATTGCTTAAGCTCCTAAAGAGCATCAGTAAAAATTAACCCTGTTGTAAATTAAAATAAATTAATCTACATACAAAAATTGTACCTCTCCAACTATAACCCCTGCCCAGTGTTGACATTTTTATCATTTAAGTACCCTTATACCAAGGTAACTGTGTCTACACCATGAAGAAGAAAGAAGTAACTATACAAGTCAAAAAAAGAGAACCTATGTGGACTAGGGTTCATCAACCATATTTCATCCCATTTTCCCCCATAATGGAAAGTTCCCATAGATTTCCTATTTGTATCTTTGAAAACTGAACCCTTTTACCTGTGAAACAGCTTTTCAAATAAAAACAGCACTGGAAAAAGACAATGGAGCCCATCACAGTTAGAGACAACTCCCCACTGGGGTGAATGGGACAGTGATTCCTCTTTTGAGGTGTCAGTTCAATCTGTTCGTAAGCTATTGACCATTATCTACACTAGTAAGAGAAATACTGCAAACAGTGCTCAGTCCTATGCCAACATGTTCAGTATCATGCACAGAAACAGAAGCTTATAGCCTGATGTACATTTGCTTTGATTTCAGTGGGAGTTCAACAACCAGCAAAACTCTCAGGTTGTCTATGCTGTACCTCTGGGGTGCCACAGAAAGTAGATGTTGTTTCTTCTTGCTCCATTCCTTCTTTGCAGAGTCCAAAGTCTGTTAAAATGATATGCCCCTAAGGGAAGAGATATAAGCCTGATCAAACCCTTCCTGATGAATGGGCTGAACAAGGTTTCTAGACCCTTTGTGTCCCTCCCCAATATACCTTCCAATTCCTGGGCATACAATGTAGTCATCTATTAGAAACGGGCAATATGCAGTTATTCACAAGTGTACAGTGAATTTATCTGCTGGTCTATTAGATGAGCTAGACTGTAATGCTAGGCACAATCAGTTGGATATTTATCCCTAGGCCTGTTCAGAGAGCTGCTGTGATAGGCACTATATGACACCTGGCCTACAGCTGCTATATAAAACAAAAACACAAAAAAAACCACACTTGAATTGCTTGTTCACATACCAGTGCTCAGGTCCCAAGCTCTAGGAAAATGCAAGCAGTGCCTTGATAGTCAAAGGCAACATTACATAGCATATTTGCAAGTGCAACACAGAATTGTGGCTTTCACTGCTGGAATATTTTAAAGTCCATGCAGTAACGTGTGTACATACATGTAGGAAGGAATGGGTAAAAAGGAAGGAAGGAAAGAATCACACTTTCTTATTCCCATCTACATCATACCCAAGACTTCTGGACCAGTGTTCCTCAGTCTTTGAAGGAAAATGCAGGAGGCAGGTATGGTTGCAAATGTACTGAACATACCTGGCAATCCAAGAGGATGTTTTCAGGTTTTAAATCCCTAGAAAAGAAAGGCAATATGTAAACAGACTCAGCCAGATATTCAAAAGGGCTCAGCACACGACGACAACTGAAAAGAGCTGCTGGATGACACCTATTCCTGACCAGATGACTTCCTGGAGTCTTGGTGAACTGCAGGGGGGTCAGAAGCATTGGAGTTGCAGCTCACAGGCATTATGAATCAGCCTACACATATCTTTTATTCATATAAATATGGTTTTCAGAGGCTGAATAAGCTGACAGGCGCAGGTTTTGCACTGTGGCAGTTCCAGATGCTGTGGAAAACTTCCTCTCTTGATCTATGTTGTATTAGAAGTTCTCTCGACCTGGATGCTCCCAAATTCCCATTTGATAATGGATAGGGGGAGGTCAGGAGAATGGTGACTGCCCTGGAAGTGGTTCAGAGAAGCGCTACCCTGACATTTGTGACGCTCCTGGGACCTCCCAGATCAGGAGCATAGTTATAAAGGTTTCTGCTTGCTAAGTTCAGCAGAACAATGTCAGGGGGGTTATCCACCAAGAGTCCTCAGCTTCGTTTTTAAAAGTTTTCCCTTTAACTATGTGACAGCATTAAAACATCAAGTATTTCCCTTTCCCTCACCAGCAACTGCACACAGTCAAGTACAACAGGGGGCATTACCAATGCTGCTATGCACATCAGGAATACACACACCCTACCTGTAGATAATGTTCAAGGAATGCAGGTACCCTACAGCACTGGCTACTTCAGCAGCATAAAACCGGGCACGAGGCTCACGGAAACAGCGCTCTCTTTGCAAATGAAAGAAGAGCTGTAGACACAGAAGAAAAAAAAATCCTGGTCATTTGGGAGCAACTCTTTCCCAATCTCACAGTCAGTTTGAATAACAAAGCCAATAGTTGCAGAAGCAGCCAAAAAGCCATGTTTTCCAGCTCTTCTTCCTCCCTTTAATATGGATTCTCTTCCCCTGTCCTCACCAGACAACTATTGTGTTTTGCCTAACAAAAACTCCAGACAGATGTGCTATTAACATGCAGTCTTTGTATCCAGAGGGGGGGAAAATAGATCTCTTCATATAAAGGGGACAAACACCTTAAGGCAGTCTGAATACAAGCTAGCCAGATAAGTGGTAGCCTGTAGGGTGTAAGCAGTGCATCATTAGATTATTAAATATGGCAGTATGGTTGAACATTTTCTAGACTAGGTGCAGTAGTGCTGCTTCTATGTCACCATTACAGCCAAGAATGGACCATCATACCCTGTACTCATTACAAGGGAGATGGAAGCACAACATAGGCAAGAGTCATACAAAAGAGTGATTTCATAATCTAAGACAGACTATAGTTATGTCAGCACAACACTGCATTAAGCCATGTTGAGAAGCCTAAGCTAGCTCAGGCTTCCAAAATCAATATAGTTGCACTAGCTCCTGGTCCACCTGAATTAGTATTACTCTTGCTTCTCAGTCAGTGCTAACCCAGCTCTCTCTGCACAGCACTATGTTATGCTACATAGATGTACCCTAAGTGGCTAGGCTATATGATTTAGCCCAGGGATCAGCAACCCACAGCACGTGTGCCAGAGCATGGCATACAAGGCCCTTTTGCTTGGCACACCACAACCAGCCCATGGAGCCCAGGCTGTTTGCAGCAGGCAGCCAAGAGGCTGCAAACAGCTGCACCAGGCTCCTGAGCTCTAGGAGAAGCTGCATGCATGCCTCCAGGCAGACAGCAGGGAAGGGGCCTGGGGTAGTGCAACCCCAGACCCTCTCACTATCTTGCCAGGAGGTACACATGCAGCCACTGCCACCACAGAGCTAATGCCGGTGCTTCAGAGCCTGGTGCAGCTGTTTCCAACCTTCCCCCTACACAGTGCAGCTGCCCAGAGGCCAGGCTGGCTGTGGCAGGCAGCTGGGAGACTGCAAACAGTTGCACTGGGCCCTGGAGCACAGGCACTGGCTCTTTGGTGGTGACAACTGCAAGCACGTCTCGGGGTGCAGAGTGGGGGTAGGGCCAGGGCAGCACAAGCCCAGCCCCTCCCTTGTCATCCTCCCAAAGACACATGTGCAGCCACTGCCAGCAATGAGAATCAGGCCCCTTGTGGCTCCCCCACAATCTGCCCCTGCATGCCAAGTTGAGGCATGGGTCAGGGTTGCAGTGTTTTTGGCACTCTGGCCAAAAATATTTCTGACTCCTGTTTTAGTCCATCTTGACATTTCCATTTCAAAAACTGCAAGAACACTGCTTTAGATAAAGACATCTACAGCCTATTTCCTTATCAGAGACAACAGCAACAGGACCATTTTAGACCTCTACTTTACTTGAGGCCTAAAAGGAAAGTTGCATATACACTCACTCACCTCTCCCCCATTTACATAGTCCAGTACAAAGTAGAGCTTCTCTGAGGTCTGGAAAGAGTAGTGGAGTCCCACCAGGAAAGGATGCTTCACATTTTTCAGTAGTACATTGCGTTCTGCCATGATGTGATTTTGCTGTGATGAACCATCCAAGATAATTAGTCGGTACAGCCCCAGGGTCAGCCAGACAAATGTTCATTAACTATTTTGAGACCATGAAGAATCTTTAGTCACTCTGAGAAGAGCTGGGAGGGTAATGGGCGAGTAGCCTTCAGTGGGG
The DNA here is from genome assembly GCA_030014935.1 of Caiman crocodilus. Classification (NCBI taxonomy): domain Eukaryota; kingdom Metazoa; phylum Chordata; order Crocodylia; family Alligatoridae; genus Caiman; species Caiman crocodilus. The sequence goes on along the minus strand of JAGPOW010000797.1, from coordinate 19,112,392 downwards.
ATTCCTACCATAGCTTCCTCACATAAGACCTTCATCAAGAATGATTCTTGTGAATCATGCTAAACAAATGTTTTTCTTACATCCCTGTGGCACATAACATAGGCATGCACTCCATAGGGTAACATGAACTAGCATCCGTACAGTCAATAGCCTAGTAAAGACTACAAGGTACAGTGCTTACAAGCCTAAGTAAGCTCATTTGTGTTACCAGCATTACCCACAGCAGAAACTATTGTCTTCACTAGCAAGTATCTGCAGAATCAGCCCTATGGTTTGCAAAACTGAGTGTTGATTTAGCCAAGGAAAAGGGTTACCAGTGATACTAAGCACAAGCCTGTTCACATTCAAAATGACTAAGGGGCAAGGACTGACCTTGCCTACAAGAGGCTCAAACCAGTGTTGTTTAATCTTCTTTTCAGAAGCACAAGGTTCATCCAAGTGATCCTTGCTTCTCTCAGCTGCTCTGTCAGGGCTACACATCAAGTAACAGAGGCCTGCTTCTTTTGTGAAACAAACATACCCGGAAGAGAAGTAAAAGCCTCCTCCCAAGTATTAAATATGCTCTTCTATTACATACTTCCTTTTTTTTTAGAATGGATTTCTTCTGCAAGACTTTGATGGCATAGAAGGTCCCATCAGACTTCCGCTTGGCCAGAAGGACCTGCAGAGGAGAGCAAAATGAGATCTCATGTTTCTATTGCTTTACCCCACTCTGATCTGGTTAGCGTTTCAGAACAGTTTTGTACAAATGTACATGCCTGCACAAAAGTCAGAGTGGTGGGGGGGAGGGGAATTAGATCCTTGATTTTAAAGAGCAAGGGTCTCCCAGCTTGTGTTCTTCCTCCATCCTTTGATGAGGACATCAGCAAAGCAACCTTCTTTAAATGACATTCTTTTCCCTCCATCTAGTTCCTCACCAAGAGGGTCCTTGTCATCTCATGAAGTAAGCCAAGGACACTCATCTGGTGGGTTGAGAATTGGTCAACTACCTTCATTAGGCACAGAAACCTTAAAATGTGGAACAATTTTTTCAACTATTTTGTTGGTCTAATAAAAGATATTACATTTACCTAAAGAACCCTGTGGGTCTTAAATGTGCTAAAACACTCACACCCTTACCTCTGTCCTATGGGCATGTTGGAAAGAAACAAAATCGAAAAAGCATGTTACATATCAAACTTTGCTAGACCTGGCAGGGGAAACACCATGTATCTATGTCCAAGAAGGCAGTTTTCCTTAAACCTCCCAGGGATAACTGTTCTTCTGGAGTGGTTTAGTACCTGCTGAGGTTTTGGGGCTTAATGCCCATTTTATGGAAATGGGAAGTTTCTCCCTAGCTTGTTCCTGTGGCTGAGGGTAGGCAAAACTTGGCAAGCATGTAGGATGCCTGCCAAAAGACTGTGGAAATATCTGAAGCCCCTGGTGGGGGTGAAGGATGTTTGCCGGTTGTAGGGCCACTTATGGTTCTGGACTCAAGGGTTTGGACTTTATTTGGCTTAGAACACAACAAAATTCTTTTAAAAAAAAAAAAAAATAAAAATCAAGCTTTGCCAGACATTGGAGATACAGAGAACAGGCTCCCACCTACCCCTAGTTACTGGACATCTCTTTAGATATGTAGCTTCTTAGTTCCCAATCAATTCAGTGATGCTGACGGGTTGCTTTGTGAAAAATCACTACCAGTCACTCAGCCACTGGTGGAACAGGTCCATGCTAAGAAGCCTACAGAAACATGGGCAACTGGTGCTGCCTTAGTCAGGGGGTGGGGGGGCATGCCCCCCCTTCCCAGTCCCACCAATGGGGGTTGGGGAGGGAGGGGCGTCTACCCATGGCCAGTCCTGCCCCCTGGGCAATCCTGCAATGTCCAATCGCTGCAATCACCACAGCCACTCCCGGAAGCAGCTGCAGCAATCACAGCAATTGGCCAGCACTTGCAGGGGGGCACCAGCACTCTCGGGGGGTGCATGTGCACCCCCTATGCAGAAGCCTGCAGTTGTCCCCACACATATGTCCTGCACAGACTAGGTTTTGAATCCTGCTCCCTTCTCATTCCACAGAAGTGTTCCTTAATCTTTCCCACAACAACTTTAGTCATATAGAAGACATACATCTTAACAAAAATCTGTTTCTGCAAATTCCCGCAGGCCACCGTTTTCCTACCCATATTCCCTTCTTTTCCCCTATGACAATGTTTTCTTCCTGCTGTTCTGCTAGCATGATAGAAAGTCATTTAGACCCCACCAGTAGCCCACTAGTGTTCAAAGCTGTATTCCACTTACTTTTCCAAAGCTTCCTTTGCCAATAACTTTCAGGAAGTCAAAGTCTGTTGGCTTGGCACTGTTGGACAAGCAGACAGAAAGTTACCACCTAGCAAAGTTCCTTTCTCAAGTTTATAATAGGAGGGTAAGAGCTTGGGGAGCTTTTATTCACTACATAAATCCCATTTCAGCTATCCATGGACAAATCTGACCTGGATAAGATCTTCAGTAGTACAATACAGACAAAAGGAGGCAGCAGTGGCAGGGGAAGAAACCACAGGCAAAGATGATGCACACTGAAGGAATTCACTGGGCTGAACAGGACAGTGGAAGAGGAATCTTGTTTAAGTCCATCTCAGCCCATAAAGGTTGAGACCTGACAAGAGCCAGGGCTTCAGCTGAGCCAGAGTCTGTCCCAGAGAAGCAGCAAACGGAAAGCTGGAGGTGTCAGGGAGATGCAATAGGGTCAAAAAAAGAAGTCTTCCTCCACCACTTAACAAGAAGCCAATGTCCCAAGTGGAAGACAATATGTGAGGGGGTTGGGATAAGTGTGGTCAGAAGCAAGGATTAGGACCTTTCAGAAACAAAGCAAAACCCTACACAACCTGAACATGTGACTAGCTATTATAGGTAGCCACTTGAAAGGCAAGGTTTAAAATACATGCTACATCAGTGTTCACCTGGGCCATATTACCATCATCATTTTAGTTCACATGCATCCACCTGAGAGAGGGAAGCCAATCATTCACTGCATGCCCCACCTTAGGAGGTAGGGTATGGAAGGAATTACATATTTACATGGAGCTTACTTTGGATTCGCTGAAGGCCCAAGGTTGATGTTGTCAGTCAGTGTTGAAGGCTAGAAAGGACAACGTAGACATTAAAGGAGCCAGGAGGTAAATCATAAGGACTATGTAGCTTCAAATGAAGAGTTTTAGAACACATGTGCTCCTTAACTCACCACAGGTATTCACGTACTGCAGTTTCAGTCAAACAGTTTCTCGGTTCCTCATGGAACACAACAGGTATTCAGACCCTTCGCCAGTTGCCTAGCACTGGAACAGTCGCTTTGTTTCCTCACCCATTATTTCAAGGCCACCAATGACAGCAGAATAAGTCTGTCATTTGCAGTCCTGAGAGCAAATGAGTATGTGCAGGCATGTTTGGGGAAGCACCTCCGAAATGCTATATTCACAAGGGGATCTCATTTCTATCCCTTGCCTTATCTTTAGTCATGTCCTAGAGCAATGCCACCCTTTCAGTTACAGTTCTACTGCCCAGTCTTCATACCACACTGGTTTGGTCCTCCAAAAGATTGTTACTCTTCAAAAACAGCAACAGAGGAACGAGTTTAGCTGCTGATTTAATTCATGCAAGATGAACATAATTTTCAGTAGGAAAAGCCAGGGGCGGCTTTGCATGTTTTGCTCTCATTGTCCACATATGATGTGCTGGCAACATGAACATGCGTGGCACTTTGCAAACCTTAAATTAACCAATCCCCTCTGCTCTCATGGTAGCAGGTGGTCTTATCTCCAGCACTACAGAGACACTGCAGTAATCCTCAGCACTGTCAAGTACATTCAAGGTTGTAATTCAGAGCTGTGAAATTAATCTTTAAACCACTCAACACAGCCACACTAATCCACTCCCTGGATCAAGAATCTGAACTGAATACTTTGGAGAGAAACATCAAAGCCAACTTCTCCACCTTGCTTTTCTGCTACAAATGTGGTTTCTTCCCTTCCCTCCTCCCACTTCCAATGAGCTTTGACAGCCTGGGTAGGAGCCAGGGTCTCACCTGGGGTTTGGAACTTGAGTTTTTCGAACGGTCCATTAAGAAGGCAACCCTTTCAGCACTTGAGAGAGAAGAGACAAAATAGACACTGTTTATCAACATCCAACCTGTCAGGTACCAAAAATCGGACTTCAGCACATAGGAAAAGCTGACTCTAATGTTGAAAGCATGTATAATCTTCTCACCTAGAAATTGATGGGGAAGGGAAAAGCATCTCACAACTCAGTGACTCAAGATCTTGCCAATCAAGCTACCAGCCCAGCATTTGGAATAACAGGGCAGGATTCTTCCTGCCCTGCATCCAACACGGCTGGTGCTACTGGGGGCAGATTGGCTATAAAACAGGACAGACAATGACAGTACCAGGTACAGGTGAACAAGAAAAAGACCTATCCAGCCCAAATTATTTTAGTGCCTAGGAGCAAGCACAACATTATCCTAAACTCAATCATCAGGCCAAAGTTTGCAAAAACAGAGTTTCACCAGTGCTGAGCTCCTAAAGCTTCTGCTGACTTCTAGTAGGGCAAGGAACATAAAACATAAGGCCTTGCATTGGATGCCTGAGAAAGGCAGTCCAAATAAATAGCCACTCTTAGAAAGAGTTGCCCCACTTTTATTGTGCAGTGCACAAGTGCATGTGCCAGAGCAAGACTGTTTTGGTTTTTGCTGGTTCCATGCTAGCAGCAAACACCATCAGGGACACAGCAAGTTTTGTTGGCAGATTATCTATGAACACAACTGTCTGCTGCCCCCTTTTATAGCCAGCCATACTCCACAGCCCAGAGGAAGAGCAGGATAGCTCTGCACTGGGGGCAGCCACAGCAGACAAGGTAACACCAGGCTATGGCAGTGCCAATCGCAGCAGGGCAGTTAGCTGACACTGTCGAGGTGGCCCTTTTGGGGACAGCTCCTGGTTCCCCCCCACAAAAAAGCAGCAAAACTTAGTTACACTACTGCCACAGCCAACCTTGTGACCCAAAAAACTTGGGTTACCGCACTAAGTGATTAGAGACTTGTCAGCCAGCAGTAAGGAAGCTTTGCCAGTGCAGGGATGCTATTACACCCCACACTGCAGCCTTCTGAGGTAGCAGGCCTCTAGCCCCTCTCTAAACCCTACCAGCCCTCCTTGACCCGACTGCTGCAAGGTTACCCTGCAAGTTGGTTGCGACTACCCGGAGAAATGCTGGTGTTTTTCTGAGCTTGTTTCCCAAACTAGATTACACCAGGCCTGGCCACCCCACTCATGGTTTCAGAGACTGGATTAGCATTTGCAGGAAGGTAGAACTGGACCAAGCCCGAGCCTGGGCTGTAGCAGCCAGGAACACTAACTGTGTCACACTTCACACTGGGGTGACCCCATGCCAGTTTGGCTGTACAGGGCAGGTCAGAACCAAAGTTATCAACACTAGGTCTTATGCCTCTCTAGTTAATCTTATTTTCCCTGGTCACATACCAGAGGGTGAGATTCTTATTCTTACTCAAACAGAGCCATAGTCCACCGTTCTGTTTTTTGACCCTCACCCATATCCCTTATTTTTAAGACAACAATCAATAAACCAGGTAGCTGCCCCCCCACCCATCATAACTGATCCATTTCCTACCTGCACACTTCTTCCCCAGTCACCCACCAAAATCAAGGGAAGCTGTGCAAGCATGCAGGTCCATTAAACTCCCACCCTTTGCAACCAGCCAGCCAACCTTATGAACTTTTGCAGGTGCCACCCCTGCGCCCTCCCCTCCTCTCACTACTTCATCACACAGCACCCATCCGCCGCAAGAAATGCATGGCACCTTGACTCACTGCAGTTAGAGCCCCCCTCCTGGGGAGCAGGGTCAGCGCCATGGCAAGGGATGCTTCCCAGCTGCACTGCGTTTGTAACACAGGCAGCTGCCAGGGCTCTGCCCACATCTGGCCTGTGCCAGTCGTCTCTATTCACCACTTATGTCTAGAGCAGAGGTTATCAGGCTTCATTTTTAAAGGGCTAGCATCTCATTCTGCAGCTTTCTTACTCACTAGGAACACAGCCTGGAGCCGGAGGCCTTAATAGTTTGTTCTATCCTCTCACGCCCGTGCTTTATAAGATCTGTGGAAAAGAAAAGTTGGAAAACTAAGCTGATTAGCCAGCGACGTGATCACAAGAATACAGAAACATGTTTGTTCCCAACTGACCTTGCCCTTCATTTCAAAGCCACCCCTTCCACCCACACACCAAAATAACCAGGAATGTACAGGAGGCAAGACAGCTTCCCAAGTCTCTTTTGGGAACCTTTATTCTGCTTAAAAAGTGAATCGAAGAAACAACCAATAGCTGGAAACCTGCAGCTCCTGGGGCTGGGAGGAAAGTAGGTCTGATCTGGGTAAACCTCCTCCATAAGCCACTTCCCAGAAAAAACATGCAGTGTCCTAGTCTTACAGGAATAAGATCACGAGATAGAGGTTACACTGCAATACGTCATGCTTGGCATTTACACAGCCCCTTTCATTCAGGATTCTCAGAGCTCTTCACCAGCATGAATTAAGCCATGCAACACCCTTGTGAAGTAGCCAAGCACTGAATCACAATGCCCAAGTGACTTGCCTAAGGACACATAACAAGTCAGCCTCAGGGTCACCATTAAAACTTGGGGGAAGGGACGATTAATGTCCTGCACTTTGCTGCTCCGCCCCAACTCCAAATACACCATCCCAAGGCAACTTCCAAATGCCACCTTTTTACTTTAATGGCATTTTAGACATCCTCCCTCCCTCACACTTAACTAAGCACTTCTTGATGAAATGGAACACCAAATTTAAAAAAAGAATGATGCATCTGAAGGTTAAACATACACCAAGACTAGATTTCCCCTTCCTCTTCAACCCCCATGTTTGTTGATACAGAAGAGAATCAAAACATCTGGTTAAAACTGGGAGAGTTTAAACACCCCATGAAAAACAGTGTTGCATTTAAAATGGCTCCAAGAGCTCCACCAGAGCCAAGGCAGCAGTGTGAATTGTGGCCATGCAGCTCCCAAGCCAGTAGCCAGTTTTAAGATGAATATGAACTAATGAGAGTTTCCAGAAGGCATTTTCCCATGTTGGTCTCAATACTGGGCTGGTAACCTAGCATAGGAAACTAAATCCCTGGATACAGAGATAAGAACAGGTCAAGGATCCACTATCAGAGAAGAGTTAGCTCAAGATTTACATTTGGCAAAAAGATAAAACAAAGGACACATCTTCACTTTTAAGCTGGCATTAGCCCATAGACCTGCAGCACAGACACGGATGGGAATAACTGAGATGATGCTTTAGTTCAAGGGTGGGCAAAATGCGGCCCATGGGCCAGCTGTGGCCTGCTACACAATTCTATCCAGCTCTTTGGGCCCCTAAAAAAATTTAGAAAATAAATATTTATCTGACTCTGGCTGCCCATCATACAGCCCTCAATGGCTTGCCAAAACTCAGTAAGCAGCCCTCCACCTGAAATAATTGCTTGCCCCTGCTTTAGTTCGTGGTTTCCATTAAGACAACTGCACTGCTCTGGGAGTCTGAGGCATAAGAGCCAGAAACTGAAACTACACATATGCCTGCCTGTGTAAGCATTGTAGGAGTAGCTTCTCATATGCCTACACACTGCACCCCACCGCAAATCCTACCCTACACTAGATCAAATACCTAGACTGCAGTGCTTCCTAGGACCGTTATCTCCCAGAATAACCAAATGGAAGTGCATCTGATTTTCCCAGCAATAAAGAGCTTGCAGTCAAGTTTGTTTGCCCTCCCCCAAAGCTGGCACTATCCCTACTCTTTTATGATGCTGTGGACCCTGCCTGACCCTCAACCTTCAGAGCAGGAGCCAGGCACACCTGCCAGGTAGCATAGTCCCAAAGAGCAAACCAAATGTGTCACAGACAACGTGACAGACTTTGGGAGCACAGACACACTGAACAGCGTGTCTGCAAGTCCAGTCAGTGACAGCAGACAGGGCAATGAAAGGAGCAGTCATCTTTAAATGCAAGAGGAAGAATTGGAGCATTAGATTTTTGCCTGTTGGGACTAGGCACTTGTATACACAAAGAATGGAGATGGACCTATTGATATTCACACCTTCGGTTGCTTGGCATTAGCCTGTGCTTGCAAACGCATTGTGGAATCAGAACCCTGTTCTGGTAAATAAAGCCTGGAATAAAAGCAAACAAGCTATGAACCAAGACAACCCCAACTCTGTATCTTCACACAAACTAGCATCCAAACACCACAGAAATCAATAAGTGGTTTGGATATTTCAGTCCAATTACTATGCAAACAAGTTCTGCAAAGCCAATTTATGAAGACAGCTCAGGTTTTTGAATATGGAGCTCTCCTAGAAAACTTGCCAATTCCCCTCGCTTGCCACTAATTTAATGTCAACGTGCACAACTAATATAGAGGTTGGTCAAATTCCAGGCTCAGATCACAAATAACAAGGAAGCAGAGGATCTTTGCTTTAGGCAGTATCACCAAAAGTACCTCTACTCTGAAGTCACTGCAACTCTAGGCATCTGCAAGCTGCAGCTACTGTGGCACAGACAGAACAAGTCACCGTGACAGACTACCATTAAGCACAACCACGATCTACCCCTCTCTTAAGGGAAGCACATCGCTAAATTAACAAAGGTTGGGTGAGCCAGGATGAAAAAGTATTGGCAGAGCATGACAGTGCTGTCAGCGGTAAACTTGCACAATACCTGCCCACTTTGTACCGCACTCCCATAGTCCCTTGCTATGGTAAATGAGTCTAATCACCAAGTCCCTAGAGAGGAACAGAAGTGCTTCCAGGACAGAAGCCTCACCCTGCACTGTAAAAGCATGGTTTGGTATCCTTGCTGTACACATAGCACCTATCTCATGGCACCCACCCTGAGGACTCTGATCAGAGCCATCCCCAGTGTCCCTCCTCCCTAGCCAGTCCCTACATCCCACGTTCTTCAAAGTTCAGGCAGCTTCTAACCCTATTGGCTTATATGAGAGATGGTCACTAACACCTTCTGCTTGCCCCACAGCACATTTAAACACTAAAAACAGGTCACGAAATTACATCTGAAACACTGATCAGAAAAACCATAGAATAAAGCTTCCATTACTCCTTTTGTTGGTGCAGCAGGGAGGCTCCAAGCATTGCGAAGTCAGTGGAATGGATCAGACAAACAAATCCCAGTGAGTTTTCTGAGAAACTGCTACACCCACCCACCCATCCCTGCCCTGTTTCCCAGAGATTCACATAACACAGGAATAAGCAGAGTGGAGGCATCTCAGAGGTGGCAGATACCTGTTTTCACAACAGCCTGGACACTCACAACTTGAAACAAGCAATCACTGCAGCTAATTAAAGACCCCGTAATACCCCTCAGTAACATACGTTTTGCTTGGAGCACAGCACAAGCAGCTCCTGCTTCTTTCTGCCGTTTCGCCACCCGTGACCCACATTCTCATCTCAGCCTACTGTTATTTGCAACAAAAATATTGCTAAAACGATTCATACCTCGCAAGAAGAGACAACCTCAATACCTCACATGCGAGCCCCCCTGCTCCTCTTCCTTGATGTCATTGCTTCCTTTCATCAGGTTCCAGCTAACCTAGGCTGTGAACTTGTTGCAGCAGGGACCTTGCCCTCATCCTCTCTGGGAAGTGCTAATTACAATATAAGAAGACAAGAAGAACTAGGGTGTTTTTTTCATTTGGAGGGTGGTTTGCATTTTGGAAGAAGCTGCCTGCTTCAAAGTCTGAGGTGTTAGAAGGGAGAATTAAATGCTGAAGTCCTTGCAGCTGTGACTAACAAGAGGCAGGCATGATGAGGGCCTGAGACGCACAGCAGCTGAAATGCTAATCCACTGTGTTCCCTGCATCTAGGGACTGTAACACAGAGAATCGTTCCACAGCGAAGAGTTAAATTTCAAGAGTCCTATGCAGTTAAGAAAGAACAAGCAGTTCCTCACATGGTTGCTTTCACTACCCAAGCAAGGCTCGGCCTTTACCCTACCACAAATCTAAGAGATACCGAGCTGGCTACACAAGGCCAGCGTTCAGTTATACTTTCACCTCTTCAGGGTTCCTTACAGCTTGCAGAACCCAGGGCCAGAGTCTTCAGGCAGGGAGACTAGCCCAGAAAAGCACTAGAAAAAGCTCCAGGATTTTTGTCCTTTTTTAATAGATCTGTTTAAATACCAGTACTCGCTGCACAACTCCTAGTCATTCAAAGCAAATTTGCAATTCGCTTTGAATGGCACCCAGCCCCTCAGAGGGGAAAAACAAAACAACACACGCACCAACACACACACATGAATTCCAAAACAAGAAAGAAACCTCCATAGGTACAAACTCTGCATACCATAATCAAGGCAAGTCATTCCCACAAGAATCTACCTGCAGGCTGGCATTTTAAAGCAGAAAGACAGACAAATCACCCAGGCAGGCCAGAAAAATATTCAGGTATTTAAAGCCTAAAGCACTCTGCGATAAGCATGAGAACAGGTAACAAAGCATCAACAGCAGGCACAGGCACATACACACACACACACACCTGTCAGCACTTCTACCAGCATCCTGGAATAAAGGAGGCAATCCACCTTCACGCTCACCTTTACTCTCCTCTCTGGACCTTACATTACAACCAACTGCCTTTCCAGTCTAAACAGTTGAGCATATATGTCTTTTAAAGGCCTCAGAGAAACAACTTATGTTGCCTACAACAGTTAACCCTGCACATGGAAATTAATATATCTTCCTTTTCTCCCTTTGAATCATAAACATCCTCCCTTTTTGTTACTGCTGCTGTTTCTGCTGCAGCCCCACTGGGAGGAAGCTAAAAAGAATGTATCCCCCACGAATGACAAGGGTCTCCTGTATAATATACCGGGGTACTCAAACTGTGGTAAGCATACCCCTAGGGGTACTCAAGATATGTGTGGGGGGCATGTGGGAGAAATTATGACCATGCCTTGTGCCTTGGAAATGAGTCTTCGTTTTACCCAGTTCTGGTGCACGCAGGTTCCCTTAGCAGGGCATCTTAGGCTTGGACATGCTGTGCAAAACTTCACTTCAAATATAGTAAAACTGAGTACAGTAGTCTGTTAGTCCCCCTAAGGCCAGGTAGGCAAAACCACATGTACTCTACTTACTCCCCGTCAGATATGGGAAACAAAAAGGGTCAGATGACAAGAGAAAAGGGTTTAGATTAAGGCCTGTGGCCAGACTCCCCTTATCAGGTTTGCGGCCTCAGAGAGAAGTACATCTTGGATGATGTCTGTTGGCAGCACGTAACACATAGAATATAGCTAGGGCTTCATAATGCTCCCACCCCCACACTGTGCCGATCAGTCTTGCCTGCCATACAGCAGTGAAATTCCTGTCCAGACTCATCGGTAAAGCAACTGTATGGTCCCTCCTCTAGTACCAATTATGTCAGGCCCTGGCAAACTTGCAGGGTGGACTTAAGCTCCAGCTAAACATGGGACTACCTGTACCCTGCCATGGAGAAGCTAGGGTTTTCCTTTGGTGTTGGTGGGCTTTCAGTCATACCTCTTGGCAGGTGGGGAGGGGGAATTGGGTCATGACCTCCTGAGGCCCTTCAAAGCAACTCAAACTGCCCCAGTTCTCCCTTCTGCTACCTGCTTTCCAACCACAACACTGAAGTAGCAGGCAATTGACAGCCTGATTTCCCTTCTACTCCCATCCTCACACCCTGCAGCTTGCCAGTTAGGTGTGGAAGATGGCTCAGTTCTAGAGATTATTGACAATGTGTATTGGTCAAGCATATTACCCTTTGTCTTCCCCAGCGCTGTGGAAGGGGTCTCTAGCCGGGGTGTGTACATACAGTCAGCCTGGATATATACACACTGCCTGAGGAACTCCGCAGGGAATCCAGTGGTTGGCACCAGGCTCTTTTTCCTCAAGGACCAGGAGGCAGATGTGGAAGCAAACTGATGCTAGGCAGTATCCTGTCCTTCTGCAAAGGACAGGTAGGAAGAAAAAGCAAAACGTTATGAGTAGTCATGGCCTGGAGTCTAGCAGAGCGGGTACCCAAAGGAGCACTAGCACTCTCTCAACATTAACTCTGGTCTTGGGAACATCAAGAGACTCTCCTCTTCAAAAGATTTCAATCTCTTGGACCAGGGCTAGGTTCTGGGGAGACTGTGACTCAATGGATATGGGCCTGAAACTCAAGGGATCCACATTCTGCTTCTGCCTCTGCCACTGTTTTCCTGGATGATCGTGGGCAAGTCACTTCCTGTGCCTCTGTTTCTCCATCTATAAAAGGGACATAATAATACTGACCTGCTTTGTAAAGTGCTGGTAGACTCTGCACTGTGTAGATCTCAATGCTGCACTAAGTGCTACCTTAGAGTAGGGTGTTATTCTGATATTTATTTGATTTCCACACAATGTATCCACTTAGACTATGTTTTTACCTTCATAAAGAAAAGAATTTGCTGCTATCTGATAAAGACTGCACTATTTAATTAACAGGCCAAATCCAAACTTGGTGCCGCTGCATAGACCTCAAAAGGACTAAGCTAAGGATCAAGCCCATTGGAATGAAATATGCTCTGCAAGTGCAGCATGAGATTAGCTCTTCATTTATTATGATTTGTTTGTACTGGTTTATGATAAGGACAAGTTCCCAGGTGTGGTTTCAATAGCTGAGCAGGGTAGCACCCAAGTCACTGAGACAACAGAACTAATAGTAAAAGATGAGAGGCAGCCAGCTACAAAGGACTTCATCCCAGGAGCCCCGCAGGGTGAACAGGCTGCAACTGTGTCTTTGCAACCTATCCCTGGATGGGACAGACAGGGAAAGAAAGAAGACAGCTTATACCCAACCCAGTTGCTGGCTTTGTCCACAAGTTCACATACAGCACAGTATGTTAGGGGAGGAAGTTAGCAGGGGCTAAATTGCACTGTGCTCTCCACAGTCATGGCACTAGGGACCACAAAAACATACCTCAGTTGAAAGGCTGAGAACAGCCTCCCAAATGTCAGAGTGGCTGAGATCATCTGTCACCAAAACTCAGCCTGGAGCAGCAAGTGGCCAAAGCACCCCCGGAGAGCCCGTCCCGCTCCCCAGCATTCCAGGCTGAGCACTGCACCACACCTGGAACTGAGGGCTGCCTGCTGCGTCCAGATGTGCAATGGTGCTTTCAGGATTATCTTCCGCCTGCACAGTTCAGAGGCTATAACCAGAGTCTGAATGCACTGCATACCTGAGAGCTGGCTTGAGCTCTTTATGCCTCTTTCTGTCAGGTAGGGCTGTGTGGCAGACATAGACCCATGCTCCCAGAAACCCACTCAGTGCAGACCCAGCTACTTTCACAGACCCCCTTCAGTGCAGGCAAATTTCTACTTCAGTGGAAATTATCTCCATTTACACCAGGAATGACTTTGGCCCTTGAACTCCCATTACTCAGCCAAGCATCAGGAAGGTTCACATGGCAATGAAGTGTTTAACCAACAGAGACAAGCTATACAATCATCCCTGCACGTCTAATCAATCTTGCTGAGAAGCAGAGTTGTTTGTGCCAGGTCTGCAGTGATGGGAACCCAGTGGGAAAGGGAATAAGCTATACCTTCTTCCCTCTTTGATAGTAGCTTAATAAGCAAAAGAGGAACTAGGGTCTTTAATTGTTAAACAATTCTTGTCATTAAATATTGAACAGCTGACTACTTCTGATGTTAAGGCAGCAGCAAGCTCAGATGAAAGCTGCTGTATGGCTTAGACCATGGACTCCCACTGCGTCAGGGTTACAGGGTTATGGCTACTACTAGCGCTCAACACCTTATACAGTGGCACATGACTCCTGCCTAAAAGGATTGCACTCATATCTTTGACAGCACAATCCATAACAGATTTTAAGCCCTTTGCCTTGCCCTCGTTAGCAAAAGAACTGCATGTCATAAGAGACCCCTGGGAACTGTGTGCATGTCAGTGAGCTACAAACCCTGCATGCATGCCAGCAGTTGTTCAAGCTCAACAAACAAGTCTTTGATCCCTTCTTATTTAGTCGTAACATGGGGTAAGTATTTTACCAAATCCCAATTAAGTGCCAGTTGAACCTTACTGACTTTGTTGCTCCTTCTTTAAGCCAATGTCCTCTTTATGTGATATAAAATTGAGACACCCGCTGGAACAATTAGCTCTGCCCATCAGGTACATTAGGCAGCTGTGAGGAGGTTAACTTGTTAAGCATTGACACCTAGAGGTTTGTCTACACTGGGAAAGGACATTAAGAAAGCTGCACTGGTCTGATTATCCTGGTATATGTCCCTAGTGGAGACATAGCTTATAATCACAAAATTGTCTTAAACCATTCCCCGGATGAAAGTAACTTATCTGGCAGAGACATTTTTGCTGGCAGAACTGCATTGACATGGACTTCTCTGGACATAGCTGTGTTCGTCAGGGGCCAACACCTGCAATTCTTTTTTTCCCTGAATAGATGTAGCTCTGCCAGCAGAACTTGTAAGTAGAGACCAGCCTCCCCCCACCTCCAGTTGCTAACAGTTATGCCACATTTTTTAACCTCTCCCTCACAGGTGACAGGCTGTATCAGATCTCTGTAGCCAGGAAGTACATGCTGTAGTCTGATTGCCATTTGGCCACAGTTCACCGACTGTTCAGATGGCTGTAATCTGTTTTATATAGCCTCCCACAGGACTACAGGCTTTAGAAACTGGTCATGTTAGGAAACATTTTATTTTTGTCTTTAAGGGGGAAGCTCCCTATTTTTCCAAACTCAGTACGCAAAGGAACATGATTATGTTAAAAATGTGAGTGGGATGTCTGCTGTGCAAAGGGTCAGCTACACCCAGATCTCACCTGCATCTGCAGAGCCTTTGTTTTACCTTCTGCACTCATTTCCCCAGAGCAAAGACATTTTGCAGGACACAGCCCAGCTCCTGCACATGCCTTCAAAACATTGTGCATGCTCCTTAATAGTCTGTTTCAGAGAAAAGTGACATGCTGTTGTCATCCATTCATATAACAATAGCCATCACCATCAGAAACAGACTGTACAGCCCCAAATAATTTAAATCTGCAGGTCCAACCTAAGGAAATGAGTATTTTATTCTAAAGAGTACATAAGAAATTACCTTCAGCCTGTGGTGAAAGGTGACCTTAATACCCTGCTGGAATGTACGCTGATCTTATGTGATAAGAGCTTGTTTGGAGGTAATTCTTTTTCTTTCTTTTTTTTTTTTGTAAACATTTGCATTTGAGCTTTTTATGATTATTTTTTGCTTTCTTCTGTGTGCTCAAGAAAGACTAAAAGAAAGCCATCAGCTGTATCATGTTAGGTGTCCTTTACTTGCTGAATAACTCTTTGGAGGGGAGGGAAGGTGGTCTCGCATGGATAGTGGGAGGTTTCTTACATGTTAATGAAGAGTAATGTGGCCTTGGAGATAGTGCATTGAAATAGGACACACATTTCCCAAGTTCCATTCCTGGCCTGCTGCTGGCTGACCCTGGACAAGTCTTGCCTGTTCCTCAGTATCCTCGGCTATTATCATTACTGGGCTTAAAGATCCTGACCTCCTCTGGAAACAGATCAAGATCTACAAGGGAAAAGTACCATATTAAGGACATGGCATTTTAATTGTGCTAAACAAGGGCTTTCTTTTTTCCCCAACTGTTTAGTACATGTTGGCCTAGTCCTGACAAAAGCAAACAGCAGTTGTAATTTTCCTTTCTATTCCCTACTCTCTCCTTTAAAACCTCCAACTTTCTGGCCTTTGTTATTCAGCATATACATGTGGAAAACAGGAGCAACAAGCTCTGCATTTTTTCCACAACCTGGGTCACCTCTGAGTAATCTATAACTCAAAACATACCAGTTAAATCAAAGTAACAGAGGCAAGAATATGGCACAGGTTTTTCAGAATCACTCAGAGCCAGATTGCTAAGTGCTTAACATGCAGAGTAGGCAACATATTTCTTCAGGTGCTCAATAGCCAGAGGCTTATATTGTTACACTTCACAATGAAATTTTCCAAACTTGTGCACCCAACTTGCTGAACTCCTAGAAGTCTGCCCTGCCCCCACCTCCTGGGTGGGTGCTGAGTTCCTTGGAAAATCCCAGGTCTCAGACCCACTATCTTCTCTTCTCTTACACAGAGGCCACGTTCACCTCCCCTCATTGCACTGGTCCCAACTCCTCTGGCTAAAGAGAAGAAGCAAGTCTGCTTTTAATTCTAAAAGCTAGGGGTGCATATTTTGTCCACCTTCCCAAATACATTATTTTGGTGCAGTTGCTCTGGATCTATGTCAGTCAGATCTGGTTCACTTGAGTCTATAAGGCTCATCAGAGTAGTAGCGGTGGAGCACACCAGCTCCCACTACCAACAGCAGAGAAGGGAGGGATGTGGCTAGCATTTTCAGGTACCCAACTGCAGCTGGGTCAAGTAGGGAGGCAGCCTTCAGCACAAGCCCAGAGCAAGGCTCAAAAAATCATATGTCAGCAAGACACTTTAGCAATTATCCAGCCATCTTCCTCTGGGCTGAGGAATAATTATGTATAGTTACAGGGCAATATAAGGACCAGCACTGGGCTGGCTGCTTCTGGTAGGGCTTAGCCACATTTAAGATGTTGCCACGAGTCATTATCCGATGTGCAGAGGAAGTCCCCTCTGGGGTTAAAAAGCATTTTAACTATGTGCTGTCCTGCTCTTCCCTCCTCAGATATTAGTAGACTACCCATCAGCCATATTAAAAACACTGGTCCCGTAGTTCCCGCAAGTCTGATGTTGAACTTACTTGTCACACCACTATTAGAATAAGGCTGCCCATGTCCAGTCCTGTTAACAGGGGGGGCTACCCAAGGATGATGGGTGTTGAACCCTAGTGAGCTGCAAGCACCATCAGAGCGACCAGCTCCAGAGCTGCTGAAGTGGAGCAAACATTAGTGCCAGCTGAAAATCCTCATGCAAACACAACGTGAATTGTTATGGCTTCAGGATTTTTTCTGAACTCCAGCTGATTTGAGGCTTCAGCTTTGTATCTAATAGTCTCTGCCCTTTCTGTTTAACAAGAAACTGCATGTGTAATATAAAATGCTTATAGCTGCTCTTAACAGATACCTGAAAAATCAGTTCTGAGGGATGAACAATTAATAAAGATGATGACTGGATATGTTAAGGGCCATCCTATATTCTGAGCATACATGTGACTCTCTGGCTGAAACCTTCTAGGTTGTGGGTACAAGACAGATATATATGTAGATAGATAGTATTCTCTCAAGCTGAAACAAAATCTCTCATCCCCCTGAATATGATCAGGGGATCCAAAGCAGTTTTGCCTTCTGTGTTTACTGCCAGCCAGAGCCTGATCCATGGAGTGTGATCATCTGGGAGAGAGGAACACCTATGGGTCCTGAAATCAACTTCTGCTTGTCAGTACCATTCCCTCTCGGACCTCTGTGCTCAAACAGCCGTCCCAAAAGTCAATCCCGCTCCATACCCTGTGTGGGACTGTCTGTGGTCAAGGATTTTACTTGCTCTAAACTAATAATGCCTTGCATGCTTCAAAGTGAGGGAAAGTCAAAAAAGAAGAAGATGAGAAGGCAAATCAAAGCTTTACCTGAAGAGAGCAGAGGAAGTCCAACAGGCAGAGCTGGGACACTGGGAGCTGGAGAAGGCAGAGCTAGCTAACTAGGAGTTGCACAAGGGTGGTTTTCACCACTCTCTCTCTCTCTCTCTGTTTTTGTTTGTGTGAATTAGCCTGAAGGTCAAAGGAATATTCTTAAGGAGTGGCTTATGCTAGGAAGTAAATTATTACCCTGACATTGCTCTCAGCTGAGGGGATCCAGGGCAAATGTGGGGCTAAGGGGAGGGAGGGCAAATGCCCTCCAGCAGGATTAGAGGGCAGCTTGGGATGGAGAGAAGTAGAAAGGGTTAGAACAAAGTGCTCTCTTTTCTGGAAGCAAGTCACATGCTGGGCCCTAGCTGAGGTAATTAGGCATGTATCACCTGCTAAATGCCACAAGATGCTGGAAACTGTTAGAAGCCTTGAACTGGGACACAATTGACCTGCTAACATCCGGAGCATGGGAACTGGGTAATACAAGTGGCTGTTCCTCCAGCAAATCCTGTTTCCCTTCAGGGTTCCCTGATAGTATTTTAATTTGTAGCCTGTTACTAACTGCTGCAGCCTTGTATGTAAGAGATGCTGAGAAGTGGTACATGGACATCTAAGACTTTCAGAACAGTGTCTCTAGGAAAGGGCCTCCTTAGTTCTCACATGACAAGCAGGCTTAGGCATGGTCTGCAGGTAGAAAGGAGATCCATGAACATTTAAACACTCAGGTTTTGCTTGCATGACACAGCCTTACAACTGTACTTTTGCCCAGCAAAAAACTAGGTTCCAAATAAACTGAGCGGGATGTGCTAAAAACCAATGAACATATACTTGAATGGCTGCATGAGCCAATGGCCAAGCTACTGGACAGTGAGATGTGAGTTGTATTCCAGTCTCTTCCACCGATTTGCTATGTGATCTTGGACAAGTTTCTCTTTCAACCCTGTCTATTTACAGGTGTAATTTACAGGAGTGTATAGACAGTCTCAAGCACAGGGGCTGGTGCCTGATGCATAAGTGTACAGCACCTAGCACCATAGCAGCTTGATCTGAAATGAGGCTGCCAGCTTACTAAGATTTATGTATTATATTAGCATCACAAGTAGCTTGGTCTTTTCCAGTCAATCTGCTGGTGACTGGTAGCCAGAACTAGCAACTCTACATAACTTATGAAGAAAGCATCTGCTTGCTTTGTGCAATTCTCCCAAATGTGTATTTTGTTACCAAAGCTGGATTTTGTAACCAGTGGGGATCTAGTGAGTGAGATTTTCTCGTCATTCCCTCCTCCCATTTCCTTCTTTTAGCAGAAGCAAGCAGAAGCTGTGTTTCTGACAGTTTCTAGGAGCCAAGAATAACTGCCCTGAAGAGGTGGAAAGTTCTCACAACAAAAAACATGAACAGGCCCCATCACAACTCATGCACTGAAATGTGACTTAATGAAGATAGCAGGTGGGCAACTGATGGGAGTAGCCTCAGTTATTAGAAGTCAAAGAGTAGTCAGAAGAAGCACGAAAGAATGAATGTTCAGTGAGATTTCCCCTGGAATGAAGACAGATTCCTACTAGACACAAAAAGCCCTTCTACCCCCAAGCAGCAGGGTAGTTGAATCTAGTGCCCAGCAGCATTAGAAGTACAACACCCAGGCCTGGTGTCTTGCGGGGTAGCATACAGCATGGAGAAAATGCACTAGAATAAGGTATGTGCTTAGGTTTGCAGAGAGAAAAGCCTATGATCCAAACCCCAGGCCCATATGCTCCTTGCTCTGAAGAAGTTTGGATCCAAGCCTGAACTTTGCAACTAGCCTTGTATAATAGGATAAATGAAAATGCTGGAACCAACTAGATCCTTAACCTCTGGGGTAGGCAGACTTTGCAGCTTGGGCTCAAGAAGGAAATAAGGATTTTATCTTTGTTATGCAGATCTTGTGTTCCCCACCGCCACAGAGCAGGCGTTCCAGTCTGGTGAGAATGTCAGCTGCCTGGGACTTGGACTGGCTGAATCAGTGACTACCTGTGCCCTGAAGGGCCTGTTTGACCTTGCACAGATATTTCTCCCAGCTGCTTTGAACACAGCAGCAGAGGCTGGTATTAGAAGTAGATATTATCATATTTGACAGCTTAGCATTTGTCTGTAAGTCTTTTATGCCCCACACCCAGGTGGGAAGCAGCTGGTAAGAATCAGGGTATCATGCTTTCGGGTGAACAGAATTTTCCACAGTGTCCTGTTGAGGTCCATACATGTACACCAGAAACATCCTCTCTCCTCCTTACTCAGCTGCTGGGGTACCACAACAACTCTCCTCCAAATAGGAGATGCTTCCAGTAGGACAAGGAGGCTGGAAAAGCCTATGGTCAAAGGGGCACAAAGTCCCAGGTTGCCGCAGAATGGATAGGAGAAAAGGCAAGGTTGAGAGCAAGGTTTCTGAAGAGTGCTGGACTTTGTAGCCTCCCTAGGCTAGTCTGTCTCTTATCTGAGGCCTGTTTATAGTTCGGCCAGCTGCAGCATTACGGCAACTGTGAGATGTCTGAGCCCATCTAGCTGAGTCCCAGGCCACGAAGCTGAGGTGAGGCAGGGCTGGCTGAATATCAAGGAGGAGCTGTAGGTTTTTTTCTTTCTCTGAATCTAAGGAGCCATGGCTCCTGAAGACACAGGGTGAAGAAAGCCAGATGGGGAAATCCCCCTTCAACTCTGCTTTTCCTCCTCTCCCTCTCTTGCTGGGGTACCATCTCCCAGGCTACTCTTGGCTTGGAGCACTCTCTTTGCCACTGCACAGGAATCAGCTGCCAACTTTTCAGCCACATGCCAAGTTAATGGGACTAGTGAAACCCGTGTAGAAGGGTGAACGCCCTTTAAGATAGTGAAACCAGCTCACTTCTAGCTCCATACACTTAGGGTGCAAGCTAGAGAATGTCAGCTCAGGCTGAGCAGTCTGAGAGAGAGGTGTTCGCAGGTTGGGGGTGTGACCCAGGCAGCCACCAGTGACAGCTAAGTGGATTGCCAGGGGACTAGAGGCTGCTAAGACTTTGGCAGGAGCCAGAGGCAGAAGGGAAGAAGTGCAGGGACTGAGAATGATTTCCAGAGCACTGAGGCAGGAAGGGATACAGAGAATTGGGTTGAGTGCTGAGAGGGCTAGTGCCTGTTGGGCTACCCTCGCAGCTGTTCAGGCCCTGGACCCTACTTCAGCCACATCCAAAATAAGATGAATTGTGATGCTGTCCCCACCGAAAGAACATGAGATTTACTGTACTGCAACAAGTACCGAGCACTAAAAGATGGACAGGTTTCATGAAGACATTTATCACCCACTTCCTTGCAACCCATATCTGTAGATCCCTACCACGGGAACCTGCCACAGCAGGTAACATTGAAGTCTCTGCACCAAGTGGAGCCTCATTCTGCTCTATGACAGCAACGTAATGCCAGTCATTTCAGTGCTATAACTGAGACCAACCTCTGATCCTGAACTTCATCTACCACTCTCCTTTGGTGCTATGTGCTCAACTACACTCGGACTAATTTTAATCTGTGTCTTATACAGCAACATACACAGCAAATGGCAATGGAGGCCCAGTGGACAAATTACTATCCTTGGAGTCAGAAAACCCAGGGTGCATTCCTTTGCCTCACTATCCTTATATTCAAAATGGATTCATACTTACATTTCTTTGCAGGGCACTTGGAGAGGTCTGCTTGAAGAGGACAGCAGCTCAATGATCAGACACTACCATTTATAATTCCATCGTTCACATTTATTTATTATTTTAAAACACTGACAAAACCACATCACATCTGGAGTTTTTTTTTCTTTTTTAAAACCTCTGTATACTGAGGACACAAAGTTCCAGAATAGCTGCACTGCCTACGACGATCGTATCTTCGTCATGAAAACACAAAGAGAGGTGCAAATATTAAAAAACCCCAAAAAATAGAAACTAAATGAGTGCAAAATGAATGAAAGTGCAAAAAAGTTTTGTTTTCATCAACACACTCCTTCCAAAACCCCATCCTCCTTCCCTCCACCCCCTCCCACTCCCCCCAAAACAGCAGCAAACTCCAAGCCCCAAAATAAAAGACACAAGGGCAAGATCAGGCACAGCCAAGCTGCAGCCTTCAACTAATTCCCTTTCCTTAGCACTGACAGATAAACCATCAGACCAAGAGACTGGGAAGTGAGGAGGAAGAGAAGAAAAGCCAGCCAAGGTGCAGCTTTAAAGGGCTCCCTCCTCTTTTTGATTTCCTCCATTGCACTCATGCCCAAAGATTCTCCTTGGCAGGTGGAGGCGCTTCCAACCTCCTAGACAATTTGGATTTCCTTTCTTTTAAAAAAGTGCTTGCAATTGGTGCAGAAATCACTTGGCTCTCAACCAAAGTGCAGCGAGAGAGAGAGGACAACCCTGTACATTCCCCTGTGAGTCCCCAAGCTAGCTAGTCACTGCACTTTTACCAAGAGGCTGTCCCATCATCTTTCCCCAGCAGATAGTTTCATCACTCACACAAACCCACCATCTTCATTAATGGAGATAACTCTGCTTTTGAGGATACATCTGTATATAAAGAGGGACCATGATCCAAACCCTACTAAAGGGAATGGAAAAACTTCAGCAGGCTTTGCATCAGGCTGTACGTGCAATGATGTGCCTGCTGCTCTCTCCAGGTAGGTGGAGGGAAAAGCCAAAAGCTCCAAAATAGGCAGGCTCTTATACCAGGCCCTCCTGCTATTGCCTCCCATGGGATGAAGGGGAGACATCTACTGCTCCCTGTGGCGCTCCCTGATGAGGGGAGAGAATATGTGGAAGAATGGAGATGAGGGAAGCAGACAAAGGAAAGAGAAGAGATGGAGAATCTTGTAAGTGGCTCTGCCGATGGAACTTACCCAGCAGTCTGGACTGGCAACTAAGAAACATAGCTCATCTCTCACCTGAGATCTCCAGGAACAAGTCATTCACTGGACTTTTTGGACCTGGTGAAAGAATAAAAACACTGGGGGCTATGCAGTCCTACAGCCTCTGGGATGCACAGGGATTCAGGAGCTCCCTGCCACGCTGGCATACAGTACAGCAGCCCTAATAAGGCAGCAGAATATGTCACAGTTAGTCAGCTGGCACCAGCACCCAATTACACCCTAGCTCAGGGTTTCAACATAGAAGGGGACATTGCTGCAGCCACTGGGGTGAATGACTGGCTGATTGTCTCACTGTCCCCAGAAGGCCCCCAAGCCTCCATCGCCACTAAGATCCCAAGTCCTACAAACACCTCTCAGCTTCTTTCAGAATGGGCAGAAATAAGCAGGGGAGAGCAGTGAGAGGCTCACATTCCAAAGCACTTTGGGCTTAAAATCTTTAAACAAGTGAGACATTTTGGCATCCTGAAAAAGGAGCCCATATGAATGTAAGGCCAAACTAATTCCTGGTGCAGTGCTGTTGACTTTTTGAAATAATGCCCATACCTATGGTGTTCCACCAAGGACAAGTTTCCAGGTTAAGGACTGAGAATTTAATTAGGTGCTTTTGCCAGTAGAGAGAAAATCCTACATTTCCATGGGAAGCCCACCATGAATTTCATCCAACATGACAGTGGACTTTGGAGGTCATGTTATCATATGACATGTTGCTGGTGTATATAGTACAAGCTCTCACCCGTCCTGTGATCAGGGGCAGGAGAATGGGAAAGACTGATTCCCTTGAGGTGCCAACCTTGGGAATGCAAATGTTCCTAATGAGACAGCATGCTGATTTGGGACTGGGGCTGTGCTACTAACTCAACCCCCTTCAGACTGGTCTCCGGGAAAATTTTACAAGGCAGGTGTGTAAAGGCAATTGGCTGCTCAGCCTCATGCTTCCCGTGCCAATCTTTTCTTAGCCAATCACAAAAGACAGGAACATCAATGATTCAAAAACGTGTTTGGCAAATGTTGTCACAGAGGAGTGTATGTCACATCGCTTTGAGGACAATTTGACCCACCTGAAATCTATTCTCATGAGTGGTCCTCAGTGCTCTTTGAGCTGGTGGGGTTAGGGGAGGCATGGAAGGAGGGTGTCATTGGTTCAGACAGGAGGAGCTCTTGGCACCACTGGCACTGAAGCACTGCTGGGAGGGAAGATCTTATGGGGAGGACTTCACAATACTGAATATTCTACCTGTTCTCATCCTTCCCCTGCTGAAGGGTGGCATGAGAGAGGGCTCTTCTGCTCACCCATCTGATTGCTGCCCTATGACTGGTTACTATGACCTTAGGAACAATACCCCCCCAAAAATGTTGGGCACACTATGGATGGAGGAGATGATGTTGCTATCTCACACACATGCATGCGCGCGCGCACTCACACACACACACACACACAGGTGTGCACATTTTTGCACACATGCCCACAATGCTTTGGGTTTTGTTTGCTTTTTGTTTTTTTAAAGGAAAAGATAAGGTTACAAAGCTTTAACAGTAAATAGCCCTTGACCACCTACAGGACCTCTAATTCTCTCATCCAAACCAATTCAGAAGCTTCAGATCTTAAAGAACAGGAAAAGATTAGCCCAGGAGTCAAATGAACTCATGCCTGAGATAGCGAGTGGGAGATGAGAATGGTGTCATTAGCACAAACACACGCACACAACATCTCACTTCACGTTTCCAGTGAGGCTCATCCTCCTGGCAAACTTCCCCTTTTGGGAAGTTCAGACCTTACAGTCCCCCTGGAGGACCAAGACTGCACCCAGGTTCTGTGACTGGTGGGTACACAGTTTGGTTTGTGTCCAGTATTATGCTGCAGTGAGGGGAGGGCACCATTCAAGGAAAATAGCACCCAATCACAGCCTAGGCAAGGTTTAGTGCCAGAGCCCATAGGCGGTCGACTCCAGCAGTCTTAGCAGAGAGCATACCCACCAAGAACACGGTTTCACGTGAGCCCAGGAATCCAGCTGCAAGGTGGATAAGGTATCAGAGAACAGATTGCTCAGCATCTCAGCACCAGAACAGCAGGCTTAATCCTGTTGCTTACATAGATGCACATGTGGTGTTTCTAGCTCCTGGTCTCCTCAGTCTGGCCTCTAACTGCACCCCAGCATCTCCCCTTCCTGGAATAACCCCACAAGGAACCAGCCGTCCTATCCTTTGTTCTAGTTTCAAATGCAGAGCCTAAGTCGGACAGCTGACACTCCAGTGCCATGTCCAGAGCACCTCTCTGGCATCCTGCCAGCACAACAGGGACTGGCTCTCCTTTCACAGGAAAAGGAATATATTCACAAGGCAGGCTGAGGTGGAACTGATAAAGACAGGAGTCTCTTCCTGTCATTCTCTTCCTATAAACCCAGTGACTGAGTCCTGTGCAGGAATACAAAGAGCTGACCAGAAGACTCACAGTTATGAAGGATCATATTTGGAAATATCAAAAAGTAGTTCACAAGGAAAGTCCCACAGCTGAAAGAGCCAAGTAAGTATCCCACGGCCTCTCTTTTCCTTCCTTTCCTCCTATCCAACAGCAGCCCAGGAGGCAGGCTCCTCTTTGGCTAAGATTAATTTGGCACCATTCACTGCAGATCAGATTGCATGCATGGAAGGATGGGTCCAGAGTCCAAATCTTCTCTCCTTCCATGTTGCTTCTCCCCACAAATGAACTCACTGCAGTGTTTGGACTAAAGAAAATTAAAGGGCAGGGGAGCACAACCGCTAAACCAGACCCAACCTCTTAACAAAGAAAACCCAGAAATCATTTTAAATCTCTCATGAATAACAAGTAGCAAACATTCCAATGGCAGGTCAAATGTGACCCTAAACAGTCAATAATAGAGAGAAAATGCTACATTTCCATGGGAAGCCTACCATGAATTTCACCCCAACATGACAGCGCATTTTGGAGGTCATGTTATCATATGACATGTTGCTGGTGTATGTGGTATGAGCTCTCATCCCTGTCCTCAGTGATCAGGGGCAGGAGAATGGGAAAGATCGACTCCCTTGAAGTGCCAACCTTGGGAACACAAACATTCCTAATGAGACAGCATAGTGATTTGGGACTGGGGCTGTGCTACTGACTCAACCCTCTTCAGACTAGTCTCCAAGGAAAATTTTACAAGGCTGGTGTGTAACAGCAATTGGCTGCTCAGCCTCATGCTCCCCATGCCAATCTTTTCTTAGCCAATCACAAGAGACAGGAACATCAATGATTCAAAAACATGTTTTGCAAATGTTGCCACAGAGGGGGATGTGTCACATAGCTTTGAGGACAACAATTTGACCCACCTGGAATCTATTCCACTTGGATGGGGAAGGGTAGGGAAATAAAATGTCACCAGTCAGAGAAAGACATTTCAAAGTGTGTGTGCAACTGGGTGGAAAGAGCTTCTCTGAGAGTCTGCAAAAGATTTTCTTATGTTGCACATCATTCCTCCCAACCAACGGAGAGGGTATGAAACAGCTGATGTTGTATCCCCAGAGCTGGACTGACCTGGTCAGTACACTTAGCTTTTACTTAGATTATAAGCACTCTGAGGTATAGGTCATCTTCCTGGTTGAAGTATGTGCAGCACCTAGCACCTGAGATCTGACCCGGGATTAGGGAATCCTGGCTGCTGCTGAAACATAAACAGTTAATGCTGAAAATAAAACTGACCACAACAGCAAAGAGAAAAGTAGCTTGAGCAGTAATAGAGGGAATGTAAGAAGAATTAAGAAGAAAACGCAAATTGTCATCAGGATGGAGGTGAAACAGAATCAGGGGCAAAGCAAGGTTAGTGTCCAGCTTTGACAGGAGAATCACAAAAAAAAACAGGGGAGAAAAAACTCCCAAAATGCAACAGTGAAAAGCTATTTGGGAAGTTTCCTAAAAAAATAACACTTATACCTGACCCCATACACCAACACACACTGTTAAAATCCTTCTTAATTGATAAAAAAACACAACTCATCCCTTTCAGTGTGTGTGGGGGGGAGGGTGCATGCAAGCACCTAGGAAGATAGTTGTGTGAAGACTGAAAGTCTGCATTGACAACTGATTTCTGATCTTGACTGCTTAAGCAGCAAAGCTATCCCCAGCCCCCCATCACCACACCTTCTCATTAATTCCTCTAAGTACATGCATGTGTGTACAAACTCACATGCGCACACACACACACACGCACGCACTCAAAAAAGTCATCCAAAGACCAAGGTCAGTCAGCAGGGTGATGTATGCAGAAGGGCAATCCATTCTGAAAGATGCATTCTGTTTTTTTACGAGGGTCAGGAGAAAAGAGCTCTGGGTCTGCACTTGGACCCAGCATACAACTGGTGCTCTCCTAGGAGGCAGGGGAACAAGATAATGCAGAGAGGAACATGGAGCGGGATGCATTTGCTGCGAGAAGAGAGAAGATGAATCAGAGGGAAGGAAGGAGCAGGATTTTCCAGCCACTGCAGCCAGGACGGTCTCTGCTCCAGTGGGATGGTTTGGCAGCTCCAGTGCTGAGGGTCCCGGCACTGCTGGGGCACGGTCACTTTAAGGTGTCATCGGCATTTTTGAACATGAGGATGGCGTTGTAAATCTTGAGTGCTGGGCCCAGCTTGACACTCATGATTTTGACAATATCGGCTTGTGTCAGCAGCAAGAATGCTTCCCCGTCGATCATCTACAGGAGAAAAGAAGTGGGGATGGGGTAGGGGGTGGGGTCCAACAGGCTCATCATGCTCATGGGAGGGCTATGCTGGGAGCTGCTCATTCCTTAAAGGGAAAACCCCAGTACCATGGAGCTATGACAGCACCCAGGAGTGTACATTTAAATAAGAAGGAAGTCCTCCCTTCCAATGGGAGGCACAGACATGTGGGCATAGCCAGGAAGGTGGCTCTCAGGCTGGGTCACTGGCCAGAATACTATAAGCTCAAAATACAGCTAGCATACCTCCTTCTCAGTGCATGTGTCTGCCTCCTCCTAGACCTTCTCCCCCCCTAGACTTTGGCTTGTAAAGTATCTCTCATTGCCCATTTGCAACTCCAGCATGAAGGCAGGTAAAAAACACAGGCCATTTACCAGACAGCCTTTCAGCACCCTGATCCCCTCCAGTCAGCCTGCCTCTGGCAGCTCTACTCCAGTGTCAGAGCAGGGCTCTGCAGTGACTGGCTCTAGCATCTGAAATGCACTCTGAAGATGGACCAAAATTCTTCTGATCACTGTGCTGCAAACAGAGACCAACACCTGACACTCAGTATGAGCACTGGTGTATAATACCCCAGAACAGAAGTCCAGCAGTGAGGTGCAGGCTCTAAATAGAACTATTGGAAATTGTAGGGAGGAGACTAATGCAGCCTTGAAGCAGCAGCATTAGACCC
Organism: Caiman crocodilus; assembly: GCA_030014935.1. Lineage (NCBI taxonomy): Eukaryota > Metazoa > Chordata > Crocodylia > Alligatoridae > Caiman > Caiman crocodilus. The sequence goes on along the minus strand of JAGPOW010000797.1, from coordinate 19,084,458 downwards.
AAAACAGCTCCACTTCCACCCTTCAGCTAAATGCCTTATGAACCTGAAGGACTGGCATACAAAAATCTACGTTCACTCTTAGTAGGTATCTGGTTGCAAGTGGGTGGGAGCTGCTGACCTCCAATGCTGGTCATATGCTTTCAAGAGTGACTTGACTTACACTGGGATGGGGCCCAGAGGCTGGTAGGAAGGGCAGTGTCTGCACTGCCCATTCCTCTTCCTGCCTCTGACTACAAAGGGGCTTCCTATGCCACCCTCACCTACCTACTGTCCCCCTTCTCCTTACCTCATCCTTGAAGAGTTTGGCTTGGTCCTCGCAACCCGTCAGAGTCTGAACAAAGCTGAAGACCTTGGAACACACAAGCAGACAAAGGCACAAAGGTTACCCTACCTGAAACATCTCCCTGGAGCTGTCTTTTTAGGGTCTCAGGCTCCTTTCTTACTGCAGAAGTGTTTTATTGCCAATGGATAAAAGGTGCCAGTGAGTCACTACCTTGTAACACCGTAGTTGACTCAAAGCACTAATTTTCAGTGGCATGGCTAAAGAAGTCACCCACATCCCGGAAATTCAGCATGAATGCTTAGCTACACAGCAGTGAAAACTACCTAGGTCTCCTCTTCTATATGGTTCTACAACAAGATGGCTAACAGGTGTTACTCCATACTTAACACGCACCCTTTTTGGCACTGAAGACAAACCAAGAGAAGCACATCATGGATGACCTCAGAGCTGTGCCACAGCCTGCTTCAGCCAACATCAGCTGGATTCTGCAATGGCTGAGAGTATAAATGACACACAACCCTTCTTTTTTTCTAATACATTTGAGTGCAAATGCTGTGCTGACCACAGAAGGGCAACAGCCTCTCTACTGCCTCACAAATATGCCCACCAAATGATGGGATGGGGAACACCTGGCCTTACATTTCAGAGCAACATTCAGGGTGAGACAGTGTGGGCAAGAGAACAGCTAGGTGGGTAGGCATTTGTTGGCTGGTGTTACAAGAGAAGCTCAGACAGGGTGGGAAATGAGGAAGGTTTGGAACTGGACTCACCTCTTTCACTCCTGTCTTAGGTTTATGTTTTGATTTAAACTGTTGTTTACTAGAAAGCAGCTGATATCTTGGGAAATCTGTTGCAAAACAGATCATCACTGGCAAAGCCTTCTATCACCTGGGTCAAGCCTACAGGGACCTGTTCAAGTCAGGTCAGAAGCCAGTAATTAGTGAGGTTATACTAGAAATGCTGACAGACCTTTTGAGGAGTGCTGAATGGTGCCCCTCAAGGTATGTCCATACAGCAAACAAGGTTGTGCCTGAAGCCTGGACAGGCAGACCTGGGATAGTGTTCATTTGGCCAGCACAGGAAATAGGAGGAAGAACAGCATGGACTTTAGTTTGGGTTGACTGCTTAATACCTATCCAGGCTTTCCATAGGGCTTGTACAGCCTCTGACAAAATCTGTGATGGAGCATCTTCACCGCTATTGGTACCCACTAGCTATATCAAAGCTACCTTGGGTGTACCTACCTATAGTGCAGTCACGCCTTCCACAGAAGCAGAGGCCTGCCCTTGGCCAGTGGGGTGAGCTGTGGGTGTACACTCTAGAATCAGTGAAATAAATGGAGTGCAGAGCACTGGGAGAAACCCCAGAGGCTGTGGAACTTGCACAGCTCCCACCCGGGATAGCTGCACTGTCTCCAAACCCAAAGCATGACACAAGACTCAGCAGCTTTGGGATGAAGCACCACTTTGGACCTCTCTACCTTCCAGAGGACATCACTTACCAGAGGATATGAGATGCTGGGGTGAGGAGGGTAGGCCCAGCCCCTTCGCATGATAACAGAAGTCATGCAACTTGGTCAGGGACAGCATATCCTAAAGTAAGGCTATTCTTACCAAGTCCTGAGTCCTTCATATTTTTATGGAGGTCACTGGGAATTGAGGGTGTTTGACATCTTTTGGGAAGATCTCAACTCATGGCACAATCAAGCTCCAGCATAGGGAGATTCCCTCAGTACTACAGGTGTACCAGGGACTGTGTGTTCTCTAAAGGACGGGTTTGGCACATGTGCTTTGGCATATTAGATCTTTATTTCTTTCAGGATTTTCTTTTTTATTAACTCTCCCTAAAAGCACCTTACCTCATCAATTGTCCACTTGGCTACTGTGGCTGCTGTGATGCCAGCTACCCCTGGCAGGAGTTTGCAGTGTTGTTCCCAGCAGAGAGACAGGGAGCGGTCTGGGTGAGCAGACAAGGCCGACATGAAGAGAGACTGGTGCATATTGTCAGCGGAAATAGCTGGCAATGAAATTTAAGGCATCAAGTGAGGTGAGGGGACAAGGATATGCAACCTCACACTGCAGGCTCTGCTCTGCCTTGGAGAAGTCTTGAAGAGGGAAAGGGGCTGAAGGCAGACACTGAAGCGGTTCTAGGTATTACATATGTACAATCTGTTCTGCATTAACTACTGCTGAATAGGCAGCATTCTTCTTGACAGTGCAACCTCAGTTAGGTCCTCCTGTCACAGGTGACAAGATTAAGATTTTTATTTTGATGTTATCTCTCTATAAATGACACAGATTGATGTTACTCCACAGAAGGAGGAATGCTGTCTCTTTACCAATGGCTAGAGCAAACCTAAGTCAGCCATTTAACTAGGTCATGTGGCTTCCTTACAACACCAGTAGGTATTGAAGCATCACAAGCACATCTGTAAGGACATCACATCCATTTCCTTACTTGCATTCCAAATAATTAAATTAAGGTCTGATCTGTTTCTCACCACTGATGCTGTTCCTTTATCTTTTGTACTCGCATGCAGCAGACTTGGGTTGTGAGAGCAAACTGACCAGTTTTACTGAATCAGTTCCTGGCTTACCTACCCTAATATCTACTGTGTTGAGGATTATGGTGCTTTGGGTTGAGAGGCATATTTATATCCAAGAGATTGGTTCCACTACAGTTTTATAATGCTAATTATTCTGAAAATATTGCTGTTCACATTCTATTTTGCCAGTGACCAACCAAGATTTAAACTCAAACCAAAGCACTGTCTCTTTTTTTTGTTTAATAATGCCTTGTCTCTGCTCCAGGTGATCTTGACTGGTAATGATCATCCAGAAGTTAAATTATGTGATCTCATTTCACTAAGTCATAAACCCAAAGTTGCACTCCCAGGCACAGCCACAGTAAAACAACCACTTGCTCTGAAAGCTGCTATTGTCCCCTAGTGGCCAATCAGCAGCTCATTCAACTTGAAGTGATAATGGGCAATGCTTTTGGATTGTGGAAGCATCATTCTATTTACATAGCTCATGGGGATCAGAAACCTCCTTGGATATACAGTCCCTGGGACAAAGTCTGCTGATAAGAGACAGGCAGAAAGAGAAGGAAGACAAAGATCTAAATCAGGCACTTGCTCAAAGCTTTACAACAACCTGTTACTGTGAATGACTAGGAGAAGACACTGCCTTTTGCTCATACAATGGAGGGGGAGTTATGGCCCCTTTAATTTTCAAGGTCAGATTGGGCAGTCACAGTGGCCATGTTGGTCCTCCAAGGCTAAGAATTTATGAAAACCATGCTTGAAAGTTTGCTGCATTGGTATGGGAAATCCAGGATTAAAAACATTAAATTCATTCAGGCTCCCCCCAAAGCTAGATTCCTCGCTGGTGTGAGTCCATGTAGATCTACAGTAGATCCACCAGTTGAGGATCTAGCCTTACATCTTCTTCTCTTGCGCCTTTCAGGTCCAATGCTGGAAGGTCCACTCAAGGCATACCTATAGGCTCAGCACAGGACCCTGCCCTGTCTCTGTGGCTGAGTTAGAGTGAATGCACTATGTATGCAATGTCTGACAGACAGCCCTACAAACCAATACCCTCCCTCAGTCATACAGATGGTAACTTCTCCACAAAGCTTTGCCAACATGTTTTGCTCACTCATCCAGCCAGGCAAGCAGGGCTCATTCCTTGGCTGCTCAACCAGGCCTACCATCTATACTGGACTCCTCTCTCGCTGCGACGTGATCTTTCCCACTAGGAGGTGAGCTGAGAGCCACCATTTGTTTCCCACAGGCCACCAAGCAAGTATCAGCTTTGGGGATTGCTGCTGATGGGCCAGGTCTGATCTAATGATAATGAAGTAAAAATCCTTCTATTCTCTTCCCAAGCCCCTGAGCTACCATGACCCTCCCTCCATTTGTGAGAAGGCCACAGAGTAGGGAAAGATGCCTACTTTGGAAGTCTTCCTGCTGGATCTTCCGATATTTTGGAGGTCGTCCTCTGTAAAGAGACAAAAAGGGTTTATTTTCAAACTCTTCAGGTGTTTTAGGAACCACCACAGTTCACTGACCACACCTTCTGTCAACTAAGTGGGAGAAAGGCATCACAGCCTGAGAGCGCTTCAACAGCATCCAACTGGGAGCTAAAGGCCATCAACTTGATCCATAACACAGATCACAAGCACATGAACCAAATGACCAGCTCCATTTGCTGGGAGAAGCATCACTAGTGCACCATTCAGACCCCAGCTGAGTGGGTTTGAGAGCTGTACAAATACAAAGGGTGGGACAATCTTAGCAAAAGAGCTTACCATTAAAATACATGAGACAGACAAACAGAAACAAAAGCCCAGGGAAGGCCCAAAGCCTCACAACTGAGCCAGGACTAGAACCAACCACAGCAGGTGGCTCGTCGCTGTTGATCAGCCCCAGAGGAAGCCAGAGGAACATTCAGCCAAGGCCTCACAGGCACCACCACATTATCCTACCTCCCATGGTGCCGGGACTTTTTTCTCTGAGAGAAGCCAATCAGGTTCCTTTTGCGGGCAGAGGCCTCAGTGTCGGAGAGATCAGCCTTCAGTCTGCCCTGGTTCTTCTCTGCCAAGGGGCACCCTGAGAGGCAGTAATGGGCCGTGAACCTCCCTGTCACGTGTCCTGAGCCATCGCAACCTGGTGTTGGGCACTTCCTGGAGAACAGAGGGGAAGTGCAGAGTCAGGCTAGAGAGGGTCACTTACGTGAAGGCCAGCCCTAGAAAGGGCATAAGGCACATACAGCACAGTTAGTAGCAGAGTGAGCTGCGCTTCAAATTGAAAGCCTCAACCCCAGCCAGTTTGCATGGTGTCTGAGACTTGGCCTCTGGAAGGTCAGAGAGTTTATAGGCTGTGGTTGTGCTGGTTAACTGGCAAGTTTCTCCAGCTGCATAAGCTGAAGAACACACCTTCACCTCATCAGTCAGTATCACACTTACCAAGCCCACTCCAGCCTCAGAGTTATCACTCACAACAACAGTCAGAGCCAAGGGGTTTGATGCCCCTCTATCCCCACATGCACTATGCCTACTATCAAACCCCAAAGCCAAGAAAGCAAGGAGAAATGATGTCTTGTGGATCAGCTATTAGCCACAGTGACAGGGGCAAGAGACTGGAAGATCTACTCTCATCATAAACCACAGCTCTTCTGCAAGTCTCCCATTGCCCTGGTTCTAGCCCACTGGGCAGGGACTATTACACCACTGGGATGGGCTTACACCAATTCTTGTTCCACAGAAGCCTCTTAGGAGCTAAACAAGTGGACAAGAGTCATTTCAGAAGGCTTGGCCTCACTAACCCTTCAGTGACTGTTAGGTCCCACTGACTCCATCTCCCCTTCACATCCACCACAGGTTTGGGGCTAACCCTTCTCCAGTCAGCCATACAACTAGCCTGCCATGACATGTGTAACTGTACAGAAGCATGCTGGACCACTTGGCTGCCACAAGAGGGGGATTCCTAGAACAGAGAGGCCCACCAGGATTCTCTGTGGTGCATGGGCTTCCAGCAGTAGAGGCAGGTATGTAGCAGGGGTACCAGTCTGTGAGGAGTTAATTCCACACAAGCCACCCATGCTCCCTAAAGCCAGAGCTCCAGCCTGCTCCTGTTTCTCCAGGCTCGAGGTGAGGAGAGTAAGAGCTGCTCTTGAGTTGGGTGAAATAGTCTCACCTAGGGAGACCAGAGGAGGTAGGTGAAGTTTCTGAACTGGATGGAAGAAACCTTGGTCCCTGGTTTCTACCCCTGCTGCAGAGCAATGCTATATGTACCTCCTCTAGGGCTCTTTGTGTGGCTGTGGGCCACACACTGACACGTGTCTCACCCGTGTCCAGGGTCAGGGGGGCGAGATAGAGAGCTCACCTGTGATGAAAGCTGTACTTAGAGCCCTTGGTGTGTGGGATACTCTTGCAACCCAAGGTTGGGCAAGCCCCATGGGCTGAGGAGGCTGGTTCCTTTGGCCCTAAACCAAAGGGGGAAAAAGGAGAAGGGTGGTCAGGAGGTAAGAGCCATGACAAAACAGCTGCCAGGTCACCAATAGGCAAGAGAGGCACTAGTGTTCTCTAATCCCAGCCATGCCCAATCCTATACCCTTGGTCGACCCACTGATTTTGCAGTTAGACCCTGTCCATCCAAGGTCTTTCCTGCTTCTGTGCCATGCTCTGCTGCAGGCACAAAGCTGAGAGGGCCTTCAGTACTGCACGAGGCAGAAAAGGAACAACTGAACCCACCACTTGCAATGCTGGCTGTGCGGTGCTGACTGCACTGAACAACCCTTTAGGCTCAAGGCTGCATTTTTGCTTCTCCTAAGATGCCCACTGCATGCTAGGGCAAATTCCCATGGCCAGCTGGCTCATAGGGCCTGACCAAGAGCAAGCAGACAGGATGGACATGGGAACAGGGCACTGAGCAGGACACGCTATTTCAGGAGTCACCCTGCAGGCCATACCACACCCAAATGTTGGCTTTCCTGATCTTTCAACAGCCTTTCCAGAACATACAAAGAAGGGGCTATGGGGGGAAATCAAAGAGGGGAGTTTCTGCCTCTGGAAAAAAGGAAATAAAATAGGTGGGAGTAGAGCTGGGTGTGCACTGGGACCACAGACAGCTTGGTCTATCTTTCATTGTTGCAACAGCCTAATTGTTGCTCTTGAAGGATATCTTTTGGCTTCACTAGCTGTACTATGGATTCACACTGGATCCGGCACAATGACAAAAGATTCACTGACAGAAATGAGGCAGCTGTGGGCTACTGGAATTGAAGCTGGTGCTGGCTCCTATTGGGAGAGGTGCCCATCTGGGCCCTGAGTCGGTGAGGGGATACTTCTACTCACAGCCAGCTCTGGTCTCATCGCTAGGTAACTGCACTCATTGGAGTAAGCAGCAGCAACAGCCCAAGAACTGTGTTATTGATTCTAGTACCCAGTGAAGAGGGTTGTCCTGGACAGGGGAAGCCAGTGTCAGCACTCGGGGAAGAAGGCCACAGGCCCAGTGCTGGTAGGAGAGGACAGTGGTAGTGCTGGCATTGGCGTTGTTACTTACTGAAAGGAGGCTGCAGCGGGTGCCCAGTTTTGGAGCACCATCCTACAGGATGAATGTCTGGGTGATCTGCATCGATCCAAAAGTCATAGACGTGGCTCCAGCCATCAAAATGGATCTGAGAAGACAAGGAGACATGTCAGTGCACACCTCAAGCTCTCTTATTGAGGAGTATTAAACCTACCTGGTAGCAGGAAAGCAGTGTGTCCCTGGGCTATGCAGGGCAGGCTACAGCCCTGTGAGATGTGCCATGGTGAAGCTGTTATGATATCTACAACCCCAGTGGCATGTGTTTGAGCCTCACTCTGGACTCATTTCAAAGACAAAGTTCCCTCCACTGTAAATGGGCATCTGATTGTTCAGGCTGGGAAATCATAAGTAGTTAGTGTGATCACCCACATCATTTCTTTGCTTGCCACTGGCTACAAAGGAGGGTGCTTCCCCATGTCAGCTTGATGGCCACTATGCTAGGGTGGATCTCTGACTACAGGCCACAAGTCCCAGCCCCTGGAGTTGCATGGCAAAGTCAGAATCTCTGCTTTAATTTCTAGCCTTGTGGTTGAAAAGAGAATGATGAACAATGACTCTGTGTGATCAACACTTGCCTGGGCCTGCAGAGAACCTGAAAACACAGGCTCCAAGAGGTTTGAGTTGTCCACACTCACCTTAACCTTGACACTTACTGCTGCCCCCAGGAGGACAGAGCCATATCCTGGAATGACATAAACCTCTGATTCCCTATGGCAGCATGTTCCCTATCTCAAACACACACTCACTTTTTCCACTGAAGCTATTCCCTTCCACGGCAAGAAGGGAGAAGCTGGAGGAATGAGCTGGGGCACAGCACAGAAGCCAGAAACCCACCTTAATCCTGTAATCCTCCACATCTTCCACACTGGACACGCGGATGAGGGAGGGAGTCCTCCTGTCCACTGCCTCCAACTTCATATTGACCAGAAAGCTGTGGGGTGGCCGCTGTGGACAGGAAACACAGTGGGTGAGATGGCAGCCCACTGGCAGCCATGTCCTTCATGGTCACTTTTTGCTATCACTGCTTGTTGGACAGGCCTTACACATTCATTGTGAAGCTCTCAACTCCTTAAAGATCCACCTCCCAGCCATGGTCCCTTCTGGCTTCAAAGGCCTCAACAGCTGAGGCCCTATACTTGCAAATGTGCTTTTACTGGATGTCTTACTTTCTTCTTCAATCAAAGGCCAGCAAACTCGATGCATTCAGGGTGTCTTACACGAATATAATGTTTCCCATTGTCTCTGGTCCCAACCAGCCAGGTTTCCCAGTGTCAAACCCTGAAGCCAACTAGGAAAAAATTCAGAGTTCCCAGGTGCTCCCTAGGTGAGCAGCTGCACCCAGCAGTGACTGCACTGGCTGGGGATGATAAATGGGAGTGGTTTGTGTAGCTGTGGCCCAGCCCAGCCCAGGGAGACAGGTTCATAAAGAACAGGCCTGGTTTCCAAATAGGTACCTCAAATGAAAGTTTAAATCCAACATCCATTTACTTTAACATCCCATGCCTGCTTGGCAGAGGCTCTCTGAGGGACAGCCCACACCACAGGACACTTTCAAGCCCTGCAGTGGCACTCACCACTTTAAAGGCCCAAGCTGGAACTGCAGATGCACCCGTTTCCTTTAAGTATTTTTCCCAGCTGAAGTTATCTGGGTCAGGATAGTCTAGAAAGAAATGTGCAAATTTAGAAGCTGCTCCAGATGGGAGTCTCAATTCTCTGCCTGCCCCAACCCATGGTACCAACACAGCATTCAAGCCAAGGCTTCTAGAGCTACTTGTCCCTTTTACATCACAAAGGTCATGGTAGTGGAGAGGTATTAACAAATAACACCAGTTTCAGTATCTGGCACAGTTAATTTATTCCTTAACTTGCTAACTGGCCCAACAACTGATATGTGCACCTGAGACTACCACAACTATAGCCAAGGCAGGGCTATAGCTTTTAAAACTGCCTTTCCTTTCTCCCCTGACACAGGCCAGCAGGCCAAGATCACTGCTGGATGCAGTTATACACCTAGTGTTTAATGTTTCCCTCTACTGCAGCTGTTCTCAACCTTCTTAGACTCAAGACATGCCTCAATAGACTCTATGCAACCCTTGGAAAATACTTCCCTTAACATCGACTCATTTTTTAATTATGGAAAAATACTACAGCAATTCATCTCCTGTAGATAACTCAGAAAGACCAAAACAAGTCAGAATGTTTTTGACTTGTGGATTCATATTTGAAATCTTGGGCTTTTTCTTGCAAATTGTGTAGGTGTTTGTATACCTAACAGTGCTAATATTACGCAACACCCTTAAAAGGAACTTGTGGCACCCCACAATGCTGTTACACCTTGGTTAAGAATCACAGCTTTAGTATAGTTATACTTGTTGCAAGAAATGTTATAATACTTCTTGCAACAGGAAACACCTGTTGAATTGCACCAAAATCCTTAGCCAGAAGCTGGTTATGTCTTATACTGGATGACTGAAAAATAAAACAGGAGGGCCTGTAGGTAGCTACAACAAGGTCTTTCCTTTAAAAAAAACCCAACAGATTAAACATTCCCACCCAGGCCACATCCTGGGACTTTTTGCTTGACTGATAACGGAATCATGTACCCTAAGTTGTGTATTTACCTTGAGGAGGTGTGAGGGGTTTTCCATGCTCCTGACACCAGCCAACTGGGTGGATATACGGACTGCTAGGGTCACACCTGAAATGCACAACTGTACATTTGTATGGGATAGGCATACCCCATCATTCAGTTGAAATACACAGGAGCAAGGGCAAAGGTGCTGCCATAATGAATGCTTCAGCTGAAGCACCACAGAAGAGTGCTGGGCCCAGGCAGAATGAGCACTACACGTGTGGGGCTCTGAACTGCACCCCAAAAGTTGTCCAACGTCTCTTTCAACTATATAGCAGTTCCAGTCAAAGGTATCACCAAACATAGATGACAATTTTATTTTGGTCAGGAAGGCAGGGGGACACCTAAGATATGCTGTGGCTGTGCTCTGGCAGGGCTGCCTCCTCACCCTGGCAGCCCTGCCAGAGCACAGCCAAGCAGGGCCCATGGTGGAGTGGAGGCAGATGCAGAACGCCTGCTGTGGGTTCAGAACTCCCTTCCCTGCGGCCCTCACCCCAGGAGCCCCACACCGCCATGGCAAGGCACCCCCTACCCACCCAGCACCTGCAGAGGGCACAACTCTGTGCCACAGTTCCTCATGCTGTTGCTGCCAGGTGGGCAGAGAACACCTTGCCATGGCAGTGTGGGGCTCCTGGGAGGAGGGCACTAGGGCAGGGAGCCCCAAGCCTGCATCCACCTCCATCCTCTGCCAAAATCTGGGGGGGGGGCATGTGCCCCCCATCACACCCTTCCTGGGAGTCTGCCCAGTGGCAGGAAGCTGCCCCCTTCCCCTTGCAACAAGCCACTTGTGGCTCTGTCCTGCTCCACACCCTGGCCCCAGCCCCATGCACTGCCCTCACTGGGCAGCACCCCTAGGCCCAGCCCCTGCCCCACTCCCTTCCTCACCATGGGGGGGGGCCTCAATCTGCTCCCCCCGCTACCCCTAGTTGCACACACTTGCATATGGTGCTTCCTGCATAGCACTCCCTGCAGCCCTTTGCAGGGGTCCACAGCAACCTGTGTTTGTCAGTCTTCAATTAGAGATGGGCAGTCACCCTGGTTTCTTCCCATGGGGGGCCAGAGCCCTCGAGCCCCCATGTACTTGGCGCCCAGGTCACCAAATAAACCGTCCTTCTCACATACTCCCTGGATCGCTGCAGCTACTACAGTGCTACAATGCTGCATTGAAACAATTGATTTTATAAGAAAAGACAATGACCTTTCCTTTTCTCTAGGCTGGAGGAAAAAACAGAGCTCTCCATTGTGACAGGGGCCCTACCCTACACTGGGCACCTCTGGGACCAAATAAGAGAGACAGTGATGCTCAGGCTAATCGTACCGTCAGTGCACTGGGACAGAACCTGATGCTATACCTGCTGTTCTACAGCTTACAGGCCTGAAAAGGGTTGGCACATTGTTGGTGGGGGGATAGGTCAGAAATCTCTGGTAAAAAGTAGATCTTAGAGATTCTGCATTTGTACCAATTGAATAGTCAGTTTTAATCTAAAATGAGCCTTTGGAATTGGGACTTCTCCAAGTTCAGGAGGTTCCAAGCTGGGGTTTGGTTCAAGCCTTTCTTAAATGTTATTTAAAGGGAATAGAACGCTGACATGGAAAATGACAAGTCTTGAAACTATTTGGTCCCTTTAACTTTTGATTTTACTTCAAAAGGGTCACCAGACATACTTACCCTCACAGCATAGCCCAGAGCATTATATAAAGGACCTTCATATGTCCTCTGAAATACATACTGCAGGAAACAGCAAGATGTCAGGTTTAGTCAGGACACTTGTCTGTCACTGTAACCCTATGCCTATATTCTTACCAGTAGTCATAAGTGTCATCCCAGTTATCAAAGTGCACCAAAAAACGATTGTCCACCACATCTGTCACCGTGGCAACGCATATCAAGGAAGGGTTCATTCGGTCTACAGCTTCAAGTTTCGTGCCCACCTCAAATCCTGTGGGAACTTCATTCTGGGTACAGCAGAAAAACAGAGTGAGGGTTCCCTGTATCAAGTCAGTTTGCTCTTCCAACCCAGCCTCCTCATCTCTACCCTGAGCAGATGCTGGACAGTGCATCAGTTCACTTCAGCAACAGCTCTGTGCCCCTCCCTACTGATTTTAAATTAAATTACTGAAATTAAATTATGGGCTTCCATAAGATCTTAGTCAATTTAACCTCACTGAGCAGCTGAGGAAACGGAGGCACAGGTAAAAGTAACTTAGCTCAGGTCATCCAACTGGTCACTCACAAATCTGGAAAGAGAAAAAGGATCCAATCTCCCAGACCATCCCACCCCCACAGCAGCCTTCTGCTTGGAATGTCTGACATGTCACATGCCTTATGTTTCCAGAATTATTTTTCCATCATTAGCAACAACCTCCATTCCTGGGGGTAGTTATGAGAGGTTACAGTGGCAGTATTCTTCCCCCATCTCCACTCCCCTCTCCTTCAGCCTACAATCTCTGCACCACCTGCCCATATTTTATTATGATTTCTTAGGAATGACAGTCAAGGAAAACCTTGTGTCACGAAGACATCAGCAGCACAGCTGAATGATAAATAGTTATGACTATCAAGCATAATCATAGTTATTGTGCAGTAATTAATTTATCAGTAAAACATATTATTGCCTGATAGTGCATTTAACTGTGAGACAACAACAGACTGCTAACTGCTGTAGGGCTGATCAGAAAACCCAGTCAGTAATTGAAATGAAAATTTACATTTAAAAATATACATATGTATGGGGAAACTACTCCTGGTTTTTCTTCCAGTCCCAGCCTTTTCTCTTCTTTGTCCCATTTTGTCATCAAGGAAAGAAGGATAAAGGGGGAAATGGATAAAGAAAAGATCAAGGTGAAAAATGTCAAAGTTTTGCTTTATATATAAAAAGGGCCATTTTTCCTCAAAAAAAGATTTAAACAAAAGTTTAATAACAGTTCCAATCAGCTGCATTAGAGACAGGCCCAGACCAAACCCAGTCTACGTGAACAACAACCTACATTGGAAACACTTGTGCAGTAGCTCTCTGAGTTCTCAACTTGTTTTTAGACTTAAGGTAACCTGCACTACACTCAAGGCACTCCTCAGAAAATGCCAGCTCTTAGTTTTCACTCATTTTGACTACAGAAAATACTAAATACTAAAATACTATTTTAAAAATACTAAAGCAATTCTCCTGTTGCAGGGAACTGAAAGAGACCCCAACAGGGCAAAATATTTTGACGCTATGGATTCCTACTAAAGTCTGGGTGTGTCCTGTGAACAATACATAGGTGTGTAGCACCACATGCTGCCCTTAAAAGGATCTCATGGCACCCTGTCTGAGAATCATTGTGGTATTGACTCATTCATACTGTCACCATATGCATCACATTCTTCAGATGTCAGCAGTGCCTATTACTGGTCATTTCAGGAGCAGAAGTTTTATTGGGATCACAACTGGGGGGAGACGTTTGAAGAAAGGAGGTAAAGCTATGCAGACTCTCCTGAGAAAGGGGAAAAATCACATGTGAACCTACAAGACTTAGTCTGGAAGGAGAAAGAAAGAGCTGCTACTCACACTGTTTCGCATCACAAAGAGGTGTTTAGGAGCTGCCTGAGCTTTTGTTATCTTGAGATAGTTGGTCCAGCTGAATTCCTCCTCTTTGTAACCTGAACACCCTCAGGAAAAATTAGTGATTAGCTGTGTCAATCTTCAGTCAGGCAAAAGACAGGATAGATTTGCATCTTATAGACTAATTCAGAGATGCACAAGCTTTCAGAAGCAACCTCTTGCTTCTGAATTAGTCTATAAGGTTCAACTTGGCCCTGACTTCAACCCTCAAGAAAGAGAGCGGTAACAGCGAGTCACTGTGTGGATGCTTAGAGCTGCACTGCCAGATGTTCCAGGGCACTCTGAAGACACCAGAGTAAGGTGGCCAAACACTGCCACTGCCTCCTGTTCCAGCACCTGCTCATCTGCACCCTGAGACTATCATGACAGACCTGATGAACATTGCAGCACTGCCCTTCCAACACCCCCCTACTGCTCCAAATGGGAAGAATGGCATTGCAGGGGGTAACGGTTCAGTTCTGGATGTGATGAGCAAACTTAACTCCCAGTGACATCAGAATACTCAGTTCTTCTCCAGGGTTGGGTCCCTTGTATCTGGGTTGCAATGCTGGCCATTGTATTTCTGGTGGAAAGCTGGAACCCACAAGACTTAGCATTTCAGTGGGATTTAAATCCATATCTCCAAAGATCATTGGCTCAGGCATTAATACATGTGCTGCTCTACCCTGCAGGTACCTGCTTGAGTTCTGATGAATACCTCCTTGCCTCCACGACGCCAATGAATGCCACAGGCTTCATGCAACCTGATTTCTAGGGCCCGAACAGCCAACCTATCCAGAGCATCACCAGCCTCTTACCTTTGGGGGGCTGGAGTTTGTGTCCCGTCTCCTCAAACCAGCCAGCAGGATGAATGTTGGGGGAGTCGGCATTTAGCCAGAAATCGTGGCATTCAGAGTAGCCATCAAAGTGCAGGCGCATCCGGTACCCACACACCTGCCGCCAGGGAGGGAAGGAGAAGTGTCCAGCTGTATCACCTCGCTGGTGTCCTAATCTCCTAGCCAGCACTATGTAGCAAAAAAGCCCGTCCAACATCTCAGGAATGAGTACTGCAAGGACCCTCCTGCCACCATTTACATACTGGGTATCTCAAGAATAAAAATGGCAAATCACAGCAACTCATTGGGTGTCAGGACTCAGGTAAACACACTCCAGTCTGGCAGAGGTGTTTGATATAGAATGAGGAAAGGCTCAAACCACTATCAATCTACCCTCAGCAACATCCATGGAGATTTTTCTACTTTACAGCTGGTACATAGAGTAAAACAGTCAACCCAAGGATTCTGATAGGATAAATGAGTCATAAAAACCCTACTGAATGTCTTCCTCACCCCTCCTTTTATAAAATGTCCCTCTCTTCCCTCTCCCTGGATTTCATGCTGCTCTGACGAAATCTCTACAGAAACAAGGGAAAAAGAATGGCTGCTTTGTGGTGGAACATCTCACTCTGAACACTGGCTGAGCAATTTCTGCCATACAAATGCCAGAGTTTGTGTATGGCCTGTACATTCTACATGTACATACTGCAGATGGAAGAGGCTGGGCCAAAAGCCCTGGAAACTAAAGCCTCCATTTATATGAGAACACATGTACACTAGACAGAGGACCTATGTGGTGTCTCACATGTATGACTCAGCCCTGCTTGAGAAGGATTAGCTTCAGGGATCAGAGGCCATTTTTGTCTCTCTGGTTCATTCAGTCCTTAGCCCCCTGACCAGACTGTGCCAGCTTAGATGCTAGCTAGTGTCAGAGGAGGTGGCAGTTTGATGATATTGGTACCAGCCCTTTGGAAACCAGAGTACAGCCACCAGCTCATCTAACCTACAACACTAAAACATTGCTTATGTCATACGTGGTGGCTCAGACATCTAATGGGGCCAACTTTTTTGTATTGCCAGTTGGTGACCTAAAGGTCTGACCCAGGACTGGTGTCAATTTCTCAATTTCCTTTGCCATCCCAAAAATGCCTTGCATCACACAGCAGTGGGAAAGCTCAATGAAGGGGCTAGGAAGGTCAGGCTAGCATTTTCAGCCTGAAGTTGCTTGTGTGAATGACTCAATGGCAAAGCTATCTTACCTCAGCCACTGTAAGGATAAAGTACATAGAAGGGTGCTGTGGATCGATCCCCTCCAGCTTCATCCCCACCTTAAAGCCATTCTTGTTCTGGGAAGCTGTTTGGTACTGGGGAGAATTAAAAACAACATCAGATGAATAGGCCTGGTCCAGACACCAAGCACCACTCAGCAGGTTACAGCAGCTTCTCAGTCAATGACATTTCAGGAACTGAGTCATGCAGTTAACCAGTTACTGTTGCCTTAAGCTACTGTTTCTATTTCTGGGTCTTTCTCTTATTGCCCACAGTTCAGAAATCCTACAGCACTGACCTTGCAATGCATGCTGCCCGGAGTGCTTGGCCTTCCCCCAGCCTAATGGCAGGAGGGAAGAAACTGGGCCTCTGAGCTCATCTGCCCAGACAAATGGAGGCAAGAGTGCAGATTATAAGAGGGAAACAAACAAGTTTGCCCAGGCAAGGGAGACCTTGCATGTTAGAAAGCTCTGGAAGCAGGGGTGGAGGTGAATTAAGAGGAAGAAGAGATGGATCTTACTGGGGTCACCATTCCACAGTCACCCTCCAAGGACATTTGCTGAGCAAACAGACCTTGGGGGTGGAGGGCACAAAACACAAGGGGACTTAGGGGGGTCAGAGCAAACTGGAGACAGGCAGTGGAAAGCTGGTTGGTTACCTCAGGGGGGAGGATGGGACAGTGCCCATCTTCAGGTGCTGGGTGCCCCACAGCTAGCAACACAAGAGAGACAGAGGAGGAAAGTACAGAGGAAAGGAAGGAGAAGAGGAGGGAAAAGGAAAGGAAAGGCAAGGCAAGGAAAGGAAAATCCCAACTCACATCCTGGAAGAGATTTAAAGGGGCAGCGATGGCTTTCTGCTCCTCCAGGTAGGATGCCCAAGACCAGCCTTCTTTCTTCTCCTCACTGGCACCTGAGCTCGGCAGAAACGCACACACAAGCCACTCAGAGACACTGCTGGAGAGCTAGTTAGTTGGCTTTGAAGCTGACCTTTGAGTTGGTTCAGCCCAGGGGAAAGGCAGCCCTCTTCTCCCCTCACAATCCTCTTTACTCCAGACAGTGCAAGCGTTGGGCCCTCTTCCTGACCATTCCTGCCTGTATGCAGTATGCACCAGTGAGCGGGGAGAGGGACGGCACAGGGCCTACTGTCCTGTTCTGTGAGCAATCCACATTGACGAAAAAGCCATTTCCTAGTCTCAGTCCCATGCTTGCATCCCCACTGACTGCAGCATGGTCTTAAAAGTGCAACATTAGGCCAGTCTGGATACTTGTCCAAGCACTGGTCTGGACTCCCTCAGAACATATCCTGGCCAGCATTCCCTGCATCCCTACAGCGAAGTGTCAAGAGTCCTACAACAAATATCATATTATACAGAACAGAGAAAAATCCTAAAGAGAACCAAACAGCATGTGCTGCACCCAGATGACATCAGTTGCCTAGATGTTCACAGCTGACAAAAGGATAGGGATACCCAGTCCCCATTCAGTGTAACCCAACAGCTCAGGACAACAGCAGGGTTCACCTTCCAGGAGCTCCATGCCAAGGTTTAGTTTTTGGTGCCTACTCTTTGAGACAGCCGCAGTAAAACAATCATAATGCAACAGGAACCTCTCAGGGTTGCCCCTGGTTCAGGAACACATGTCAAAATAAGAGGGATCCCCAAACCAGTCCAAAAAAGGTCAATTTAATTAGCACAGGGACTCACTGATGACCATTTGCAGAGGAAAATCTTCAAATCTGAGATATTTCTGTCCTCTATTACAGCAGGATCTGTATACCCCACAGTCTTGAATGCATTTATTTTCACAATACCAAAAGGAAAGAGACAAACATGCCCCCATTTATGGGCAAAAAGTATTCTAAGGGATTTAGGTGCTTACATCCTATTTTAATTTCATTAAGTGACATACTCAAGATCACACAAAAGATTGTGGCAGAGGATCCAGTCCTCTGAATACCTGACTAGCACCCTAACTACTGGGCCAGCCATCCTGAGCTCATGTTGCAAAGCACTTGGGGAAATTATGTGCTATCTATTATAAACACATACATATTTAGTTAGTCTATAAGGTGCAATTGTACCCTGACTTCAGATTAACATGGCTTACTATACCTCTCAAGATTGCTTGAACCCAGTCCCTAATCCAATCAGTAGTTGGCTCCAGAGGCAGCATATGAGAGTGTGTGTCTCTTTGGTCTCAGCTGCTCTGACTACTCATGGGGAGAACCCCCCCATGTAATGCCAGGCAACATTTCAGCACAGGGCCTTGAAAGCAGTACAAGCTACAAGAGTGGCTCCAAAGACTTTGTCACCTGAATTGCAAGTGGGAAATTTCTTGTAAGACATCATGACTTTGCACTATTTTTAATGGCCCAAGGTGTTACAAAGCTGTACCAAAACTAAGATGATTCTCAATAGTGTCTCTAGGCAACAGAGATCTTTGGAAATGGCACATTCACACGCAAGTAACAACATCATCAGCTCCCAAGGTGAGAGAGAAATCACTGTGCAGTTTAGCCCAGATCCTGAGCAGGACATTGTGAACACATGCAAGCCAAGCATGTGCAAAGTGCACCTGTATTAATGGGAAAAAGAAGGAGAGATAGAAACAGAAAGAGAAAAAGAAAGAGAGACAGAGAGAAAGAGAGAGGGAAGAAGAGAGAGCAAAAGCAAGCAAGCAAGCAAAGGAGTCTACAAGCTGTCAGGAGCTCTTAAGTGCCTGCACCATGAACTGCTTGACCAGTTCCCTGAACCAACTGCATGTCAATCTCAAGCCCCAGTTCTACAGACAAACCCACAGGTCTCCCCAACCCAGTTCCATTGCACCTGTTTTTTTCTCCCCTTCCACTTTAAGTCTTTGAGAAGCAACCACCAGACATTGCCCTGCCATGTCCTTACCATGCTGGTTCCCGCTCCACTCTTCAATCTCAGTATTGCTGATGGTGGAGTCTCCCCCCAGGTTTTTTCTCTCTTCCTGCTTTTCCTCCTAGACATACATATATAGAATGGAAGTTGGTCACTTATTTGGATTTACTCACATCCAGGTCACCTACTGTTCTACCACAGACCTCCACCATGAGCTTCTGCCTTGTATTTAAATGTTCTCTTCTCAAGCTAGCTGGAACAATACAAACGGGCCAGGATTTGGCCTAAGGCCTCTTAGATTAGGACGATGCTCATGAATTTTTGCACAACCACATCTAAAAGCTAGACAGCCAAGAGGACAGAAGTCTGAAAATGTTAGAGAGGGATTTGGGAGCTGATTCAAGATTACCTTAACAGGGACACATTTGCCACTGTGGCCATTTATTTTTTTTCAGTCAAACTAGCACTTTACACCCAGAACGTAATGCAAGCATCAAACGGCAGTGGCTTTTTGTTTTTAAACTTAGCCTCTTTATTGTAGTGTGTGCCAGACACCAACTCAAGATGCTCCCCACAGAGAGCTGGGGGGTTGAATACTTGGCATCAACAACTAGAGCTTGGATTTTCAAAGGGGTTCATCATCTAAAGCAAACCCAGTGGACTAAGCTTGCCAAAAATCCAGCCTCTGATGTTTGGACAACATGGCAATCTATGTATTTATTTATTTTTTCCTTTCTTTCTGGTCTTTGGGGTTAACAGATCAGGTTCTGATTAGCACTTGAATGCATAACTGCTGCAGCTCTGAAAATTATAAATAAAAATTTTACATGCACACCCAGAATGGCTGTGCCCCCGGCTTCTACACTGGCAGGTGCCTCAGTGTGTCTCCCCCTGTGTGTGTTCTTGAGCCTCCTTTGGGTTTTCCCCTTCCCTACCGTTTGCTCAGACTCATACTCCTCCTCTGAAGGGCTCTGGTAATCCTTTCTTTTCCGTTTTTTCACTGGCTTGAGGATTTCAGTGACACTGGTGCTGCCAGCAGAGTTCTCTACAATGACAGACCTGCAAAGGAAAAAAAGAGTAGAACCAACTGCAGCAAAATAGAGTGACAGTGCAGACTGGTGAGGGATGGGATGTTGGCCAACATGGCTACAAGGTAGGCTGCGTGGATTAAAACAAGCTGAAAAGACACTATCCTTGCATTCCTTCTGCCCCCAGCTCACTGCATTTACATCTCATGCACAAACATACACACGTTCAAACATACTGTTATTCATGATTACTATGAGTAATGTGTCAAGAGTGGGTGCTGTCATGACATCAAATTGAGAGCCAGGCCTGAACTGAAATGCTAGATCTGAGTATTCTGTGGTGCTTAAAATCCAAATCTAGGTCCAGATGCAAATGGATATTCTTTTTAAAATAGTCCAGACAGAGCCTGGACTAAGCCACATGGAAGGCTTGCTAAGACTTTTGAATGTTATGGCCTCCACTTATCTGTATGCTAGGGAATCAGATAAGGAAGCACGTGTCCTTATGGGACCAAAGGGAGAAGACCCCCAGAAGCCAACTTTGTTGTTCTTCCCCAGTGTTATGTCTCTTGGAAGAAATCCTGGCCCACTGAAGTAAACAGCAAAACTCCCAGTGACTCTGATGGGACTCCTAAATTTTCACTGAGAATATGTTATCCAAAGAAAACAGAGAGGGCTTTACCATCCTACAGAGATCTATGCCTAGATTGTTCTCCTCTGCCGAAGTGACATCTCCTTTACCTTTCTTTGAACTGACGATGACAGTGTTCGCTGCAGAACCCCCTGCCCTCCCGGGCCACCTCGGACACATGTCTCCGGCCACAGGTATCACAGTGGCACATGCTCTCTGTTGTGGGCAGCTTGGGCTGCTCTGGTACATCTGTATTAATAGAGTGAAAGAGAAACGAATCTCAAGAAAGCAAGACCTGCTGGAGGGAGAATACAAATGACAGGGTTTCTGCCTGCTAAGTGACTTACATGGAGAAGTAGGCACATGGCATGAGCCCTGAGAAGTGATCTGGGGAGGCAGAAGTTGTCTTTCTGCTCTGTCTTATGGGGAACGAGGGAGGCACTTTGGAAGGAGTCTTGGAACAACGGGTTCCTAGTCCCAGTTTATTACCAATTAAAAGTTGGGATAGGACAAGACAGGCTGTCTTAGTCCTTTGCAAGATCAAAGAGAGAGAGAGGGAGAAACCCTTGTGAAAATTCTACCAGAAAACTGCCTACTGTTTTCCCACTGGTTCCAGCCAGCAGTTGGGCTCAGATATAGCAGCAGGTCTAATGAGCTACAGGTTGCTCGGCTACTGGTCCTCTAGAAAGCGCCAAAAGAGACCAGAAGAAATCCAGAGAACCAACAAAGGAGCTACTGGATTTCCTACTAAGGAAAGACAAAACATGCTTTTCTGGGTGGGGTGGGAATTGTTCTGGGCACAAGGAAGCAAGCCTGGGAGGCAGATTTGTCCAGCATAACTGGCATCTCTCGTGACTCCAGAACCCTTTGGGACTTGCACACTCTTCAACTTCCCTATAGGATTCCAGGGATGTGCCAGTAAAAGCCAACTACCTAGAGCCCTTCACACCAGGCACAGGTGCATTAACACCATCATGGACTGAAACATTGCTCCCATAGGGTTAAAACTACTAGATCTAAGAGAAGCAATGCATGTGGGGCTCCCTAGACAGCCAGTCAGCCACATGCCTGCTCCACAAGGCCATGGGTGATGAAGCGTGGGGGACCTTGGCAGTGTTCTGTGGAAGGTCAGGCACAGCAAGGCTCCTAATGCACAATCAGTGCCATCCCAACATGCTTACCCTGAGCCACAATGTGACTGTCCCTGCTGCTGGGTGCTACCTCCGACTCCTGATCTTTCTCCATGTGAGCTTCCTTTACAGGTTCAGCTGGAGGGATTTTATCGGCACTCACCACTTTCAGTGTCCCATACTCATTTATCCGAAACTACACCATTTATTAAAAAGAAGAAAAATAAAGATATGACCCAGTAGGCAGCACATCAGATAACACACCCTGTGCCCAGCCCTCAAGAGGACTAACATTTGTTACAGGCTCAACGAAGCAGATGTTTCAGGCCATACCATATCAGGCTACATCATACTTATGCTTTGAGTTCTGAATCACCTCATTCACCTCCCAGTGTATCAGTCAAGATGGCAGCCATCAAAACAGCATAAAATTAGGAAGAATAATGATGTCAGGCCTAACTCTGCTGACTCCCATCCTCACACAATAGTCTGACCTTCAATCAGTGCTGAACAAGCCAGGACCTACCCAGGGATAGAGGGAAATGGCATTGTGGCTAAAGGCCAAGGTTGAGGGAACATGAGGTAGAAGTCTACTCCCATTCCTACTATGGGCTCTCTGGCAAGCCCAGCAGCAGCTACAGATAGGCAGAGGGCAACATGAAGAGACTGGGAAGCTGGTTGGAGGATGGGACTATGTGGAGGGGTAGGATAACATCTGGAGGACTGGACTGGCTAGAAGGGCAGAGTGTGACCCTCAGGGTGGGATGGCCTAGAGGAGATAGGTGCAGGCTCAAGGTTGAGGTAGGGTAAAGAACAGGCCCATTTATTACTGGACATCACACCATCCACATCTTCTTTCCAGCAGCTGGTCAGGGGGTTAAAATGCTGTGCACTCTCTCTGCCACTGAGAACCAGGGCAGAGGGTGAAAGCCTAAAGATGAACACAGAGTATAGGAGCCCAGGGAGGACCCCATGAACAGGGAGAAGCCCTTAATGCCCTACTAATAAATACTGGATTTCCCATCAGTTCCTAATTCGCTTTTGGGCTGGAATTCAGGGGTTTGTGTTCAAGGAGCAACACTTACTCGCAAATTGCTCCCAGGCAGAGTAGCCACCCCATCCTTCCACTCCAGGACCCGAACCGTGTTGCAGGTCTGCACCCCGCTGATCTGGGGGATGACAGTTGCTGTCATGGCCTCGTTCCCTGCCCCTCTCTCAGGTCTCTCAGCTGCTGTGCTCCTCTGAGACTCCCGAGGAAATCGCTGGATTTCTAAGGTGCTGGTAGGGAGGTTGATGGCGGTTGCATTTGCTTGAGACAGAATTGAAAGGAACAAAAAAAGAACACTTCATGTACATGAGCCAGGGTAAAAGCCAGTGCAGCTGCCACACCTTACTGCAAGGGTCCATGCAACCTCCTAGCCCAGGCACCCCATCCAGTCTCATGCTCATCATTCCTTGAATAGCCTTGGGTTTGCTTTCAGTTTTCCCCTGAGAAGCATCTAGCAGTTGGGTCTGACCTCCCTCAAAGTGGTAGGTGCTTGCTCCAAGTCGGCTGAGGCATGTGAAGCCCTGATCCTAAGCTTGGCACATGTCAGCAAGAGGTACAGAGGTAGCTGCCTACAATCTCTGCTGAATTCTGGAGGGAGACAGCATGGAGCCTGCAGAGGGAAGAGGAGCATTTGATCTGCCAGGGAGAAGGTGGGATGGTTGCCGTATTGATCACTCAGTCCTGGTTTGTCACAGCAAACCAGATTCTAGGATCATACGGCCTGGTTGTCCTTGAAACCAAGGCCCCTCTTGCACCACTCTGGCATTGTAACATGGGCATGAACTCCAGCCAGGCTCATTTTCAGGTCAGAGTTGTGAAAGTAAACTCCGGATACCTTTAAGAAACACTTGGATGCTTATCTTGCTGGGGTGATCTGATCCCAACTGACTTCCTGCCCTTTGGGTAAGAGGCTGGACCTGATGATCTCACAAGGTCCCTTCCAGCCCTAATGTCTATGAAATCTATGAAGTGGCCCAAATCAGGTGTGTGACATTTTAAATGTCAGCTACGTCCATCAGAAACAGCACCACAGACATCATTCTTTCCTTGGTCCCCTCCAGCCTTATGACCTTGCTCAGCATCCCACATGCTGGTCCCAGACTGGACAACACTACTGGTCAGGTGTCTTTCCAGTCTGATGTGACTTCCTGAACTATTGGCATCTGTGGTGCAGCCCTATACCTGGTCAGGCACTGGTTGGCAATGGTTGGAGAGAAAATAGCATCCACCCCTTATAGGCAAAAGGCTTGGTCACAGCCATCCAGGCCTAGAGCACTCTGTGGCTAGGGCTCTACAATGTGCTCTGTCTGGGGCTGGCAGAAGACAATGCCCAGAGGGGACAGATTCCTGTCTGCTACAGCTACTTTGCATGGCCCAGGTGATGCAAAGTGGCCCATTCTAGCAGTAGGTGGCCAGCAAATGCCTTCTGAGAGGGGTAACTCTCACAACTGCAAAACTGACAGAAGTATCACAACCACCTCCAGTGAAGAGAAAAGGAAGGCATGCACTGGGGGAAGTGGCTGCCAAACAAGGGATTTGGGGTAGCACCTCAATTCCATCTATTGGATCTAGTCTATTAACAATGTTGAGGTACTTGGGGACCACAGAGATACAGTCCCAGGAAGTACTTTGGAGAGAGCCAACCCTGGGCCCTGGTGTCTAAACCACATACCTGGTATGATGAAGGCAGTTGTTGGCAGGTGTGTGTTCTGCACAGTGTTCTCATTGGCAACCAGATGGATGCTGACCTCCCTGGCAGTGTTCCCTTTTGTGCTTCTCATGACCTCCATTTCTGCTCTGCCATCCATCACCATGTGCGGACATGTAGTAGAGATCTAGAAAAAAGCCAGCAGGAGTGGGGTCTGGTTAGGCCTTGGATGCTGTGAACTCAAGAGAGGATCAAAGACAGATGGTATCAGATGGAACACCTTGCAGTCTCTTCCAGCAGGAAAGACTACAAAGACTATTAAGTCACTCACAACAATAGCTGTCCCAATCTCTCCCACCAGGAATTGCTGCCGAGAATTTTATGGTATTACTAAGCAGGGAGAAAAAACAATCAGTATATCACAGACACCTTACTTTTGTCTTTGCTAAAGACCCCACTGAGATCACAAAACATCCTTTTTCCTGGCATTTTACTTTAAATTCTTATGAAGGGAAATATTTAACAGCTTGAAATTTTAATTAATTTTCTTCTCAATTTTTAGCACAACAGAGCTCTGTTCAGATCCCTTGATTTAAATCTGGCTGCACAAAGCACTCTCCTTGTCTGACTGAGGGGTCTACATTTAGGGACAAGCTATCAAGACGCTTACACATCCAGTGAGGTCAGACTCATTTTGTTAGGAATTCCAGTGGGGAGGGTAGACAGGAAGGTCGATAGCACCCAAAGGCTGGATCTAAATCAGGTTCCATGTACAAAATAGAGATAACAATAGCTCTAGTTTTCTTTCTAGGACACCAGATAACTAAGGACTATGCTTAAAGCAGGGGTGGCCAACCTCTGACATAAGTGACAAGAGAGGCATGGGCAGCCTGTGTGTGGTATGTGAGAAACTGGGGAGGGATCGATAGCACAGCTGCTGGTAGGCAAATGAGCAGAAAGCAGAACAGGAGATTGGTAAAGAAAGGGGATCAGAGTGGTACTTGGGGAGGATGGAGGTCAAATTTGTGGTACATCTGCCAAAAAGGTTGGTCTCCACTCAGGTTAAAAGGTGCAATGTATATACAAAATAGATTAACAAAGAGCAGCAACACTGTCACGGAACAAATACCTGTAGCAAATAGCAGATCAGAAAGGTCAGATGCTGCAGAGCTGTGTGGATCAAACAAGGGTCCCAGGCGACCTCTCATCAATACAACGGCCAGTTGCCTATCAAGAGAGAGGACTATGAAGTGCCAAGTCATTGCCCTCAGTCCAATGACCTGGAAATCAAGTTAGGTTTAGCAAACACCAAGCGCTTTGGGAACAAGACTCGCAAAGAAGTGCAGACAGGAGAGAGTATCCTGCTTCCACAACTGGTGGCAGTGGCAAATGAGATACAGCACTTGCCATGCTGGGCATATTGAGCATACCAGTTTATGAGCGTGTTTCTACATAACAGAGTTCCTACATACCTCTACACGTTTAATATCTTTTTTTTAATACAGAATTTATGATTTATAACATCTCTTTTCCCTTAACAGCAAGGAAAAATAGCTGATAAGGCTATAGTCTTTGAACTTTACAGTTGGAGCCTTGGCTTCTGACCCCACTGCTTACATCACCTTATAGCTAAAAGATGGGGTATAAGAAAATTTGTGGGCTTAATGGAGGAATTATTGGGTGCAGTTCTCTGGCCTGTGTTCTACAGCAGATCAGATTACAGGCTCAATATGGTTCCTGATAGCTTTAAAACATTAGAACAACTGGACTTTGGAAGCCACTCCCAGAAAACAACAATAACAACTTCATTAATATAAAACCTTGTGAACAGTGCTCCACAACCATATGCACCAGTAGATGGAACTTTTAAGTTTTACATATATACACATATATTTAGGTTTATAGTTATAATGATAGTCATAAAGAGCTTTTATATGAAGTTCTTGCAAAATAATCATGTCCAGTTATTTGAGTACAGGAAGCTGAGAAAAAGGCAAGTACAACTGTATGGAAAGTATGCCCCTGCCAGAAACTTGTGCTTCTTGTCATTTAGAGGTGTGTCTATGATGGTAATAACAAAAATATAAAATATAAGGTTGCACAGGGCAACTCTTTTTATCCCTTTAAGTTGAGGATTTGCTGTAGTAGTTAGATATTCTCTTTCTTTTCTCCATCAAGGATCTTATTAAGTATCTGGACTGAGAGACAGAGTCCCCAATCAGTGGGAGATACAGCCTCTAATGCCCCTCCAGAGTGAATATATAAATTACATTTTTCAACACCAAAGTTTAGATGTTACAAAAGCGTCTAACTAAGGTAGAAGCCTAAATCCCACTGAAAGCCAAAGGGAGTTAGGTGCTTAATCAATTTAGGTGCTATGGTAAATTCCATTAGGCATCATCTTTTGACACCTAAATCTGCCCTCAGTCTGATATTTCAGTTTTGTGAACAATATGGGTTTTGCAAAGTCTAATCTGGATCTCATATTTTTATGATTATTATTAATTTCAGTGAATTTTTTTCCAAATAAAGTATCTGCCTTTGGATGTCAGAAACGCCAAACACAACAGCATTTTGTGCTAGTGCAGGGCAACTCTGGAGCAAAGAAAGTTCTAAATATAAAATGAAATAAAGCAACCTAAGTTCAATGTCTAACCTGAGCCATAGTCCAGCAGCAAGACTGATGCACTTCACCTCACTTTCATGAGGAAGACCAGCACTGTAAATACAAAAATTAAACAATAACATGGGGAAAAACCAAGAACAGTCAGATGACCAAGGTGGGTCTTCCATTGGGTTTCTGCAGAGAGGTGAGTAATGATTTTCTCTGCTTAAAAATCCCAAATTCTCTAATTAAACCCCCTCCAAAATCTGCATTTTTCCATGATTAAAATAAAACACCTCTATATATAGGTATTGGTTGAACACAATATTCTTTTGATACATTTACAATTTTAAAGCAACCTGGAAGCCTAACAGTGCCTCAATCATTATAATAAAATAAATTCTAAACACCTATATATATTGGCGTTTGATTTTGGTTTTATCATAGAAAATCAGAGCTCCTCCCGCCCCCTTTGCTCACCAAGATGTAGGACCAACTGCAGCTGTCCCCCTTGCTGCTTTGTGGCACTGGGCAGCCCTGATATGCCAGTGACCCTCATTTCTGACCCACAGCACTCTGGCCCTGCCAAGTGTCCCTCACTCCCAGCCCACAGCTCCCTGGCCCTGCCAATGCCCATCACTTCCAACCTGCTGTCTCCACGACTCAAAGGGGAGAGGTGTTCAGGAAGAATGGTTGCTCCTCAAGGGAGCGATCCTGAAAGCACAAGCAATGCCTCTAGAGGAAAGGCAACAAAAGAGCACAGCAGCCCCCTTGGCTCTGCAGGGAACTACTGGACCTCCTGCATCTAAAAAGAAAGCCCTATAATGAATGGAAGGTTGGATCCACCCCAAAGGAGGAGTACTCTGCACTGATCCAGACCTGTAGGAAGCAAACCAGGAAAGCCAAGGCTGTGACTGAACTCCAACTGACCACACATATTAAGGACAATAAAAAGTCCTTATTTAGACATGTGGGGAGCTGGAGGAAAAGGGTGACATTGGACCCATGCTAAACCATATGAGTTAACTGACAACAGACACCCAGGAAAAAGACAACCTGCTCAACAGGTATTTTGCGTCGATTTTTCATCAGCCCCAAGGGACAGCCCTGCCCAATACAATATGGAACAGCCACAGCGAGGGAGACCTATTACCCCACATCAATGTTGACCATGTGAAGGAACTCTGAGAGAGGCTGGACACCTTCAAGTCAGCTGGCCCAGACAGCTTACACCCCAGAGTACTTAAGAAGCTGTCAGGCATCATAGCTCAGCCACTGGCACAGATCTTTGAGAACTTGTGGCACTCAGGCAAAGTGCCTGAAGACTGGAAGAAGGCCAAAGTGGTGCCAATCTTCAAGAAAAGGAGGAAAGTAGAACCAGGGAACTACAGGTCCAGCAGCCTGACCTCCATCCCCAGGAAGATCTTGTAGAAAATCAAAGAGACCGTTCTTAACAAACTGGCTGAAGGCAACTTCTTGAGGGATAGCCAGCCCAGGTTTGCTGCGGGTAGGTCTTGCCTGACCAATCTCATCTCCTTCTATGACCAGGTGACATATCACCTGGACAAGGGAAAAGACATTGATGTAATATATCTCAACTTTAAAAAAGCTTTTGACCTAGTATCCCATGATCGCTTTTGACCTGGTATCCCATGATCACCTTATAGAAAAACTGCCCAACTGAGGCGTTGGCTACATCACAGTCCGCTGGCTGGGGAATTGGCTTTGAGGTTGGACCCAGAGAGTGGCAGTTGATGGAAGTCAATCATTCTGGTGTGCCGTGACCAGTGGGGTCCCCCAAGGCTCTGACCTTGGGCCTATCCTTTTCAACATCTTTATTAACGATGTGGACATAGGTGTCAGGAGCAGACTGGCCAAGTTCGCTGATGACAACAAACTTTGGGGTAAAGCATCCATGCCTGAGGACAGGATGGTGATCCAGGCCAACCCTGACAGGCTCGGAAAATGGGCAGATGAAAACCTGATAGCCTTCAACTCTGAAAAATGCAACGTACTCCACCTTCGGAAGAAAAACCCGCAGAATGCTCATCTTGCTGGGATCCTGTGATCCCAGCTAACTTCCTGCCCCTGAGGCAGGGGCTGGACTCCATGATTGCCCAAGGTCCCTTCCAGCCCTAATGTCTATGAAATCTATGAAGACAGGTGGTTCATAAAAATTTCACATCCAAGAGAATTTCATTATACTTGTTCGTAGAGTTGAGGTAAGCATGCATCAGAGTTACCAATTCTTACAAACTGATTATAGACCATGCAATATTTGGCATCTGTCTTAAGGCCTCAGCTTCTAGAGTCACGTGACAATGCAAGACTCTCAGCTTTCATCTAGCACAGCAGTGGTTAGCCATATGAGTCTGAAGCACATAGAAGGTAGGGCAGGGTGCCACATTAGATACCAAATGTTTCAGAGAGACATGCAACTTTCATAGGCAACAACCTACTTTGTCAGATCTACCTATGGTGGTTAGTGTCCAAAGTGTCACCCTGCTCTACCTTTTGCCTCCCTTTCATTAAAACAAACAAAGAAGAAGAAAACAAATTTAAGTAGCCTCAAATATATTATTTAAAATCTAATAATTTCTGCATGCTTGGTGTTGCTGGCACTACCACTTTACTAGGAGTTTTAATCTCACCATTGCATTAACTATAAACCTGTTCTTCACATATAACTCACAATGTCCCATTCCCTTTGGACAATGAGCCATATGTCAAGCAAATGCAGGAATTGGGTCCAGTTCTGAAGAGTGAATCAGAGTCTCCCAAGGAAAGATGGGAGAACTTGATACTATGGGCTGTCCAGCTTGAACACAGAAGCAGACTGACTTCTCAGATTCATGGTGCAACAATGAACGGAGGTGTGTGTTTCTGTGGTACATTCTGCCATGAATGGAGTCAGGGCAGGTGGAAACAGGTTTGCAGCTTATCTGAGCTTGGCTGAAGAACGCATGCTGATCTATTTGTGCAGTGTGAAGGCAAAGGATTTGCAAAGGTCATGGTGGGCTGAAGAGTGATCCTAAGGGCACACTCTCTAGCCTTCCCTTCAGTTAGCATTTTCACATGCTCTTCAAAAAGAGCTAGCAACTTACTGTTATTAATCAAAACCCAAGATTAGCACTCAGAACAGCAGGTCACCCGGGAATTCACTACCCAAGGCCCTAATTTCAGCAAAATGCTCTCAAAGTGCTCTCAAAGCCAATGCTTCTAATTTTATCACAAGACTTGATCATTTGCTGTGTTTTTCCCCTTAAAAACCCAGTTTCTGGAGTTAGGTGACCATGTGAGTCTCAGCTTATGTTTTATACACGTAAATTAAAAGGCTTGTTGTTCTGGAGCAGTTTGAAAGTGTAATCCCTGGAGATTTAGAACCCAAAAAGCAAACAGAAAGAATCCAGTAGTTGTTGTAGGGGGGGAGAAGGTTGTGATTTTTTAATACTTGGGGTTGCCAATGCTGCTTTAAATATAAAAAGTGTCCCTGACATCAGGGAGGCTAGTGAAGTGCATAAAGTGAGATGTGTTCGAGTCACTTGCTGGTTCAGGCACACTTCAGTCCTGCGTTCCATAGCGAATAGGTGCAAATAAGAGGTACATGCTTTTAGAACAGAGGTTCTCAACCATTTTTTTAGAATCAAGACAAGCCTCAGAAAATGCCAATTCTTAGTTTTCACTTGATTTTTGACTAGAGAAAAATAATACAGTAATTCTTCTGTTGCAAAGAACTCAGAAAGACCACAACAGGGCAAAATGATCTTAACACTGAATTCCTGTCAGCAGCCTGTAGGTTATCTTGTGAACCATGTTTGCACACCTAACAGTGCTAACGCAGTGTGTCATCCTTAAAAGGATCTCAAGGCACATTGGTTGAGAGTCATTGTCACAGAAGCTATTTAAATGGGTATCACCAAGGACAACAGAGGAAAACATGCTGGGCTTCACTGAAGACAGTGACATAATTCCCATGGGCTTCACATGCAGTGTTCTTAAAAAAAATAAACAGCCAGAAGATATTTCCTGAAGCAAAATAACCTTTGTGTTTCAAATGTTTTCATGTCCCTTCCCTAACTCAAGGGCTGTTGCTGGCTTACATTTAGCTAATAATTCATATTTAACATAAATAAGTTTTCTATAGCCCCAGCATAATAGGCGTGTTTGGCAAACATCATTAAAATATCCCAATAAGAACAACAGTTTTCAAACTACTACCCATCCCCCCTGCAGTGTTTAAACACCAAATATGGCCTGCAAAAGGGGCTTTTTGTCCTCAGTTGTTAAAATGAAATAAAAGCAAGAAGTAAACAAACAGTCACAAATGACTTACATTTACAGAATTCTTTACTGCATAATAATTGAGGACTAGAGTCATTAGCACTATGGCAAATGCACCACTTATAAAATATGGCTTTTAAGATGATGGTGATTTTTAACCACAAAGATTGTAATACGTGCAAATGAATAAAGTCTTCTGTAGGAAGGTTCAGGTGGTGGATTTCTGCGGAAGAAAGAAGAGGACAGGTGGGAACAGGAGAAGACTTGTTGAGAATGGGAAGTGACAACTTTGAGGTTGGACTCTGCTTGTTGTACCTGTGACTGAATGTTGTCCTCACTACTACTAGTATTACTCAAATACAACATATGACTAGAGGCCTGTGGGATTCTCCTTGGTAGTGTGAAGCCATTAGGAAACATCTCTCATGCATCAGTCAGTCCCAGTCACTTCAAAGGAACTGCTTGTGTTATTATCTGGGGACTCCAATCTTACATGTAAAGTCAGTTGCAAAACACAACTTAAATGGAGTAGGATTTAGCCCTGAACTCTTGGTTATTATAGAGGTTCCATTTTGGCTCTTTATTAATAAGCATCACACTTCGTTTTCACTAAGAATAACTGTCTACTAAGAATAAATGAGCTCCCTGAGCAAATTATAGGCCAGAATCTAAGTGGACTTAGGCACTTAAAATGTGGTTCTGTTCCACCCTGCTTGAGTCCGTAAAGAACAGTTAATGCAAACAGTGGATGGGCCTTCCTCTTCCTCAAAGCTTTTTGACTCAATGTTAAGAGTCAGACAGTGGTATACTGCAAAAGTAGATGCACCAAGGAACTTGCAGGTATTTAAACGAAGTGGAACACAGCCATTCAACACTATTTTTCTGGTGGTTGCAGTAGAAGATGCATAGAAAATGTGCTGATGCGTGCATCCTTGTATATGCATGAGAGGCGGGGACAGAAAACCCTTGCGCTTTATTATCTTGCCCAGGCAAGATAAGCTGTGTACTGGGTGTTTATCACCCAACTGTTGTGTGAAACCTCACACTTCTGCTCTGACAAACAAACAAAACTAGAGCCAAGACTGCATGAACAATCAGCAGAATAATGTAGGACTCTACCTCAGAAACACTGTTCAGACGTACACTAGCTCTTATCTTGGCCACTCAAGAAACCAAACAAATGTGGTTGCTGGAAAAAGAAAGCCTTCTAAGAACTGGCTTTAGCCCAACTTCTACTAGGAAAGTTCATCACAAACAGGAAAACTATCCAGGAAAACTTTCACCAAAACATTTTTCACTGGAGGGAAAGAAAAAAAAGTGGACGGGAGATTTCCAGTCAGTTTGGGGCACTATAGTGCTCTGGCCCACAGATACAGGGTTTTCCAAAGTTGCCATTTCTGGTTTTGATGCACATGGCCTGCTCTCATTTTTGTTAAGACTTGCATTTCGTAGAAGCAAGCCAGTATCAGATCAAAATGTACTAATTACAAACATCACTAAAATAGCAACCATTTATCCCCTAGTTTGATGTTAGCCACTGGTTTCCAGTTACTTCTAACTAAAGAATCATTCATGAGAAAAACTCAGCAGAACATGTGAACATCCTGTTTAACTAGCCTGTCTGTTATCACACAGCACTGGCACCCCAACTTTTTCAAAAGTCATGAGCCTGTACTCAAAGTCATAAGAGTGTAACCAACCATACACATTAGGTGCTGTTTGTTTCAGAGCTTTTAGGGTGCACTTGAGTCATATTTTCAGACTTTTCTCCACAGTTGCAAATTCAAATCATTTTAAATGAACATTGAGATTTTTGTATGATCAGTTACCTCCAGAACTGGGGATTTAACAAAAAGTGACAGATGCAGTAAAGCTGCAAGTTGGCCACATATGACTGCTGAGCTGTTGTCTTTCACTGCCAAGGCCAGATGTTTAAACAACAAGGTCTGCTTTCAGAAATGCACAAGCATTTGCAGGTGTGGTTCCTCCAGCTCTGCACACAAACAGATAGTTCAGCCACTGGGCTATGCATCCTGCAGGCTGCACAAGGATCTCTCTACCATATCAAATCCAGCTCCACATTAAACGCATGTGTAGAATTCACTGCCTTTTCATATCAGTCTGGGATTTGTTAATATTGGTAATCAAAGCAAAGTCGTCGTCCCTCCTCCCCCCAAAAAATTATCTGGCAGGGAGGGCTGAAACTTGCATTTATTTTCATCACTATTGTATTTCCTGGAGGATATTTATTTTCATTTCTAAGTGGCATGAGAAATGCTTTATTGCACAGGCTGACTGCTTGTCCTGCACCAGGGTTTTTTTTCTGTAATTAGAAGTGCCCACAGCACAAGGAGGGAGGGAGAAGAAAGGAAGAAAAATGGCTGTCTTCAGCGTCAGGATCAAAAATACCAACTAACAAAACAAACTTCTACATTAAAAAAAAAACCTTCAGAGGAAAGTCAGGTTAAGAAACACTTTTCTCCCCTGTCAGACTTCTGTCCTGTGATGTCCCTGAGGGAGAGCTGGCAACCCAGCTGAACCTTGCACCTGTGAGTTTAAAGGCAGGAACTTGTGTTGTCTAAAAGAAAAGACCCACCAGAGCTAATGCAAGGCAGCAGCTGAGTCCTAGGTTTCTTTGCACTTTGGAAGTTAACGGGGACCAGAGCACCCTGTAACATTTACATGTGAGGGTTACATTTACATGTGCCAATCTGTTATTGTAAGCTTCCAGCTGATATTGAAAGCCCTATGGCCACCTCTGCTCTGGACATTAATAGCTCTGCTTCTTGCTTTTCAGGCTCCACTCTGCCTAGGACCTCCCTGCTTGGAGTCATTCTTACCATGGCCCAGACTCCACCAACATCTGGCTCAGGTGCTTAAGGCAGTGGTTCCCAACCTTTTTTTTCTGTGCCCCACTGCTGGGAGCATGGAGGCACTGGGAGCCTGAGGGCAAGGGAGCTCCTGGCACATGGCATAGCTCGTCTTTTCTGTGCAGTACCACTGACATTGGCCCCACAACCCTCATTTGGGTCATGACCCGGGGTTGGGAACTGCTGGCTTACACCAATTTCCTCCCTTTCACAACAGGTCACACCCAAGGGGCTGCCCTGGGAAAGCAAGACATGGGGGAGTTCACAGCTACTCTCTCCCCTGCAGGAGGTGTTGTGAGGTATAACATGGAAGCATCAATTTACACATTCTACAGGCGTTTGGCCAAAAAAAGGATGAGTGTATGGTGGACAAGGTTATTTAGATAAATGTGGTATCTTTTATTAAATCAACTGAAAAGTTGGAAAAACTGTTCTTTTCAAGCTTGTACGGTGACCTTTGCAAGTATAACATAAGCCCACCAAGCAGAAGCATCAATGGAGGCTTAAAATATTGTCCAGAAACATTTTTTTACATTCCAAAGTTCCTTTGAGTCACCTGTAGTTTTTCTATTAAGTAATCAAGGAAATAAATACGTACTGTGTCCTAAAGGGAATGCCATTTTACCTATAAACTAGGAGATCTGCAGTGACCCAGATATCATACAGGGGTGAAACAGTCATAAGTATTGGGCAGTGGGGTTTTCACACCATGTTTGAGAAACACAAACAAGGAGGAAAATTCCACAGCAGGCCCAGTGGGAACCAGGCTCAGCACCTGCTTGAAACCCATGGACAACACTACTGAGCATAAGCAACCACAAGCAACATTGTACTCTGCTCTCCCTGTCAATCTGTTTCAACTGTTTAAATGTCCTGTGGCCGCAGCACAAGCCGTATCAGTGGGTCCCACAGACAAATGTTACCCATGAACCTGGGCTGGGGACCACCGTTCTAGGAAATCACAGAGGAGCACTAGATCTGGGAAAGCTCCTACCCCAGACTCTCCCACTAGGAGTCACTGGAAGAAACAGCAAAGGCAACCTACAGGCAAGACCATAGTTTGTCCTGCTCCAGCATCCCCCATAAGCAGTCGCTACCTGGAAGAAGGCAGCAGTACTAAGTCCACAAAACTCACTGTTGCAAAAGCTCAAACCTCCCTCCGGCTTCCAGCAGGAGTCAACACAGGGAGTAGCAAATTTCCCCATCCCAGACTGCCAGTTTGGACAACTGGGACAGGTCGGCATTCCCAGTCTGAGCCACAGGAGCCTGCGGTGCAGAACAGGATACAGACTGACGCATGCCTTAAGGCACACAGTTTACATACCTCTGCCCCATCTGACGCAATGATTGTGCAGAGATAAAATGCTTTTACTTCATTCCTCACAAATGTCAGTCCTAAAATGGTCCAAAGCAGGCTCTCTGCTCCATCATCCGGTTTAGTGTGATATATAGCGTGTGTGTGTAGTACATACACATGCTCATATATATGTAGGCACATACATAGGCATGCAGTAGTAGCAGCGACAGACCTGGCTCTTCGGAAGGAGATAGGATGAACTCTGCGGGCTCCCGCCCACCGCCCGGCCCGAACCCGCTAGTCCCTTCGACGTTCCCAAGCGCCGGGCCCGGCCCTGCCCTGCCCTGCCCCGGGCTGCGAAGTGCCGCCCTCTCCGCGGTCCCGGGCCCGAGGGGCACCACACGGGCGGGGCGGGGCGCGCCCGGGGGGTGGCGCAGGCGGGAGCCCGAGTTCCCGGGCGGCGTGGGGGGGGG